>OY744528.1:5398176-5433176 GCA_963556195.1 Sepiola atlantica | reverse complement strand
TAACGTACAAAAACCCCACATACTAACGTACAAAAACCCCACATACTAACGTACAAAAACCCCACATACTAACGTACAAAAACCCCACATACTAACGTACAAAAACCCCACATACTAACGTACAAAAACCCCACATACTAACGTACAAAAACCCCACATACTAACGTACAAAAACCCCACATACTAACGTACAAAAACCCCACATACTAACGTACAAAAACCCCACATACTAACGTACAAAAACCCCCACATACTAACGTACAAAAACCCCCACATACTAACGTACAAAACCCCCCACATACTAACGTACAAAAAACCCCACATACTAACGTACAAAAACCCCACATACTAACGTACAAAACCCCCCACATACTAACGTACAAAAACGCCCACATACTAACGTACAAAAACCCCCACATACTAACGTACAAAAACCCCCACATACTAACGTACAAAAACCCCCACATACTAACGTACAAAAACCCCCACATACTAACGTACAAAAACCCCCACATACTAACGTACAAAAACCCCCACATACTAACGTACAAAAACCCCCACATACTAACGTACAAAAACCCCCACATACTAACGTACAAAAACCCCACATACTAGCGTACAAAAAACCCCACATGCTAACGTACAAAAACCCCCACATGCTAACGTACAAAAACCCCCACATACTAACGTACAAAAACCCCCACATACTAACGTACAAAAACCCCCACATACTAACGTACAAAAACCCCACATACTAACGTACAAAAACCCCACATACTAACGTACAAAACCCCCCACATACTAACGTACAAAAACCCCCACAAACCAACGTACAAAAACCCCACATACTAACGTACAAAAACCCCCACATACTAACGTACAAAAACCCCACATACTAACGTACAAAAACCCCACATACTAACGTACAAAAACCCCCACATACTAACGTACAAAAACCCCCACATACTAACGTACAAAAACCCCCACATACTAACGTACAAAAACCCCCACATACTAACGTACAAAAAAATCCCACATGCTAACGTACAAAAACCCCCACATGCTAACATACACACGTGATTTTTAGTAAACTTTGTTGCTGTCAGGCTGATGTTCTGTTAAGTCTCACGAGGTTCACCCTTCCAGGCTTTACCTTCTCTTTGAGAATTATTTATTGCTAATTGCCTGAGGTGCCCTTACCGGGTAGTGCCGACGAGGCCCCGCTCAGGCGTTTTTTTGTTTTTTTGTGTAGGTCAGAGTGCATTAATCCTAGTGCGCTTGCTTTCCACACCTGACCTTGTGTCTAGCCTCTTGGAGAGGAGGTAAATAAAATACCCTAAAGGATGGTGTGAGTTTTGCAATAAAAAAAAAAAACCACCCAAAACAGCCGGTTACCTAAACTCGCAGAAGCACCGATCAGCTAAGTGAAAGACTTATTGCTCAGATTCTTCGGGCTAAGAAACGTTGTACTGCTCTAATAGATGCCTATACCTCAACTGTATCATTAGAGGATGATATAAAGAACTACTTCTATCGGCCATGAGATGGAGCTCTGTTATATACCCAACTGAGCTTCAATTTCGAGTGGTTCCTTGTAAGACATTCACAGCAAGAACTCTTCTTCTACCACAATTGCAAAGAATTTTTCTTTTCTTCCTCCGTGTGCCTAACATCAAACAGAATTTCCATGGATACAGTTTCTTTCCAAGAACTACCATCTGTGAAACACATTACCACGGGATTGCTTTCCTGTGGGCTACAATATGGTCGTCTTCAAATCCAATGTTAACAAATACTGGTGATAAGCCGTACTCATAAGTGATCCAATTTTGTTCCTTTCATTCATCAGTTTCAATCCTCTCATAATATTCTTCATCGTTCAACTGATAATCTATTCATCTCATTAACCCTTATCCTCGAGTGGCTTTTAGTCTTGATAAGTGGTAATTCATTAGTTAAACAAACAAAAAGAAAGAATTTCAATTTTATATTTCCATTGGCAGGTATCAATATTTTTAGTTAACAGAAATCTTAGCACTTTCTACTGCCATTTTAAAATAAATTGTACCATAATTAAACACCCCTATTCGCCCCCCCCCCCTAACAATTAATAAAAAAGTGCATCACAGGTGTGCATCACATTTACAGGTGTGCATCGTTAATTTACTTCGAAGTCTGCACCTCTTGCCCTGCTGTTTAGGTATGAACCCCCTTTCCCCTCCCTGGTGATACCAGATCAGGCTGCCCTGTGGCTCCCTGAGACGAAATTCACCTACATTGACGTTTTTTTTTTTTTTTTTTTTTTTTTTTTTTTTTTTTTTTTTTTTTTTTGTAAAACTTAATTATGTTCTACAAAACCAAAACCAAAAACAACAGCCCCTCTCCCTTTCTCCCTCCCCTTTTTTATTTTATTTTTAGAACTTGAAGCATAAATCTTTTACTATAGTGACCAGATTCGGCATTAAATAACCCAAAAAGGGTTGATATGCCGTAAAACAAAACTACCAAACCAAACCCTTTCCCCTCCGAATGCATGACAAAATAAGGTTAAAAAATTAAAACAGAATGAAAATTTGATTTTATTCTAGATGAAGTCTTTCCTGATGGCCCCTGTTTTAAGGGGTTAACTGTCGAAAATGAATCATAGAAGTTTTGAATAAGAGAATGATTGAGTCACAAAGTTGACCATCTCCATATTGATAGAGCGAAATGATTCAACAAGACGTGGAATAATAATCAATCACTCAAGAGAACGACTGACTTCCTTAGAGAAGAAAATATGAAAAGGGGTGATAATTCAAACTTTTTTTTGGGGGGGGGGGAGTCAAATCTGATTTCTCACAAAATGGACGCAAACGATTTGAACTTAGAAGACTGTTGTTTTTATTTAGAGTTAATTGCAAAATAATCGACTTTTTGCAAGCGCAGACTTATTTCAGGTGCCGAGACCTGCATCTGTGACGCTGAGATGAGACTTGTCCCATATGCAACTTGAAGCGATGGAATTGTGTGGCGATGTTCAAATTTGACATGTAGGAAGGTGTCCATTAGACAAGGAAGTAACCCTAACCCTAAATCCTAACCTTTTATTTATTTGATGTTTGATTTATTTCAATAAATCTATTTAATTTTAACGTATCCTCAGAAGTTTTATTTTTTGCATTTTAAATTCGATAAATACCCCCCCCGCCCCCGCCAAAAAAAAGTTTGAATCATCCCCCCCTTTCATATTTCCGCCGTCCTCGGCCACTTCTTTGCCAGGTCTCTAAAGAAGCACCGAAATACTAAAAACAACAAAAAACTGGAAACAAAATCAATACCGAAACTAAAAAAAAAAATGTTGGTACCACATACAAGTGTGTAGAGCATAACTCCAGATTTTGCAACGATTTGTCTATATATGTTACACGCATACACATAAGAAACTATATGCAATTTACACACATAAATAATCCTCGATATGTGTGTATATATGTCACACACACACACATAAATATATAAATAAAAGTAAACAAAAAATCTCGTCAAAAATGATTTAAGAAAAAAAACAATTCAAAATTTAATTGTTTTTTAGTTTTCAATAAAATATTTTTAAAATTTCAATTCCAAATTTTCCATTTTTTTCAACAGAAACAAAAATTTTATTTTCTAAAACAAAAATGGAATTAAAATTACAAATTTTTGAATTTTTTTTTTTTGAATTCGAGTGGATGTTGAGAAAGATTTTGAATCCAAAATATTCTTTGAAATTAAAATTAGGAAAATAATTTAATTACTCCTTAAGAAAACAAAATGATTGACAGATAAAAAGTCTTGAATCATCCAAGTTTCAAGATGCATTTTTCTACGAAAATATCAGATAATTTATTTGTTGTAACCATCAGAATGTTAAAAACAAAATAACATTAACCTGATGATGACTCCTACAAATAAAACGAAACAAGTAAAGATTAAAGCTGGATAATTCAACTGAACGCAGCCATTGTTGCCGTTCCAGTTGATGGGTAAAAGATTTAATTTTATTAATCAAAGGTCAGACTGATATGTGTCAGCCGAGTTCCCTGGATGGAATCATGTGTCCCCTCAAAATAATTACTCCATTGTCCTAAATACATATCGACATCACGTGTTGTCTGATCTAGGCAACTGGGTGGGGGTAGGTTTGGGGTGCTGTGCACTTATTTAATTGTATCTTTTTTTTTTTGGGGGGGGGGGTGTTTTGTTTTCTTTGATGATTGTTAATGATAAACTGATTATTTGGGACTGGGGGTGGGAGAGAAATTTTGTGTAAAATGTTGGAGCTATAATTTGGCTGTTATTTGCAAGCAATAGTGGCCGACTGGTTATCTGTTCTGACCTTGGTCAGTGAAGGAGAAATCATTCTAGACTGTGGCAATTTAAATTTTTGTCCCCATCCAGAGTGCCCCTTTTTAAGGAGCTGAATTTGCTGCACATTAAAAACTGACCTCGTGTCTAACTCTTCCCTCGTGGGGAGGCAAGTAAATAGACTCTTTCATTTAAGTGAGATAACATTCTTTTTTTTTTTTTTTTACTTTCATTTTTGTTTATCCATTTTTTTTTTTTTAAACTATGCGTGTTTTTATTTATTTTTTACCAAATTTAAAAAGTTAATTTAAGTATTATGTTGTTGTTTGGTTGCTAAATTATTAATTAAACCAAATTGTTAAAAATACAAATAAATATAAAAAAATAAATATAAAAAAAATCACTTCCTATTTCTTAATATTTGCAGGTTTCAGACATTAAAAAAAATATTTGCAGATTTCAGACATTAAAAAAAAAATTTGCAGATTTCAGACATTAAAAAAAAAAATTGCAGATTTCAGACATTAAAAAAAAAATTTGCAGATTTCAGACATTTAAAAAAATTTATTGCATGTTTCAGACATTTAAAAAAAAATATTTGGACGTTTCAGACATTAAAAAAAAATATTTGGACGTTTCAGGCATTAAAAAAAAATATTTGGACGTTTCAGACATTATGTTCATTATCCTGGTTTCATTCATCAATGTTTCGGTTGTTAGACTCTCTTGTCTGCAAGTGACTTTTCTCATCGCTTGTACCTTCCAAGAATTTCCTTAAATTCCCAAACATAATCACATAATTTACAACCCGTTTCAAGAAGGAAATCACCGAAATATTATCTGCAACCAGGTAGGTCTTTCTCACGTGGCGCACATGACCTACCTATTTAGTTATCACTTACCTAGTAAAGAGAGTGGGTCGTGTGCTTCAAAAGACGCGATTCACTTTAAACAGAATTCGATGTGATGTTTGTCTGATTATTTTGTAAAAAAGCGACTCCCCTACAAATTACTTATGTAATTAAATCTATTACTAATGGAGATTTGGTGTCTGTCTGGAGCTGAAATTATACTATTACTATCTTTCAATGTTCAGAGGAGAGGGGTAGTGTAGTATCTGTTCTGTTGTTATGAGACCACCTCCCAGGCATTACCTGCTTTTTTTTGGGGGGGGGGGGAGTGTAATATGTTTGCCCATCGTATACTAGCAAATATATTTTTGCTGGTATAAAATAATGAACATAAAAATCAACTTAACATCTAAATAGTAATTATAGAAAGTACTATTACAAATACCATTATTAAAAAATTGATATTTTGAAGTATTTATTTTGCTAAAAACAGATCTAAAAAATTTTGTACTCATAAAAATCTGACCATCATATTTTACGTTTTTGTTTTTTAGTATCAAGTTATAAAAGCAAAATAAAAAAAATAACTAGTTTGATCTGCTTCTCTGAAGGATACAATGAAAACGAACTAAACTATCTCGGAATTGACCCAAATTTCCGTTAAAATGGGTCAGTATTTTAGTGTACCTGGTCTTAAAAGGCTGAAAGTAAAAAAAATAAAAAAATCAATAACCATGGTGTGTGTGCGTCTTTTCATCTGTCCACCATGAAGGGACATGGTGTAACATGTAACGATGAAGAGCGATAAGAAGTGGTGGGAGATGAGGAATAAGGGGAGAGGGCTGTATTAAACACAAAGATCTCATAACTTTGAAGTCTGAGTTCAATCACTGTAGAGAGCATTACGTTTTCATTTCCTTTCTACTCATACTGAAAAATGAATTTAATTGTGATATAAAATGTAACGTATATTTGTTCGATTGATTTTTTTTTTTTTTCCGTAACAATCGTCTGTAATGACAGAAAGTTCAATTTTAATTTTGTTCTACAGTGTAAAGAAATGAGGTTTCAAGTTTTAATGAAAACAATTTTTTTGTAAAGAAATGAGGTTTCAAGTTTTAATGAAAACAATTTTTTTTTTATAAAGATTCACATTTTGTGTAAAGAAATGAGGTTTCAAGTTTTAATGAAAACAATTTTTTTATTTCTTTTTATAAAGATTTTCACATTTTTACAAACTTTTGTTACAGAATTTATGACTTTTTTTCACTGTTTACATGAGGCAAAGACAAATCTTACTAATGGAGATTTGGTATCTGTCTTTAGTATGCTATTTCATCAGGTTAATGTACTATCTTTCAATGCTCAAGTCGGGATGAGGGTAGTGTAGTATCTGTTCGTTTGTCATAAGATCCTCCCAGACTAGCAAAAATATGCGACCTGAGGGAGAATGTATTTGCTCATGAACGTAATAATTGTCAGAAAGGATAACTTGATCTGACTAAATTTGGATTTAGTCTTCAAAATAGCTGTCCATCGCCTTAGATTTGATCGTACTACCAGATCAGGCTGTCTGAAGATATCAGCTTCCTGACTCAAAATGCACCAAACATTGATTTTTTTTCTTTTTTTCTTCTTTTCAAAACTCAATCATGTTCTGCAAAACAAAAAAAAAACACCCCCCCCCCCCCCCTTTCCTTCCCCCTCTCTTTCCCTTCCCTAAAACTTTTACCAACATGACCGGATTCAGCATAAAATAATCCAAAAGGGTTGATATGCCGTAAAACAAAACAACCAAACTTTAGATTTTGAAATCTTAAATAAAAACAAACTGCTTATTTGTTTTCACTAAAACATTAAATTTTTCAACACGTCAGATTTTCGGTATTCAAGCCAAGAAAACAACAGTTAATCAAATTAAAATTCGAATCATATTTAACTTTATTATCTGCCATATTTTTTTGACCCATTTTTTTTTTTGCCATACTTGCGTGACTAAATAGTACCGTGTACCATTTTACATTAAAACCTAAGACTAATCATAAGTCTTTTATTATTCGTCTCTGAAATATCATAGCGACAATATAAGAATTAATACAGTAGTTAGTCAATTAAGCTGAGACGTTGTTAAACGTAAAACAAACGTTAAATCGATGATGGGTCAATTATTACTTTATGCAGATCAAGTTTTGTTCTTCATAAAATTTTGCTTTGTTTTTTTTGTTTTTGTTTTTGTTTTTTTAATTTTTTTGTTTTTTAATTTAAAACTTAAACTCTTATGCTCAGGAATAGACCCGAACTAGTTGAGTTTTAACATGAATTAACTTTCTCCCCCCCCCCCCCCCAACATATTTCATCCCAAACAAGGCAGGCCACCACTGTAGACGTAAGGGGCTACTGATAATTAGGGAGTAGGTTTTGGGTATCATCCTAAGTTGGGAGCTGTGCAGCGAGATGTCTGTTTACATTAGTTTTAAACTTCTGCATTTCGGTACAGTCGGGGAAACAGGGAGCAGGGAGGGAGTTCCAGGGGCCGGCAGCACGAGGAGGAAAGAAGCTGCTGAAGTAGAAGGCTCTTTCGGCATCTGGGTACCTCCACAGTGAATGGATGGGATTTAGCTGATTGTCGGGTTGTTCTAGTGTATTTACATCGAGGGGGGGGGGCACTAGATCAGCTAGTTCATCGGAGCACATTCCATTGAACTTTAATCTTTTAATGAAATAATTTTTGTAGATCAACTCTGCAAGTGACAGGTTGGTTAACAATTACAATTGTCGCAGTGTGTGTGCATTTATGATTATGCATTCTCGACTGGCACACAGCGACTTTTGACACAAAGAGATTGAAATAACCCTCGTCTCCTCCCAATCTGTCAAGGACGTATGCCACTGAGATTTCAAAGTCATAATGGAATTTAATTTTCTCCCCCGCCCCCTCCTCCCCAATACTTGCAGCAATTTTATCTCACTTGAACATGATTCAATTTGTTCTTGAATCAGACGGTGCTGTTTTAAAATTTATGCTTTAATAATGTTTCTTTGTAAGTATCCTTTTTTATCTTTCGAAATCACTCCCCCCCTTATTCTTCGATCTTAATCGGAAAGGACTTGGTTTTGTCACTGTCTGTTACGTTGTTATTACCTCTGCCAAGGAGGTTATGTTTGCGGTCGAGTGTTTTTGTTTGTCACTGTTTGTGTACAGCTGAGCATACCCATTGCTTGACCAATCGTCACCAAAGCAAAATAGTCATAGAACTGATTTAATTTTGAGGTCAAGGAAAAAGGTGAGTCGCATGTTTGGCGCTAACTTCGGTTCTGTTGCTACTTGGCCCATATTGTAGCCAATGAAGTTTGGCGTCTTATATGAAATTTTGATGGAATTTCAACTTCCGATTTCTCAAATTTGATCTATGGATCTGATGCCGTTTGATGGCAGTAAACACTTGTTTGTTCAAACTAGGTCAAAATATTGGTCATGGTTTGACTTAGAACTGGTTTGACTTAGGGAATCTAGGTCAAGGTCATGAAAAAGGTGAAAGTCACACTTTTGACAATAACTTTGGTTTTGATCATCATACAGAGTCACTACTTAGCCATATTGTAACCAATGAAGTCCTGCATCTTATATGACCTTGAACCCGACCATTGAACCTGAAATTGAGAAGTTTGGTCATGGTCGAAATTCTGACGGAATTTCAACTTCCGATTTTGCCAAATTTGATCCCTGGATCTGATGCTCTTTGATAACAGTAACCACCATGAAAAATTTCAGCCTGATCAGATAAATAGTTTTTGAGTTATCAACGTTTCCATGGCATAACTTAAGGAATACTTAATACAATATGGAGAAGGCCCAGATAAGACTTTGGCCCATCCTTACATTGTCAGGCAGAGATATGCAGTCTCATGACTGATTTATGTTCTAATTCCTTTGTGCTGCATCCCTCCTGATTCTCTCAAAATTGATTCATTAGTTTTTCACAAAATCTTGTCTAAACTTATGATCACCATGAAGGTAGAAAACTGACAGAGCTAAAATTTCCGTTTTAATAGTTTTTGATCAAAATCTACCAAACGTTAGGATTAATGGTTATTTACATGAAATACCTCCCCCCCTCCCCCCAACAAAAAAATCCTCCTCCACAAAAAAAAAAAAAAAAAAAAATACACAGGGGAAAGGGACAAAAATTATCTTTTAACAAATGTCTAAAGCATACAAAAAATCTAAGTCTTGATTCCAAGAGTCGAAAAAAAAAATGCGGACTCTTGCAAAAATTCCCCGACTCAAAAGTGAGCCGAAAAAATCCAACTCCTCACAAAGGATTTCTTGGGTGCACCACCGTTTTTGCAGCGGTACTTGTGTGTTTCTGGCAATATTCTGATAACCATTTTATGGGATCATGGTGATTCTCCATTTTGTACGCGTTATTGTCTAACTTACTCTTCGCTTCTCTCTTTGCCTCCTTTTTTCTTCCGCTGACGAAATAATACCGAACGATGAAATTACAAAGTATCGGATATTTTCTTGGATGACAAATTCAATAAGCAACGCTGAAAGTTTTTGTCAGCGCTCGCCAATTGCAGTTTCTATTGAATTGAGCCGGAGAACCACTTTGATGCGCCATGTTGACATTTTTCCGCCTTTAATGCTCATCTTTTCGGAATGAAAGATCTACCAAATCATTTGCACAATTTGTTTAAGACACTTTCATCAAAGAAATCCCCCCCCCCCCCACTCGTTTACTTACATCCAATTTATATTAATCTCAACTTATGGCCAGGAAATAGATGCTTTCCAAAGTCAGTTTTTTGTCCCCCTACATCGGGCTCGATAGCTTTGGTAACAAAAGCCGTGTACATAAATCTGTTCGGTGATTGAATTATGCCACATATTATTCTGTTTTGTTGGAAAACAAAATTTTAATTTTTAACCATTTTTATATTTAGTCCTGATCGATATTTGTATTTTTTTTTTTAATACTTCGATCAAACCCTCGCCACTAAAAATTGTTGATTTGAATAGCCATTCATTTTCATCATGATGTCAGAAATTAATTCGGCTGGTATAAAAGTCACTACCAAGACAATTTTTCTCTAGTTATATAAAGTTTGGTATGTATATGTTTATTTCTATGTATAGGATTTACTCCTAAACTAATTAACAAATCATTATGAATTTTGGAACAGCTGCTAGGTGTAAGGATATAGAATGTCGGCTATATTTAGTTTAATTTAATTTCATGCAAAGGGGGACATGGGGTAGGGCTTTGTGAAAATTCAAATACCTCCGATTTTTGTGAAATTTTAACAATAGGTATTAGACGTCAATAAATAAATATTTCCCAAATTTCAGTTTCTTTGAGGTATTTTAAAGGGTTTTCAGGGGGGGGGGGCACAATATGGGCACAATCTCCCATTGAAAAATTCAAATATTTCAGATTTGCATTAAATTTGATCTGTATTCATTAAACACTAATTAAGCAAGATTCCCTTAAATTTCAATTGCTTAAGACCCCTTAAGTTGAAGCCTTGAATTTTTGGTTACTTTCTAGAATCATAATAAAACTAAAACTGGCTATCTTGATTTTAATCTTTGTAAGGGGAAATAAAAGTGGTGCAAATCTTTAAAAAAAAAATGATTTTTTTAAAAATCATGCTTCACCCCAAACAAAGCAGGCTGCCACTGTAGACGTAAATGGCTACTGAGAATTAGGGTGAAAGTTTTTTTTTTTTGGGGTGGTGGGGGGGGAGGTGGTGGGAGTCGTCCTAAATTAGGAGCTGTGCAGCGAGATGTCTGTTCACATTAGTTTTAAATTTCTGCATGTCGATACAGTCGGGGAGCAGGGAGGGAGTTCCAGAGTCCGGCAGCTTGAGGAAAGAAGCTATTTGAGTAGAAGGCTCTCTGGCATCTGGGGACCTCCACAGTGAATGGATGGGACTTAGCTGATTGTTGGGTTGGTCAAGTGTATTTACGCCGAGAGGGCAACAGAGCAACAAGTTCATCGGAGCACATTCCATTGAAGTACTTGTAAAACTTGTAAAAAAAAGTCTGTTCTGTTCTTGGAATTCATTTTAACCAGTCCTTTAGCAGTATTCATCTTGTGTGTGTGTGTGTGTGTATATGTATGTATATATATATATATATATATATATATATATGCAAACATTGTTAAGAAATAACAGAATTCGTCTTATACCTTTTTTTATTTTTTCAATTTTTCTGATGGTCTTTTTTATATTAAAATAAAAAAAAATTCATAAATGTTTCACAGGTTTCACAAAAAAGACGACGGAAAAAACGTGAATAGAACGTTTTTCGCATAAAAAAATTAAAAATACTGGAAGCTATCTACATAAAAACACAACCTAAAATTAACATCACATGAAACCAGTGGTAACATTTTAAAATGCTTAACGTAATGCGATTTTGTTCTGTGATGCCATCCAGTGTTGCTGAATTTAAATCGCCAGCGACTTCCTGGAACAATGCGAAAAACGTTCTATGCGCGTTTCTCCGCCGTCTTTTTAAAATTCTCTTTCTCCAGCTTTTTTGTTCATTTGCTTTTGACACCTGAGGATGTTCGTAAAACATGTGAAACCTATGGAGCATTTATTAATTTTTTTGATTTTTAATACAAAAAAGACCATCAGAAAAAAAATAAAAATAAAGATATGATTAAACAGACGAATTCTGTTATTTTTAACAATGTTTGCATAAATGAAAAAATATTGCCTAAATACACACAATAAAGTATATATATATATATATAGTTCTGGCGATGTTATGCACAGATTGGCGCTTTTTAAGTAAGGAAATTGACATCTTTGAAGCACGCATGAGAATGTATTTAAGTGAAATATTTTGAAAATCAACAATCGTGCAATTTAAATGAAAAATTCATTTATTTTATTTATATGTTTTTGCAAGCTTTCGTTGTAGAACAACTTTGTCAGGCAGGACTGTCTTATAGTTTGTTCTTTTCTTCCTCCTCATTTTAATGGTATTAATCCCGAGGGGTCGAATCACGATATGAGCAGAAAGAGACGTCAAGTTCTAAAAGACGTTAGGATAAGTGTAGTCCTGGCGATGTTATGCACAGATTGGCGCTTTTATATATATATATATATATATATATATATATATATATATATATATCTACAGACATATACATCTATATATCTCTCTCACACATACTCACGTAACAGAAAATGTTCAAGTCATCACTTAATGTAACCCCCCCCCCCCCCAAAAAAAACAAAAAAAACAAACAACAAAAACAAACCAATCACACACACATTTGATCTTTTCTTTTTCAACAAAAATATCAATTAATTAGAGTACGTAAGTATGAGTTGTAGCGTGTCTGTATGTATGTCTGTATGTATGTCTGTCTGTATGTATGTCTGTATGTATGTCTCTATCTTCTAGCCGTTTTTTGGAAGTTAAAAATAGATATACTTTAATATGATTTCTGCTGGTAAAATATGAATATCTTTATAATGGCTACAGTGTTAGCTAAAAGTGCTTGGAGAGATAAACCAACATTGACCGATTCTATGTCCAAAGAAAGCCTCGCTTGTCAGCCGCCGCTTGAAGCAATCACCTTGTCTGTCGTATTAAACAAACTGTGTTTCTTTGTATACATGTGTGCAATATATATCTATATGTTTGTGTGTATGTGTGCAATATATATACATATATATATACATATACATATATATATATATATATATATATATACATATACATATATATATATATATATATATATATATATACATATATTTATATATCCTATTACATTGCCATCTGTTTAATATTTGTCATAGTTTTCAAATATGTATAAAATAGATTTTTCTCTGATTCGATGTGACACTGACGGATTCTTCAAACAAAGCTCCGTTCTCTTTCCGGTTACTGTTTTCCTTAAATGTTTTTACTTTTAAAAATAATCTATAGAATCTAAATAGTCGTGTGAACGATAACAGTAGAAAACATGACATTTTATTGCTATTTTAAAATTGTATGGAAAAAAAACAACAAATGCAATGCTAACCAACAAGATAGTCTGCTGACTATAATGGAAGTTTTGTGTCTGACAAAAACTAGGAACATTATTTAGTGAAGATATATATAATGCTAGTCATATATACATATAATATTATCTTCAGATTCTGAGAAATTTAATTTTTATGTTATATATATTGAATTACAGAAGATTAAGACAGTATCGGTACCGTCGGTTTCAAATCCAAACAAAGGGAACCTATAGATAACCTTCTATGCTTGACTCTCTTCAGCCTCTGTTTATGTCTGAGAGAGACAAACATAAGAAATGACGCCTATTAAGATAGAATATCCAAGATGGAAGGAAAGAGGGACACTTTACATAGATTATCAGCCTGATGAAATCTGAGATCAAAATGCGATTGCATTTGTGTAACCACTCAGTATACTGTATATATATATATACAGGGTGGGCCAAAATAAGGGTCCTATCTTTAAATTTGAATAACTTGAATTTGAATAACTTCCACAAAATAAAAGTTAAACTCACCAAACTTTATGTGTGTGTAGACTGACCCTTCCGAGATTTTTTGAAATAAACAAAACAAATTTTAGCCGAAAAACACTTCTTAAAACTTACAAAAACTAAAGTATTGTTTTTTTACACTGTTTTGAGTTTTTTAAGCAAAAATAATGTTTTCTAAATGAGGGTACGTTCCTTAGGGCTAATACGACTCATGCTTGCTTCGGAAGGGGTCCTTTACTTATTCTAAAAAAAAAAAGAAAAAAAAAAGCAATAAATAAAAAAGTTATGAATTTTTAAAAATAGGACCCTTATTTTTGCCCACCCTGTATATTAGTGAAATAAGATCTGAATTGTGTCTATATTTGGTTATTGGGAGTTGTATTTTGATCAGTACCACTGGAGAGCTATGATTTTAATAGCTGTTCTGTTTTTAAATTTCCGAAACAGTTACATGGTAAATAGTTGATGATCCCCGTTTTCTATTTCACAATATAAGTTAAGTTCCCTTGTTTGTTTAACTGTTATATAGTTGAATCCCCTTTTTATTTGCAAATTTTGCTGCGGTAAGTCGGCTTATTCAAGTTCTAAATCTGCGATATGTTAAACTTAGTTCGTATAGCTAGGAATTCAAACTGCATTTTTTTTTTCCTTCGTCATTTATAAATGACTCAACGCTTCTTTAGACTATATATATATCTATATATATATATATATATATATATATATATATATATTAGTAAGTTTTTGAAAGGCTGTGGGCAATGCAATTCCGGGTAAGATGCAAGTTGAAAGGAAAGGAACAAAAACAATAACAATAAATCGAATACGATATTCTCTACACAGTCGGAGAAGAATAAAATATTATTCTTCTTCTGGTCTAATTATTTTTGAAAAAGGGATGTCTTTTCCCGAAATATCAAATAGTGATTTTTAATCACCCGGACATCACACGAATAGCTAAAACACTCTTGCTGTTATGTAAGAAAAAAAAAGAAAAAAAAAAAGGAAAAATAAATAGTAAGTCTTATATCGTATTCGATTTATTGTTATTGTTTTTGTTCCGTTCCTTTCAACTTGCATCTTACCCGGAATTGCATTGCCCACAGCCTTTCAAAAACTTACTACTACTATACCCAGCAATGCTTCAAGCAAACTACCATTCTCTACTATATATATATATATATAACAAATATTAAATTATGTTTGCCTACGGACAACGTCGTTTCGAGCTTATTGCTCTCTTCAGTGCAGGGAAGTGATAATTTCAGATGGTCATAAGGTGTGAACCCGGTTCACAGAACCACCTTTCGATCTGCACGCTTTCACCCTAAGTTATTACTGCCATTACTGCGTAAACATTAAGACAGACTAAAGGACTCAACGACTTTACTCGAAGTCTTGCTTTGTAGCTAAGTGAATGTCTATTTTTAAATATCTATTCAAATGTATACACAAATTCAGAAGTTTGTTAATGAACTTCCAATGATTGGCTGTACCATGAAACTGCAGTAATATTTAGTAAATCACATTATATATATATATATATATATATATATATATATATATATATAATTACACATATACACATTAGCCTGTCAGAAAATAAAAACAAATTACAGAAAACTGCAACTCACTGCTTTGTTTATTAGTTTCTTTTCAGCATTATTTGGACATTTTTAAGTGCTTTCACAGATTAGGACCCACGCTAACTTTCACCCAATCGTTGGGGTCAGGGGGGGGGGGGGTAGGGTCAAGGTTAGCGTGGGTCCTAATCTGTGAAAGTGTCCATTTTTAGAAAGGCTTATTAGTTTATTGTTTTTCTTTTTTTTTTCATTGGGAAGTGATACTTTTTTGGCGGACCTTCCTTCATCAGTTAAAGTTATGAAATGCTAAATCTGGTTGAAATTTATTCGTTAGATGAAAAGTTCTGTTATTAGTTTTTTTTTTTTTTTTTTTTTTTTTTTTTTCACATTCATATTTTTTTTTTTTTTGAACATAGTTTACCCCAAACAAGGCGGTCCACCACTGTAGACGTAAGGGGCTACTGAGAATTAGGATGAGCCCCCAAAACGTACACCCTAAGTTGAGAGCTGTGCAGCGAGATGTCTCTTTACATTAGTTTTAAACTTCTACATGTCGGTACAGTCGGGGAAACAGGGAGAAGGGAGGGAGTTCCAGAGGCTGGCAACACAAGGAAAGAAGCTATTGAAGTAGAAGGTTCTCCGGCATCTGGGGACCTCCACAATGAATAAATGGTACTTAGCTGATTGTCGGGTTAGTCTAGTGTATTTATGTTGAAGGGGCACTAGAATAGCAAGTTCATTGGAGCACAATCCATTGAAATACTTGTAAAACAGGCACAAGGATGCAACATCGCGGCGATGGGACAGGGCCTGGAGATTTTTATTTTCTTAAAATCTAATTCTTGTCATAAAGATTAACGACTATCACCATTTGGTTAAACGTGTTGGATGGTCAGCGAAATGTTAAGATTAGTCCCGTGTAGATATTTATTATTGCTATATTACGCCCACCCACACACGATGGATGTCTAATGTGAGTCCTGAAGACGGGCTTAGAGCTGATGACCCCAGAGCGACTAGATAGTATAGGGAGATGTGTGCAGAAAAGGAGACTTTGATAGTATGGCCACGTCGAAAGAATGGATGAGATTTCTTGGGTTAGTAGATGTAGAACAGTTGAAGTAGCAGGGACAGTTGGCAGGGGAAGGCCAAGGAAAACATGGGAGGAAGTGATAAGGATGGACTAGAAAGAAAGAGGGATGAACAAAGACCTGGTCAGAGATAGGTTAGTTTGGGAGTCAATTTCTAAAAGGTCGTCGCATGCGTGCCAGCATGGAAAACGGATGTTAGACCGATGATGATGAGGATGATAACCCATGATGGAAGAAATTTAGGTAATAAATAATAAAACCTGTTAAATGATTGATTTTATTCTTTGAAAGTTTCTCTGCAAATAAAATGTGTGTTGCAATTTCGACGCCACGATTTGTATCGCTCTGTAATTAATTTTGTTTTCGCTCATCTGTTCTTTCCCCTCTTGAAGCCGATTTACTTACCGTGTGTGAATCTGTCTCTCTTGAAAAAGCTCAATTTGTTTTGACTTTGAAATTTTTCGGTGTCTTCTTTTCGGTGAAAATGAGCAATTCTAATTTTCCGTTTCATCTAATTGAACGTAAGATGTCTTTAGTTTGTTCAGCTGTTGTTTGCCATCTTTGTTCTCCGCTGCAGGTGTTTTTGTTTGTCTGTTTTATTAAGACAATCTGAAGAGAGACATGAAAAAGACATTTCACCATTTTCTTTTGACAGATTTGACCTTTGTGAAATTAGGAAGGTCACGATTTTCATAAATCACATTCGCCAATGGATTTTGAGAGTTTTAACCCTTAACATGTCTAGATATTTAGTATTAAACGTGAATAACACACATTATATATATTTGAGGCGTCTTACTCTCCACCGTTATTCTTTGTCTATAAATTTTATCATTTTCAATTTTTTGGGGGAATTGGCATTAATAACCATAACAACTTGAACAAATTGTATTTTTAAAACTTTTAAACACTAAACATGGTTTCATTGACTGGCCAAGAAATTGCACTTCCTGGCTTTCAAGTTAGGATCAAAGTGTAATATCGGTTTTGTCTTCAGTCGGAAAAGGAGAAATCCTTCTTGACGGGGGCAATTTTATTTTTTGTCTCATCCAGAGTGCTCTTTTTAGGGAGGAGCTGGATGTTCCCCACATACCCCCCCCCCCCTCGACTTTCTGTCCAACGTTGCCCTAGTGGAGACGAGAGTAAATAGTGCCTTGTTATACATTTGAATGTGAAGAAGTCTTTAATGTTTTGAAGCATAATCACAGACGTGATGCTGCTAGTCTCAGTCTTTTCTATAAATATTATTATGGTATGTGTGCTTCAGAATTATGTGATCTGTTCCCCCGTTTCTTTTGTTCCAGCTCGTTTGACTCGTTGGTCTAGTGGTTTCCATCAATTCGCTGTTTCGATACCTCATTGTAAGACAGTTTCCTATTCCAGTAGCTTCTTTCCAAGAACTGCACGCTTGTGGAACTCTCTTCCTGCTGACTGTTTTCCTATAATCTTAGTCTTTTCAAGACTAAGGCTAATCGGCATCTCCTGTCTTTGCGATAATCATATTTGTTCTTGTTAGCTCCTTACATCAAGTGGCTTCATGCGTTGTCAGAGGCGGTTTCCATTAAAACGAAATATATACAAAAGAACATCTAGACTTAGATGTTGCAGAACGGCATCATAATAGACATGCCATTGACTTGGAAGATGTGCTGGAACATCGAAGCGGTTTCTTACGGATCCGTTCCTGCTATCATCAATCCAATGTCTCTTATTAATCTGGCAGTATCGGAACCGAAGACACTTCGACATTTTGACTGAGTTTAGCTGAAAAATGAAACGCTCTTTTTGGGAGCTGTATTTGTCATTTTTCCTTGTTTTCGGCAAACTAAACGAATTGTATTTTATTCAATAGAAGCTAAGTAAATATTGTATCGTTCTTTTAATCGCAGTCAATTTCCTGTGGTCTTGTTGGCAGAACACAGCTGGAGTCTTGTTGACACGTTGTAGGTAGTTGCCTCAGTATGTAGTGACGTCTCTTTCTTTTTCTTTTCTGTTAACATCTACCACCATAGTTGTCGTCTGTCTTCCCCTTTCCTTTGATTCTGTAATTGGGTAAAAAAACATTCTTGCTCTATGACGTCATGCACCTCTCTTGCTTTATTCGTTTACAGAAATGCAAAGTTATTTGCGATGTAAGCTTCTCTTTTCCCAATCCCCCAGGGGTGAGGTGGACGGAGATAGCTTCGAAAAAGAAGGAAGAATGAGAGGTGATTGACGTCAAACCTTAAAAATAATTGTCATTTCTAACAATGATGGGCGTTTAAAAAAAAAAAAAAAAAAATTAGAAATTTTTTTTTTAAATTTTTTTTTTTAATATTTCTACCTGATTTGGAAGATTGTCAAGACAGATTTTAAAGCTAAAACTATTAACCAATTAATTTTTTTTGCTAATAGAGTAATATAGTTTTGGAACCAGTTGCCAAATTAGATTAAGACGAGCAATAGGGTTGAATTGAGTAGATAGTTAAAAATAAAAGAGAGATATGCACAAAGACGCATAACAAACGTTTCCCAAACTATATAATCCTATTTGGTTGCAACGAGGCATTCTGAATCGGGAGGGAGGGGGAGGGGGAGGCAAAAATTGTTTTTGTAAAACTTTTCAGACACCAGACACTCCTGATCTTTTTACATTTCTGTGGTGGGAATATATTTGCATATTTGCAAATCAATTGCAAATATTCTTGGCAACCAACTCTTTCCTGAATATAGTGAAGTTTTATGTTGAACTAGCAGGAAGACCTGACGTTGCCCGGGATTGAATGCGGATCACTACTATGTACTGTTTCACTATTCTCATAACGCCATATTAGTTTCTTGGTTTTTAACCCCCCCCCCTCCCCTCTCGTCGTCGGAAGAAGCTGAAATGTTGGAAAACTCTGAATTAGTGTCTTATACATATGGTTTAAATGTCATTAAAATCGTGCATATATAGTTGAAGTTTTAACAGGGTTTTATCCCCATGGGTCACTTAGACGTGGGGGCACATAGAGGGTAATGTAGAGATTCGGGATCACTTCCATTGTCTTCCTCGGAGAATTTTATACATATGATATAACTTTCATCAAAATGGGATATTACGTTTCTGAATTTCTGCTAGGAGGATTGATAATCTACTGTTCTCATGAGTGTTATTCTCATGTTTCGGACGATGTAATCTCCGACCGTCTTCAGGTGTATCTTGTCGAACTTCATGTCAAATCGGGACTGATCAAATTCGTCAAGACACTCGATAAAAACTGAAATTGTTTTTGTCATATATGCAAAACCTTTCCGGGCTTAAGCAGTGAAAAGCTGGAATATTTGATGGAGCGCAGATAAGAACATTAATCAAAGATCCAACCTTTGTAATTCAATAACTGATATCGAATCTTTTGTTTGGAAATCATTTGTGGATGTTGTTTAAAATTTTCTCGGAAACCGCAAAGCTGACAACTATGAAGAATTAGTGGATACAATGCTCAATGATTTGCGGAAAAGATTGGAGGTCATATGAGCATAAAGATGCGCTATCTCCGAAGCCATCTTGATCGTTTCCGAGAAAATTTTGGTGATCTCAGTGCCGAACAAGGAGAACGATTCCACGAGGATATAAGAGTGATGGAGGAGAGGTAATAGGAGCGGTGGGATAGCCATATGATGGCGGATTGTTTTTTTTTTGGGGGGGGGCCTTCGACGTGATTATGCAAGTAACCATTCGTGAAAATCGAGGGAAAGAAGTTTTAAACCAAACGAATAAACGTAACGGTGACGATAACTTTTCTTACGCAATTGTTTTCGCTATTTAATATTCTTCGCTACAAGTTTGATTCTTTTCAACAAAAATATTTTCTTTCTTCTGGCTTTGACCCTTACACCTGGACACAATTGTTTCTCAAAAAAAACCCTGATCTTAATGAGTATCAAACATTATGGGTAATGTTTCACTGTTGGAGGGTTAGGGTATGATGAGCTGATACCATTAGATACAAGGAAATAGCGAGATTCTATCTCTTTAATTTGAGGAAATAGAAATTTATACAGTTCAAATTTGAGGAAATAGAAATTTATACAGTTCAAATTTGAGGAAATAGAAATTTATACAGTTCAAATTTGAGGAAATAGAAATTTATACAGTTCAAATTTGAGGAAATAGAAATTTATACAGTTCAAATTTGAGGAAATAGAAATTTATACAGTTCAAATTTGAGGAAATAGAAATTTATACAGTTCAAATTTGAGGAAATAGAAATTTATACAGTTCAAATTTGAGGAAATAGAAATTTATACAGTTCAAATTTGAGGAAATAGAAATTTATACAGTTCAAATTTGAGGAAATAGAAATTTATACAGTTCAAATTTGAGGAAATAGAAATTTATACAGTTCAAATTTGAGGAAATAGAAATTTATACAGTTCAAATTTGAGGAAATAGAAATTTATACAGTTCAAATTTGAGGAAATAGAAATTTATACAGTTCAAATTTGAGGAAATAGAAATTTATACAGTTCAAATTTGAGGAAATAGAAATTTATACAGTTCAAATTTGAGGAAATAGAAATTTATACAGTTCAAATTTGAGGAAATAGAAATTTATACAGTTCAAATTTGAGGAAATAGAAATTAAAAAAAAATGAAATAATACTATTATTGGTACACCTAAAATCTGACTCAATGAGAAAAAATTACCATATTTTTGGATTCAGCGTATTTAAATTATCCAAAACCACTTGTTAGGTGACGGTGGTTAAGTGGATATCGACACGGACTGAAGACCCGGGTGTTCCAAGTTCGAATCCAGTCGGTTGGCAACCTTCTCTGGGTCCTTCCCGTAAGTATCCAATGTCTTTTCAGAAAGATTTCTAACTAGAAAAACATTGGGGGAAACTAATGCCAACACCAGAATCATCTGATTCACACGAAAAAAGAAGCTCTGACAGCAAAAAATATGTTGCCCAGTGTAATCGATATGCTGTAAATCTTGGTTGCTTGCGTGGATGACGTCATCGTTTTGTGATGTCATCCATTAAAACAGAAGTGGGTATAACCGTGCACACTTAATGACGTCACAGAGGACGAATTAGAAAAAGAGAGGGCGGGATCCTTTAATGACGTTTTTCTAGACCAACCGTAACTCGTTTATCTCTGATGTAACATATTGTAAATGTTCCGATTCCTTTTGGATAAAATGCCACTTAATATCGATGTGTTTTGATCTTTGGTGTTCAATTGGATTTTTGGTGTTCAATTGGATTTTTGGTGTTCAATTGGATTTTTGGCCAAACTGATGCTTGATTGGTTATCCTAATAAATAGAGGCAAGATCACTGTTCAAGTTTGGCGCTTGTCACAGTTTTTAGTCGAGTTGAAAGGGGAAAAGGCTCCTCGTGTTATAGCTTCTGAAGTTGCCATAAATGCCGCCACACAAGTGGATGCGTTAACACTTTGTTGCGTTTTTGATTTCCATGAGATCATCGTTATCTTTTGCCAATCTTAAGCCGTATCAGGTTACGCGGTTTCTATCACTTTAATATCTCCTATCTGCATCATAAATTAATGTAATATTATGCAAAGGGGGGGTAAAAACCCTTCGTGAAACTTCAGAATCAGATACTGCCGATTTTTGTGAAATTTTAACAAGAGCAATTTTTTAAATTTTTTTAGCGTAGCCATCTAATTTAAATATGTGTCTGTACACACCACAGATATGTATGTCAATTAGATGGCAAAATAAGTTTTTATACTTCTATATGAGAATTAAAAAAAAAATACTTCTTGCATGACAAAAAATAAGTCTTTTTACTCCTATATTATTATTATATAAAAAAATATCGCAACAGATATGTCACAGTTTATGAATTTTTGAAGAATAAATCGTGGTTGTGAGCCACTGGGTGACGGACGAACATGTCTCGTAAGTAGAACATATTGTAATAGAATACGAATTGACATTTTTGCTGTTGAGGCGTAAATTTCTGAGTAATCGCCCCCACATCGTTGGGAGTGCCACTTTTGGAATAAATCTCGCCTTCTATTCTGGACTGTGTTTTTATATTTTCAAGTATTCGCTCATCGTCTTCCGATAATATTTTTCTCTTTTTAGAGCTAGTGCTAATTTATAAGTATTATTTTCTACAAGAACGTTGATATTAGGAGAGAGAGAGAGAGATATGAACATTTTCAAATGGTAGTTAAGTAATCAGTTGATGTTTAGCAGCAGTGGCTTACAGACGTTTGTTTAGGGACCTTCTCTCCCCCCCATAAGCCCAATTTCATAAAGGAAATTCTAATGTGAATTTCTAGATTCTGTTATGCAACTCCCCACCCAGGACGGAGATGATGCAAAAAATAGCAATGAAGGAGCAACTATTGAATTAAAAAATACCATATACTGACTATAGAACTATTATTAAGGAACTGATTACAAGCAAATGGTAAAAATAATGGGAGAATTACACAAACAACAAAGTACAGAATGTGAAGACTATCATTAGAGAATGGCAGATTGGAACCAGCAGAACTGACCGCACATAATACTGTGCCCCGCTGATCGTCGCGCCACAGTAAAAATAACCCAAGACAAGTTGTGTATGTTATAGCGTTGTTGTGGTTAAGGAGCCCAAAAGCTGTCTGTATATTTTCGTCTGATCGTGTCGGCCCTAGTGACAATCTTTGTCCAATGTCGAGTCGTTGACTCGGGGACTCTCTCGGCGATCTCCCCCAAGCCAAATTCTTACTGCCACCTTGTCTGGTCCATCTCCTCACGTTATTTACTTCTGACCAGAAATCCTAGATGGTCTTTCTCTCAGTCACTCTCAGCTGATCATTGGAACTGGCTACATCCGGGTTTTTATTGGCTTATTGCTATCCGGCCATCTAGAAACTCACAACCAACTGTCAGACCGCCATCCCATCTGGGAAGTTCAATAGATTCGCTGGCCTCCCTGTCGCCGTTCACTTATCTCACTTCCTCATCATTTCTTGGCGGTCGTGACTACAGGTGTGTGAGTGCGCGTCCGTCCATCCGTCCATACGTACATCCATACATACTAACGCGCCACACTGAAATCACTAACAGATATCTATTCGGTGAATAAGTCCCACTATGCATAGGATGCCAAGAGAAACTTCATGAATGAATGCTGATAAAGACTGGAAGGCACATTGGCTGAAATGTAGTATAGATATATATCAACCTTGATTAAGACAACAGTTTGAAGAACAAAAACAGTATAACTAATGATATCATATACCAAAATTCTAGACAAAAAAGATATTAGAAATATATTCTGTTAAACATGATATCATGGATATCTTTACTTTATCTTTCCAGAGTGTTTGTTTTGATTGAGAGATACTTGTAAGATAATTACTATGTTACGAGTGAAAGTTCTTTCTATTCTGACCGTAACGTTGACGTCAACAGAAATCTGGTAAACAGCTATGTTGTTAGTTGTAGTATTCATTCGTCGTGGCATTGCGATTGCGCGTTGATTGTAGCATCCAGTCTCCTCTTTAATAGCATCGCTTGTAATAGTTAAAGAAATGAAAAACACCAACGCCATTACTTTTTGCTCGCGGCTGCCATGTTCTTTGCGTAGATTTATTTTCTTTTTACAAATATGTATTACCCACAGTGGCTAATTGGTTAACAACGCGGACTGAGGACCTGGGTTTGCCGGGTTCAAGTCCAGTTTGTTCCACAGGAACACTTTCATCAACCTGACCTTGTGTCTAACCTTCTGGAAAGGAGGTAAATAAAATATTGCATACATAGGTATTATATAGTATCAAGCTTCGTCTCATTGGCTCCACGGAAGGAGGGGGTGGAGAGAGAGCTCAAAAAAGCACCTCTGTTTAGTCCCATCACTAAAGCCAAAGAGAACAATTGGACTAGCTTCTTCTGCCTATCATGCAACTTTCTGAAAATGTCAACTTAAATTCATAAGTTCTAGTGGAAAATTCCTATTTACTTAATTGAGTTAGAAAATCGAAATTTCCTTTTCAACGTCATTCTAAAATACCCGCGTTCAATATCACTACGTTTTGCCGTTTGATAAATTGCGACATGCGTTAGGTTTTTGGTTTTTAGATACATGATCATGTCTCTGAGCCCCTATTTATTTGCCTCCGCACGAGGGCAGAGTTAGACACAAGGTCAGTTTTTAATGTAGGAAAATCCAGTTCTCGAAAAAAGTGGCACTCTGGATTGGGACAAAAATTTAAATTGTCTCAGTCTAGAAGCATTTCTCCTTCATTGACCAAGAACAGAGCAGACGAAGTGTAATATCATAACAGATACTACACTTTGATCTTAACCAAAAAAAAGTCTGTTGGTTTGTCATGCTGAAGTTTGAAATAGAATTTTCATCACTAAATGTTTTATTTTTTATTCATTTTAAGATGTGTGCATGCATCTCTAATAGGTTCAGTCGATTAATTCGTCCGCCCATCAATTCTGTGGAAAAACATCTTCATCGCAAGACGTGCAAATTGAATGGACGCATCTGAAGAATGAATTCCTTGTTTTATTAAACAATAATCTTTGCAGAAAAAGAAGATGGTAAGCTTCCATCTTTGATTAGATTTGGAGCTGATGCTTTTTAAGCCATTGTCTGCGAGTGACTGTTCGCAGCTGCACATGTAAAACTATTCAAACATTTTTAGTTCCCTTCAACTCCATGTGTTCGATACTGTTGCGCTCGATTTGAAAATATTTTCATACATAAAATTTTTTTATTGATTTACAAAAATTGGGTACATATTTATTTTTGTATTCATTAATCGGGTGGGGGCAGGGGGGGGGGTAAAATTATACTTGAAAATTTTTAATTTAGTATTCAAGTAATAAAAAATATATTAATAAAATTCAGTATTTTTAAAATATTTCTTTCATTCCAATTTTTCAATCTTTTATTTTTCCTAAATGTTAAGTGCCATTTTAAAAAATTTTTTTAAATTTAAAAAAAAATTTTTTTTTTTTTACTCTTATAAAACTATTACATTTTTAGGTGAATGAGTACTTTGTTACATTAGGACCCACGCTAACTTTTACCATGACCCGAAACCCTAACCTTATTGCTAACCCTAACGACAGGGTCAAAGTTAGCTCGGGTCCTAATGTAAGAAAGCACCGGTGAATGAGTAAAAAGAGCGTCATTATCATTTGTATAGTTTATGGATTTGTATTTTACGAGAAAAAATGTTAATCCTTTGGGGACCACCTATTGAGTTGGGTAAGATTGTTTGAATTGTGGAAAAAAGGAGTTTGTAAAGCCAGTTAAATTTTAAAAAAAAAAGAAGAAAAGACTAAAATAAAAAAATAGTCTCTTTCTATTCGCTATATATTACCCTCTGTAACTTGTGATATTTTTTTGTTTTAAATGTATTATTCCAATCCTTTTATTCTTTATTACCTTCGGCTGTTAATAAATAGTGAGTGACAGAAGCGAGAGTGATAGATACGATATAAAATAAGAGCGATGTGTCAAACAACATTCAATGAAAGTGTTAGAAATTTGATAAAAGATGGGTCACTTAGTGAGTAAATTGCAAATTATGGCGAATTGGAACAATTAATATGGAAGATTTTCAAACATAACTCAATCCCTAAACTAAAGAATATTTTGGTGTGATTAAAAATATCTAAGAAAAGAAAGTCTTAGAGAAAACAAGCGTTAACTTTGATCCTAGCTCGAAGACCAAAAAAGTTTCACGTTCAACACAAAAGTGACATCAGATAAAATGATATCCTTTTTTTGCATCGCATCTTTGATGATCGGGTGATTCCATTTTTAAAAAAAGGCTGATCGTGTACATACCAGAGCATATTATTATTATATAGATTTAATTAAAAGTATGCATCTGTGCTGAGGTTTCTCAAATTTCTTTCAACTTTAAAGCCAGCGGCGAACCAGAAGAGTACCCGACGAAGTTGCCAGTAAACAGGTTTCTCTCGTCGAATTTGGAATCTGTACGCAATTTAAAATTAATTATTTTTTTTTTATCAACAGGGTAACTTTGTCTTATTTAGTCAGCCGTGACCAAGTAGGAGTCTCAATTAATTATTCCATTAAGGCTCATCGTCAGCACCCGAGGTTCAGCATGCCATACATTGAGCTGATTCCTGGTAGATATAATCACCCCACTCACAGGCAAATCTCCATCGTATGTCAAGAATTCGGCTCACTTTCAATAATACTCGCATTCGTTCCAACTAGTCTAGATGTCTGTACACGAAAGTATCCACTAACCCGACTGATTGGTACACGATAAATTAACTCCAGGTACTTCGCTGGGGTAACACATTTGTAACCCAATAGGTAATCTGATGCTTTTTAATGTGGGGAAAATCCTGCTATCCCAAAAGGGGGCACTCTAAATTAAAATTTCCTCAGTCGAGAAGGATTTCTCCTTCATTGGTCGATGGATAGGCATAAAAGTTCAACTTTATATACGTTCAAAATAAATTAGAATTTTGTATCAGGACAAAGAAAACGGTTTTATTTTAGGGTAAGGGTTAGTTATTGTGTAAAAAAAAAAAAAAAAAAAAAAAAAAAAAATATTCTAATTATAGGAGAAATGAGCAAGTATTTGTTTTTCATTTAAGACTTTCCTACTAATACAGATTGGGTCATCCATCTTGAATTTTAGTCTAAATAAGTTCTTTTTATAGTTTTGCTTTCAAATCATGATCAGATTTCCACCTTGAAAACGACATGAACAAAACCATCAGTATTCAAACAATTACTAGATCAAAGATGAAATAATTTCAGTCAGAAATGACCACGTCATATGTCTATATATAGTGTGTGACCGTTCCCTTCAAGGCTTAGCACCAACCACTGTGACTCAATGGAATGGCCTTCTCTTTGCGAATGCCACAGTTCGAGCATCTATGGTGTATTTTATCTAAAAAAAAACCGCAAAAAAACCAACATATTTCTAGAGAGAATGGTGCTCAAATACATTTCTGTGAATACTTAAACCATTTTACCTAGAATTTCTAAGAAATAAATAAATAGTAGCTTCTCAGCGAGTGATGTTGTCTAGTATTTTTACGTGTATGTTACTGCTTTATTTATAAAATTAGAATTATATTTATAGTTTCACTGTGAATGTGCTCCAATGAACTGGCTACTCTGGTGCCTCCTCGAGGTAAATACACTCGACCAACCCGACAATCAGCTAAATCCCATCCATTCACTGTGGAGATCCCCAGATGCTGGAGAGCCTTCTACTCCAATTGCTTCTTTCTTGGAGCTGCCGGCCACTGGAACTCTCTCCCTGCTCCCTGTTTTCCTGACTGTACCGACATGCAGAAATTAAAAACTAATGTAAGCAAGCATCTCGCTGCACATCTCCCAATTTAGGATGACCCCCAAAACTTTCACCATAATTCTCAGTAGCCCCTTACATCGGCAACTTGTCTTGTTTGTGGGGAACTAAGTTAAAAAAAAAAAAAAATCATTTGCATGATTCAATTATGATTCTCCAGTTCATAGTTACCGAATTCGGAATTATCTTACCTTGTGAAAATTAGCGAATTTTCCGGATACCACAAATGTTAAGATTATAAAAAATATTGAAAAACTTGTTTAATATTTAGATTAGGAGAAGTCAGTTCGCTTTGTAAGTTAGACAAAAATTGATTCCTAGTTGATATGAGGTAACATTCTCATGTGTAACTGGTTAATTAACGTTAAACTAACAGTGAACTGAGCGCACCCCGTGACCCCCTTTTAAAAATTAAACGGGTATGTTTTTGAAAAGTTTTTGGTGGGGGTTAGAGTTAGTTAGGGTTTAGGGTCATGGTCAAAGTTAGCGCGGATCCCCATGTAAAAAAGTACCAATTTTTTTTATAATTTTAAAACTTGTTGAATCGAGTGTATCGTAAAAAAACATGTAATGTGCGTAAGTGATTTGCAACATAAAAATGGGGAGGAAAAAGCGTCTACCCATGTAAAATTCGCATCCTACACATTTTAGAATTGCCAGGCAGAAGTGGTTTTTATTTTAGTTTTTTTTTTTAGCATGAATTCACTTAGTTACAAACTTACGATTCCATTTTTATTAACCCAGTAAATGTAACCGTTCAATTAAATTTTGTGAGACTTACATTTCAGTATTTTC
The DNA here is from genome assembly GCA_963556195.1 of Sepiola atlantica. NCBI lineage: Eukaryota > Metazoa > Mollusca > Cephalopoda > Sepiida > Sepiolidae > Sepiola > Sepiola atlantica. The sequence continues at coordinate 5,404,680 of OY744528.1, read as the reverse complement.
GTAGAAGTAATGACACCGGATGTGTAGGGTGGGCGGTTATTTGTGTCCTTAATGTTGACACCACATCACCCACCTCCACAAACTGTTTGTTAAAAATGAACATCAAAGCACGGTATACTTTGTAATCGTCGGTTACTTACTAGCCTATAAAAAAAAATATACTAAAATGGTCCTGATCGACTGTTCGATTGTTTATGAAAAAATTCAATTCCCATTTTGTCAACTAACGACGAACTACTGTAAATCTACTTTGTTTTAAAAGAGAAATAAATCTTTAGTTGCTTCACTATTTTCAATCAATTGCGGGGGGGGGGGGGGGGAACATTTGAGAAAAATAATAGTTAGAAAGATCTACTTATACTTGGGGGGTACATTGTACATTTTTAGTTTTGCGGAAATATATGCACCCTTTATTCCGAAAATTAACAAAAAATACAAAAAGCAACAATAACCGTATAAGTAAATGTTTAGAAATTTAAAAAGAATCAGAATGTGGAATTTAGAACAGCATGGGGGGGGGGGGATATTGGAATCGTCCCATCACTAGTATGCCCCCCCCCCACCTTTATAGTTAGAATATCAGGGTGATAATCATAATAATAAGGTTAAGCAAGGTGTTTTTTTTTTGTTGTTTTTTTTCCTCTTTTGCTAATGATAGCATCTATTTCAGTCCAGTTTATCTTGTGCTACCTGGAGGGCGATTCCCACTGTCAAATGGCGCCAATGCCGCGAGGAAGAAGTACTTTCCTTTTCTATACACCTGTCCAGCCGGATAATTTGTTTGTCTTGGATAACTTTATTGGCTTCGCTCGGTCCTTTTACTAAGGTTGCATAATAAGTCTGATGCTACAGCGGACTATGCCATCATCTTGAGCGAGTTCAAATGGGTAAAATATTACTAGTGTTGGATAGTACAGAATTGACCGTTGCTAATAAGGATCGTTTCAACATGAAATGACCCCAAATGGGCTGATATGCGATAAAGCCCCTAATTTTTTGCACTTTGAGCGGAAAGGTCAAGAGTCAGTCCCCGATGATTTTTGCCATTCTTTACAGGTAGGGGAAGCTGAGGAAGCAGATGAAATCTTTTGCTCCGCATCAGGTGTGTTTAAACATTACCTGTACGATATCTTACCTTCACGGTGATGAGTAGATATAACAATATCTTTTTCCCTCTTCTTCTTCCTCTTCCATATTCCCGATTCAATATACTTTGGTATCGCTATTAATTTAATATATGCTTTTACATAGATTACGTTTCTCTCAACGCTAGTAATTGAACTATTATCCTCCTGGTATAATGGATGTATGGTTTAGCTCCGTAACTGTTGTTAAAATGCTATTAATCTATTTATTCTTTCCTGAAACGTCTAATCATTGCGCAGGCATGAAATCTGATACCCTGATGTTTAAGTCGTCGTTTGCATTAAAATGATTGCGTAAAGTGATGTCACTTTATCGTTCTAAGTAATAACCGTCTCCTGCGGATCATTTTCGGGTTGCAAATGAATGAACTGTCTCAGCAATAACAGTTTCTCTATTTATTGATCCTATAATCACTTTACAGATATGACGGATAAATCAAAAACGCTTGTTAACAAAGCTGTCGTTCAAGTACGCTTTTTAGGCGACAGACTAAGCGTGTTTTTTTTTGTTTTTGTTGCTATCATTCAACTCGTGGTGTTTTTGTTGGAAGCAGGTATATGCTCTGATTGTTGTCGACTGTATTCCATTTTGTTGAAGATAATAATAATACAATTAACGCAGTTTAAGTTTTCGCGTTTCTATTTATATACATTACTGTCGGGTTGTGTGCGTAAGCCGACATAATGGCCGTAGCATTGCCTTGACAAATGGCAATTAATGCATCCAAACATCCAAGACGTTTCGCGAGACTTGTTGCATTGTTCTGCTAGCTTGTGGTTAATGGAGTGCAGAAGCAATATGGCATGCTTCCCTCGGAAGCCGGGGGTTAGGGTTTAAACAGTAATGAGCGGAGAAATTCTGTTGCTCCACGAGTTGGCAGTACTTTGTGGCCACATTTTCTGATGCTACCTGTTTCAAAATAAAAAAAAAATGTTTAAAGCATAAACAAAAAAGCCCATAATCACTGACAAGAGTCGCAAGTTATTCCCGAAACAGTTTTTCATGGTAAACAACTGATGATCCCTTAAAATAGTGTTAGAAACTAACTAATATAATAACTGTAAAAAATAAATTGACTTACATGAATGATTTTCCACCGGAAGACTTGAGACTATAAGTTTTTTTTTTTATATATATATATTTTTTAAATTTTTTTTTATATAGTTTTAATGGTTGAGAAACTTCAGAGACTATATATATATATATATATATATATATATAAAAATATGTAATATATATTTATATTGTGTTCTGTGATGCCATCCAGCGGTGCTGAATTTAAAATCGCCAACGACTACCTGGAACAATGCGGAAAACATTCTATGCGCGTTTCTCCAGTCTTTTTACAATTTTCTTTCTCCAGCTTTTTTGTTCATTTGCTTTTGACACCTGAAGATTTTTAAAAATTTTACTACAAAAAAGACCATCAGAAAAATTGAAAAAATAAAAAAGGGATAATTAAACAGAGGAATTCTGTTATTTTTAACAATGTTTGCATAATATATATATATATATATATATATATATATATGTCTCGGAAGTTTCTCAACCATTAAAACTATATTAAAAAACAACAACAAAAAAAACAAAAAAATTATAGTCCCAAGTCTTTCAGTGAAAAATCACTCATGCAAGTCAATTTATTTTTTACAGTTATTATATTAGTTTGTTTCTAACACTATTTTAAGGGATCATCAGTTGTTTACCATGAAAAACTGCTTCGGGAATTTAATTATTTTATTTATATATATATAGATATGAAGCTCCTTGCTCTGAACTTTTGATGTTCTAATAAATATTGTATCGTTACAATTTTTTATTCTCATCTTTTCATCTCTAGAATTGATTGCTCTATTCAATATATTGAGCTTTATATTTTCACGATGGATTATTATTAAACGATAATTCAATTATCTTTAATTTAATTCAACACGTTTGATCAACTCTGCTGAGAAGCCATGAAATAAAGTAGTTTTGTTTTTAAATTTCCAAAACAGTTTTTCATGGTAAACAACTGATGATCCCTTAAATAATGTTAAGACTAGCGTAAATTTTGGAAGCAAACTAATATAGTAACTGCAAAAAGTAAATTGACTTACAAAAAAGTGATTTTCCACCGAACGATTTGGGACTAAGTGTTTTTCTTTATATAGTTTTAATGGTTGAGAAACTTCCGAGACTATATATATATATATATATATATATATATATATATATATATGGTAGCAATTTGCTTTATTTGTTAGAGCGCTTCGGGATTGAGTTAAAGATGACTCGTGTTTTTGGGATTCGAATCGTGTGACCGGTTTGAACAGTTATCTCCCACACTGAAGATTCCGCAAGGATGAAACGTAGATGTATGGGGATAAGAATTAACTATTATTAAATAATTAAAACTTAAAGAGGCAAAATGCCTTCAAAAAACTATGCGTTAGATACAGATATTTTTATTAAAATCAAAATAATATTTTTTTTTCATTTTGACCTTTTTTTCTAATAATTTTGGACGGTACAACGAGCCTTATCAGAGCTTTAAACAAATAAAAAAGGTATTAACCTTTTTTATTTATTCATTTTTTCGTAAGAGTCCTTCCTGGTCTTATTTAATTGGACGTCCGATGTTGTGTGGACTTACGGTGTAATGTCTCTTAAATTTGAACTTAAATTAAATTATTAAATAATTATATATATATAATATTAAAATTTGAAAACCAAAACATGATGCAATAAAAATGAATTAAAAAAAAAAACACTGATCGCTATCAACAAAAACAATAAAAAATAATATATATATATATATATATATATATATGAAAATTAAAGTCTGGTTTGGGAACAATAGTTACATTTACACTTAATGAAATAGACTCTCAAAGTTTTATAATTTAAAGATCCTCTGGTGGGGTGGGAGGGTGATTCCATGCAATTAAACTCTGTCTATAACTTTGGTTAAATAAGCTCTACTTTCAGAGTTTCACCGTAGAAGTTTTTGATTGCGTTGGAAGATTTTGGGCCTGACCTCTTGCAATTTTTTTAGCCGATTTTAATGAGATTTAAACTATAAATAACATAATGTGTGTAAGAATAGGTGAAAGCGTAGTATCTGTTGCATGCCAGCAGATGTATTTCTAAAACTAACTCTCAAACGAACACTATGAAATATTCAGTATTTGTTTTAAGGTAAGTGATTAGTGAGGAAAGCATTTAAGGAGAGTGAATATAATAAACCTGATTTATAATTTGCTACCATCAGGACTGATTTAAAAAATATCAAAATCTATTTTCTTAAAGATTTGTTTGTTTATATTGCAAAAGTGGACCTTGGATTTACTTTCGGCAGCCTCGTAACTCTCGCTTCCCGTATTTTGCCCTTTAGTCCTCACGTTTCTATGAGCAATGTTTCTGACAAAGGGAGAAGAATTGCTGTTTTCTGGGTCGGAATCTATCCATCTAAAGCTTATCGTTGGCTAGTTTTTTGACCTTGAAGTAGTATTAAAAAAAATTTTTTTTTTTTTAGCTCCTTACATCAAGTGGCTTTATGCCTTGTCCAGAGCGATTTCCATTAAAAAAAAAAACTTGGTGTGGTCCAAATTTTATTTATTTATTTATTTTTAAAAAAATATTTTTGTTCTTGCATTGCGTTTTAGTCCAAATGTAACTAACAATTTTTCTTTATATATAAGATTCTGTTAAGTTTCAAAAAGTCTTGGTCTGGTCCAAATTTTATTTAATTTTTATTTATTTATTTAAAAAAAAAAAATTTTTGTTCTTGCATTGCGTTCTAGTCCAAATGTAACTAACAATTTTTCTTTATATATAAGATTCTGTTAAGTTTCAAAAGTCTTGGTCTGGTCCAAATTTTATTTAATTATTTATTTATCTAAAAAAAAAAATTTTTTGTTCTTGCATTGCGTTCTAGTCCAAATGTAACTGACAATTTTTACTCACAGGATTTTCAACATTCAGTGCAAAAATCTATCGCGGACGAAGAACAATAATGGATCTGTTCATCATTTCATGCTTGTCTGTCAACGGTTTCTGGTTTCCAAGAATAGGGAATTCATTCCCGCTCCATAAACTCCTCGCTTCATCTTATATCCTCGAAATTTTTTCCCGCTTTTTTTCTTCTTATGATTGAGAAGATTCTTGGCAGACTTACAGAAGATACTTGGTTACACTTGAGCGATTTCAAGAAATGCAGGGAATCTTCAAAGAAAAAGACATGCCCACCACTACCATCTCTTGGTAACTACACTAAAAAAAAAAACAATTTCGAAAGGGAATCAAGGAAACTGGATATAATTATTTTTTTCATGTTCAAATTCCCTAAACTTATTGAGGAGAACAATAATATAGAACAGAAACATAAGTCAGTTGTGAAACTGTATACCTCTGCTTGACAATGTAAGGATGGTTAAAGTCTTATCTGGTCTTTACTTCTCCATATTGTATGAAGTATTCCCAAAGTTATGCATTGGAAACGTTGCTAACTCACAAAACTATTTATCTGATCAGGCTCAAATTTGTGTGGTGGTTATTGTTATTAAAGGCCATCAGATTTATAAAATCGGGGGACCTATGTTTTAAGGCATGTCCGTCCGTCCGGATTTTTCTCCGCAACCATCCATTGAATTTCTGAAATTTTGCATGAAGTTGTAACTTTGGTCAGGTGAGAAAGTAACATTCTCCGATTTTTGAAAAAATATCTGGTTAGCCCCCCCAGGGGGTCAAAAGGCCCCGAAAGCGCAAAAGATGACATTTTTTGCCCCATAACTTTACATCCATTCATTCAATTTCTCTGAAACTTGGCCAAAATGTGGAGGCAATTGTTCCTAATAGAAAATAAGTATTGCTGACCTTGGAAAAAATCTGGTTCGCGCCCCCAGGGGTCAAAATCCCCCTAAAATTGGAAAAAATGACCCTTTTCTCCCATAACGTTTGATCCATCCATTCAATTTTTCTGAAACTTGGCCAAAATGTAGAGGCAATTGTTCTGGATATGAAATCAGCATCCTTGACCTCAGAAAAATTCTGGTTCGCACCCCCAGGGGGTTAAAGGGGGGTCAAAAATGCCCCTAATTGCCCAAATTTATTGCATTTTACACTCGCTACATCGAGTCACATACAGAGGGGGACCACGCATGCGCGGCTTGTTTTATTTTATTTTGGGGGGGAAAGTTTATGAACAAGTTATTTGTAACCTTATATTTTATTGATACTGAAAAACATTGCTTTGTTGATTGTAAGACTCTTATGTGAAGCTGACATCTTTCTCTCTCTTTCTCTCTCTCTCTTTCTTTCTTTCTCTCTCTTTATTTCTCTCTCTCTCTTTCTTTCTCTCTCTCTCTTTCTTTCTCT
>OY744528.1:5304537-5394537 GCA_963556195.1 Sepiola atlantica | reverse complement strand
TAGTCGCTTGGGAGAACAAAATTCTAGATAGCGACCAGGTTTGAAATGTGGAGTCGAGATAATCACTAAGAAATGTCCAACTGTGTGTATGCATCATTTTCGAATTCTCATTTTTCGGTGAAAAAATAAGATTCCATGTTAGATTAAGTTGTATTTCCCTTCAAAATTTGTTTAAATTTTTTTTTTTTTTCTAACTCAACATGAATGTCTTCAAATTTTAGAACATCAACATGCGGCAGATGGGAAGGACATGGAGGACCGCTGGCTTCTGGTGAAAAAAGCTTGAAAGTTTGTACGGATACCAGAAAGTGATACAATTTTTTTATTTATATTAATTTCAGACTTTTCTTTCATCATAATCTAATAATTAACATAATACAGACTATTTGAAAAATAATTTATTTGTTTTTATTTGATTGTTTTCAAAACATTTTTTTTAATAATAGTGAAAACCTTTTCTTGGAAATGGAGTAACTTCCGGAATCAAACTTTTTTCTTAGAAATGGAAATACTTTAAACATAAAACCTAAACCCTTAACCCTAACCCTAACAAAAAACATTATTTTCACTAAATATTTCCAAAAAAACATTAAATAATTAAAAAAAAAACATTCCGTTGCTAAAAAACATTTCTTGAAAAAAAGATTATTCTATTTTGTTTATTTTCTTCAATGAAAATTTTTAAAAAGTTTTGAAAACAATCAAATTATTTTTCAAATAGTCTGTATTATGTTAATTATTAGAATATGATGAAAGAAAACTCTGAAATTAATATGAAAAAAAGAAAAGTCTGAAATTAATATGAATAAAAAAATAAATAAAAAATTGTATCACTTTCAGGCATCCGTACAAACTTTCTTCAAGCCTTTTCCATCGGAAGCCATGTCCTTTCCATCTGCCCAACATGTTAACCCTAACCCGTAACTAGCTGTACCTACTCGGTCTTGCTCGCGTGTACAACAAATGACGGACTTGTTTACGAAAAAATGGAAATCAATTTTGTCAGCAAATTATTTTGCAAAAAAGGGATTTTAAAAATATTAATTTGAATACTTGACGTTAATCGATTTATAGTAAAGAAGAAATAATGCGTAATTAATGTAGAAATTTCTCTTTAATGATTAAAAATATAAAGTGTTTTAGGTATTTATTTATTTTTGCAGAAATCAAGGGAAATAACTCATTACATAATTACTTCGATGTTTAAGAATATTTAATGAGTAAAGGAAAATGTATTCACTCTAAAAGTTTTTTTTTTAGCCAGAATAATTATCTTCAGAAAAAAACCCACTAACATGAATAAAATATATATATATATATATATTTTATTTTTAATGGAAATTGTTCTAGACAAGGCATGAAGCCACTTGATGTAAAGGGCTACCCCCCCCCCCCAAAAAAAAAACAAACAAACACTATTTCAAGGTCAAAAACTAGCTAACGATAAGTGTTAGATGGATAGATTCCAACCCAGAAAACAGCAATTTTTCCCTCTTTGTCAGAAACATCGCTCATGGAATGTGAGGACTAAAGGACAAAATTAGGGAAGCGAGAGTTAGAGGTCTGCCGAAAGTAAACCCAAAGTCCACTTTCTACTTTCTACTCTATATTTCTACCAATAATACAGTGGAAAGAAAAAATGCAGAGATAGGCTAGTCCGAATCAAGTATCGGTATGTCAGAGAGGGAGTGCTATTTGGGCTCTGTTTTGAAAATGTGGCAAGATAACGTTATATATTCAATATGGTAAAGGTATAACTACTGCCTCAAGCTGAATACTGCACTCAAATTCGATGGCGACTAATAGTTTCTGCTGCTGCTGCTGCTGCTGCTGCAAGAGCTGCATCTCCCATGACTTGTCACAAGCTACCATTATATATACTTACCTCTTTTTGATGCTTGTATCTTTTAGTGGTGGCGTTAGCAGCATCAGTGGCCTGATGTATTTGGCAAGACTACAAAGCGTCGGAATTGATAAATTCACTTTGTTCATTGACTGAACTAATCTGACGTATTGCCAGTGGCGATACCATTCTCCCAAAGAATGGTCACAATGTCTTTTAAGTTTCTTATTAAGGCTACGCTTGGCAACCTTAAAATGTTACTCACATTCCAAAAAAGGAATTGTATAGCACATCGTAAAAATGATGCATCTCTCTTCATATTTGTATATAAATTCTCCTATGCATGTGAAAAAGGTTTATACTAATAATATTTAACATCTTTTTCTCAGCCAAAAGGCTGAGATGAAAATGTAGTATCTGTTCCGATGGATGCTACACCCCTTAGACTGGTACCGTCTTGGGCTTTGATTCCGCCGGGTTTAGGGTTTGTCCTGTGCAGTTCTAGGAGGTCCACCCTCCCAGGCTTTGCCTCCCCTCTTTGGGGTGGAGTAAGTTTATTGCTTACTGCCTGAGGCGCCCCTACCGGGGAATGCCAAGGGGGCTGTTCAGGCATTTTTTGTAGGCCAGAGAGCTCATCCTCTAGGGCGCTGGCTTCTCAATCCCACTTTCCGATCTTGTCACATCTTACTGCTGTGGGAGGGAGATAAAAAAAAATCAAAAAAAAAATCTTTAACATTAATAATATAGTTAATAGATTTAAAAAAAATTATTTTGTGTTTTTTTTTTTTTTTTTTTTTCCCCTCTGCCTTCCTTTCCCCTTGCTAACACATTACTCAATAAATCCCGGCCCCTAATTAATAAAACAACTTTAAGGCAAACTTTTATCAACATAGTCCAATTCCAATGCTTCTCTAACAATTGGATGCTCTTATTTGGTAAAATAATTTGTCTTTTGCTTAAAAATACACCTCCGTTTCTGATATCACTTCTTCATTGGAGCCAAATCTCTTTCTCTGCAGAATTCTTTTGAGATCTGCAAACAGCCAGTCGTCGCTGGCGAACAGATCTGGAGAATAGAGAATTCAATTTACGATCAACCAAAACGAGTTTGGACTTTTCTGATGTTTTCCAGGACAACTGCCAAATTTGGGCGACCTGAGTTCAGCATCATTTGTGTCTGTATGATCGCGTTTAAAGTCAGCACACCACGTTTCCGACGAAGCAGTCCAAATAACACGTAACAAGCCATTGCTTTGTTTGAACAGTATATTATCCCATCAGAAAGCAATGCTTTATCAACACACAAAATTCAGATTAAAATTTTTTATTTTTTATTTTTTTATTGTTTTGCAAATTTGCACCAGTAGTTTAACTTAAATGACTAATTTGTAATCTAATAATTCGATTGGGCTCAAATTGATATGCACCATTTGAAGGTTAGTACTTTATCAAAATCATGAAAAAATTATTTTTTTTTTTAGATGTCAGAGCCGGGACCTATTGAATGATGTGTTATATCTCATGAAACCATACTTTTATGAGGTTTTAGTAATCTCCATTCTTGTCACACTTCTTCCTCCTGTTAAGGCGACACCCCACTCCCAAATACTGTTTTGCTAGTTGCAAATACGTACAATGTTTCTGATTTCTAGACAGAGCGTGCTTTCTGGCTAGGATCAAAGTGTAGTAAGGGATATTTTAAATAGAGTAGCCCCATAGAGTAAATGTGGTATTATGGTAACCACTGAAATGGTAGTGATAGACAGATGATGAAAAACAAAAGGAACGTTGCTTGAACGAATGAGTCAAAATAATATTGCTAGCTAAGATCCCCCCCCTCTCTCACTCCCTAAATTTTTGATGGCCTTGTCTTATTTCTAAGTAAAATTGATTTTTTTTTTTTTTTTTTTTTTTTTTTTTTTTGTATAAGATAATTTTCTTCAAATTAAAAAAACTCACCCTGTGTCTAATTTCGTCCTCGTGGGGAGGCAAGTAAATGGAAGTAAAGATAACTGTATAAACATTTAGTTTATTCAATAGGATTCTTTATTAGCAAAAAAAAAAAAAAAAAAATTTCTACTGATGTGACTTCATCTCGTCAACAAGTTGCTATAAATTCCAATTCTTTTACTTTACCTACATGTTTTTTTTTACCGTTCTTGCTTTTTTACCGTTCTTGCTTTTTTACCGTTCTTGCTTTTTTACCGTTCTTGCTTTTTTACCGTTCTTGCTTTTTTACCGTTCTTGCTTTTTTACCGTTCTTGCTTTTTTTACCGTTCTTGCTTTTCATCGGCCATTTATCTCGTCGTCTTGCGCCTGTTGAACTTTAGAGAATGTAATAAATGTCCCGGTTGTCAAGATGAGCTGCTGCACCCGGTTTCTCAATTTGCCATCTTCCTTCAGGGAAGATGGCGTTCCAGCATTCACATGAAACACCAATTAGTTTTTCACGCTAAACCCTTTTCTTTTTTTTTTTTTTCGAATTATCCATCCTGTTAAGGATTCTATTAACGGCAGCCGTACCACTGAAAACTTATTTTTTATCATTTTATACGAATGAGTCACCACTTACGAAGGCCGAAAGCCACTCAAGGATAAGCGTTAATGAGATTGTCAGTGGGATGCTTCCGGATGATGAACAATGGGACGATTGAAAACGGTGAATGGAATGGACAAAATTTGATTAAGACGCCAACTCGATAAGTATTGTTTGTGGCCATTGGATTTGAAGACGACCATATTGTAGTCTGCAGGGAAGCAGTCTCGTGGTTATGTGTTCCACAGAGGGGAAGTTCTTGGAAAGAAACTCTCTTCATGGAAATTCCGTTGGTTTTTAGGAGGAAGGAAGTCAAATTCTTTGCAGTGGTGTTATCTAGACGAGTTCTTACTGTAAATGTCTTGCAGGATTGTATATGTGGTTCACAGATGAGAAGTTCCTAGAAAGAAACTCTCTTCATGGAAATTTCGTTTTGTTTTAGATACATGGAGGAAGAAAGGTGTTATATCGTAAGAATAACAATAAGTAAATAGGAAACCCCAAGACAGGAATTGAAAGAAATAGGAATCGTATTAAGAATACTTAATTACAATAAGTTGGTCGCCATTACCGGCTCTACGCAGATGTGCTAAGCGGTTTGCTAAGTGGTTCTCCTTGGTAAGAGAAAAGGTGTCGACTTCATAGTGACCTGACGAATCCATCCTGTCACTATGGGTGAATCCGGATCAGTCCACAACAAAAGGAAAGTTTTTTTTTTTTTTTTTTTTTTTTCAATTGTGGTAGAAAGAGTTCTTGCTTTGAATGTTTTATAGGGAGCGACACTAGATTGGAGCTCAGCCAAGCACTTTTCATGAAAATAATGATAGAGAAAGACTAGCAATGTGTTCTGTGAGAAAGGGACTGTAGGAATCTGAAAAGATCATCCCCCACTAGATTTCGAAGTTGACTTTGTATTCTGTAAGAATCTCTACATTTTCTTTTTTTTTTTGTTTTGAATTCGTTTCAACAACTAGTAAGTACAGTCTTCGACTATCTCTATAAAATAGTCGCAGTCTCTGGTGTTTACGTGCCATTACTCAGCCGTAACGTTCAATTGTGAGGGGTTTCTTTGTCATATTCTGAAATTTAACCCTAATTCTAATCTTTTAGCTTCTAAAGGAATTTTCCACATTCTCTATTTAATCTAGCCGTATGTAGAAAATACCGTTTTTTACTATTTCATTTTTACATACCCATGCCAAATATCGTTACAATGCGTCTGTTTCTGATCTTTGAAAGAACGTATATTGAATAGTCGTTACACTGTCTTCGGTTTCATATCGACCCTGGTAACGAGAAAAACAATTTGAAAGCAATAAAAGGATGAACCATCGATTTAGGGTATTCAACATTCTGATATCGTTTCTCGCGGGGAGCATTCACGAATGTGATCCCTAATTACTTTATACACCTACTAAAAGAATAAAATTACTTCCATTGAACAGAAGTTTTGCACCACTTTTATGTCCCCTTACGAAGATTAAAATCAAGATATAATGGTTCTAAACGTGATCTTTAGAATCCATGTTCTAATTTTGATCAAAATCCGTTACATGATTTTGATTTTAGAAATTGAAATTCAGGGAATCTTGCTTAATTGGTGTCTAATCATCATGGATCAAATTCAATGCAAATCTGAAATATTTGAATTTTCAAATGGGAGGTTGTTCTCTATAATGTGCTTCCTAAAAACTCTTGAAAATACTTCATAGAAACTGAAATTTGGGGAATATTAATTGATGACTATGACACGGTGGCTAAGTGGTTAATGATGCAGATTGAGGGCCTGGGTGTGCTGGGTTCGAATTCGGTTCGTTCCACAGAACCATTTTCATCAAAACCCACACAGGTGACCTTGTGTCTAACCTCATGGAGAGGAGGTAAATAAAATACCTATTGTTTAAATTTCAATTGTTTAAATTTCAATTGTTTAAATTTCAATTGTTTAAATTTCAATTGTTTAAATTTCAATTGTTTAAATTTCAATTGTTTAAATTTCAATTGTTTAAATTTCAATTGTTTAAATTTCAATTGTTTAAATTTCAATTGTTTAAATTTCAATTGTTTAAATTTCAATTGTTTAAATTTCAATTGTTTAAATTTCAATTGTTTAAATTTCAATGTTTAAATTGATATTGTTTAAATTTCAATGTTTAAATTGATATTGTTTAAATTGATATTGTTTAAATTTCAATGTTTAAATTTCAATGTTTAAATTGATATTGTTTAAATTTCAATGTTTAAATTGATATTGTTTAAATTTCAATGTTTAAATTGATATTGTTTAAATTGATATTGTTTAAATTTCAATGTTTAAATTGATATTGTTTAAATTGATATTGTTTAAATTTCAATGTTTAAATTTCAATGTTTAAATTTATATTGTTTAAATTTCAATGTTTAAATTGATATTGTTTAAATTTCAATGTTTAAATTGATATTGTTTAAATTGATATTGTTTAAATTTCAATGTTTAAATTTCAATGTTTAAATTGATATTGTTTAAATTTCACCAAAATCTAAGGCATCTGAATTTTTACAAAGGGTTTCCACCTTCTTTTAACCCTCTTTGCATGAAAGTAAATTAAACTAAATATAGCCCACATTTGGACTCCTTACGTCTAGCAGAGGTGTTCCAAAAGTCATAATGATCGGTTAATTAGTTTAGGAGTGAATTCTGTACATACATACATACATACAAATATATAAACATACACACATAACTTTATATAGAGATACGCATATTAACACACCGGTTTCCATAAGATCACCAAAGTTAAGTGACGTTTAGCCTCATCAGTTCTTAAATGGGTGACCCTTCGAAAATATCAGATGCTCGATGTAAAACCGGGTCCTAATGACCTTGCCAGCTGAGGATTGGCTACAAACCTGCAACAACAATGAATAGTGTTAGGCCATTTGTTGTGATCTGCACAGACCAGACACTGGCTAGCGATGAGAGATTGATTTTAGATTACAAATTCAAACTTTGCCTACAAGAGTTAACAATGCTATTCTATTTGTACAATTTATAGATTTCTAATTTTAATGAAACCTGGTGATTTTTGAGTGTTGAAAATATCGATTTCTTCTTGTATAATTAACACTGGAAAATAATCACGATTTTTATATCCGTTATTGTTTTTAAGTCTGCCAATTTAAAGAATATCAAATTGCTTTCAGTTTTTTCAGTTTTTTTAAGAGTTTGAATAATAACAGCAATTTAAAGTTAGATTTAGTCGGCTTCATTTGTATGAGGAGTGAAGTATTCATTCTGGACTCGTATAAACATCGAAAAAGTTTTTAATATTTTAATTAGGAGATTAATTAGAAAATCTGATTTAAAAAAAAAAAAAAAAAAAAAAAAAAAAATCAGATTTCAAACATTTAAGCAGATGAACAAACTTCTATTTAAAAAAAAATTATAATGTATTTTTTTAAATACGTTTATTTTTTTTTATATGCTAATATTTTTTTTTTTTTTGAACAGTGCCAAATGTTTTTATTTAATTCTGATAGTTGTAAATTTTTATTGTTGCAAATGGAGTTTAAATAAATTAAAGTTTATTGGAAAAAGATGAGAAAGGGTGCATTTCTAAGATTTAATATTTAGTACAAGAAAAAATATCTTTATTTTACAAATATTCTGTTATTTTATGAAAATATGTGAAAAAAAGTTATTTTTCAGCTGTTTGCTTACAACTGGAAAATTACTTTTTTTTACATATTTTAAGAAAAAAGATTTTCTCATTGAGAAAATATTCATTTAAAAAAAAAAAAATTTTTTTTAAATATTTTTTACGTGAAAGAAAAAAGTAGAAATATTTCTCTCACATTTTTGTTAAAAGCTGATTTTCTTTCACATTTTTGTTAAAAGCTGATTTTCTTTCACATTTTTGTTAAAAGCTGATTTTCTTTCACATTAAACTCATATCTGTGAAGTCGGTAGTCCAAATGCTTGACTCAGACTCTTGATATTTTAAAACGTCCGACCCTGACTCGAATCTTCTATAATAATTTATATCTACACCATATATTATTTATAGTGTTTTGATTTAAAAGAGAATGGGCATGTTCTTCAAAGTTTGGGACTTGTAAGGAATGGCCACCAAGTGGATTTCAGTACTTAAAGTCTCGGAAATGACTGAACTGGTTTACAATTTAAGCGGCGAAAAAAATGTAAAAAAGACATCACTAAGAATTTCGAAGGGTTACGTTAGGGTTAAAAATTTTAGCCCCTCAAAAAAATTTTTTTTTTTAAATTGCTTTCAAAACTGCTTCAACTATTTCCAAGACTTCATGACTTGGAATTCTTCATGAATACTCGGAACCGACTCTGTAACTACTGACATTGCAAGTAAACAATATTCTGTGAATTCAACGTTTTTTGTTTGTAATGAACAAAATCTAGAGACTTTAATAAAGAAACAAATATGTGATGAAAAATGACAAAAAAAAAAACAAACAAAATCAAACTTTGTCATTAAGTGTTGGTCGTCTTTTTTTAAAAGACGATGACGACCAACACTTCATGATGACCTGAAGATTTTGATATTTTTTGTTTTATGCATTTTTTTTTTTTTTTTTTTTTTTTTTAAAAGACGATGATGACCAACACTTCATGATGACCTGAAGATTTTGATATTTTTTGTTTTATGCATTTTTTTTTTTTTTTTTTTTTTTTTTAAAAGACGATGACGACCAACACTTCATGATGACCTGAAGATTTTGATATTTTTTGTTTTATGCATTTTTCATATACGTTTTTTTTTTAAAGATTTTTTAAAAAGATTTTTTTTATTTATTCATTTATTTTTTAAAGTCAGTCGGCCAAGTTTCAGTGTCTCTGACTCTTAAAACATGAGTTTACTCTGACTACGACTAATATGGATTAATTTTTTGTTTTTAACCTGATTATTTGTTTTTATAACAACAAAAACAACAAAACTATTTTTTAAGATAATTAAAAGAATTATCTTAAATGTTTTTCTTTTCTATATTAAAAAAAAGATCTAAAATTTGGTTTGAGAAATTTTTTGTTTTCTAGTTTAAAAGATTATTTATCTACTAATCTCTGTCGCATTTGTATTTTATATTTTCCGAGGAAAAATATGTCTCTTTCTAACTTTCACGCTTGATATGCTAACACAAACTTGTAAAATTAGTTTTTCAATCAAATTATTTCCTCATCCTCGATGGATCCGTCTCCGTTGGAAAATCACAGAAAAGCAATGGTTAATTTGCTGAGAGAAGTGAACCATTTTCCTTTTAATGCACCACGACGGTTTTTGTGTGAAGCGCGCAAATAAATTAGCCGAGAAGATAAAGAATTACAAAAAGAACGCAAATTGAAGATTATTGAAGCAAATGAAATGAGGAAAGAAGAACAAAAAAAAAAAAATTGTTTCTCGACATGCGAAACATATTTAAAATTATCAACCATTTTTTATTTTTTATTTATTTATTTTAAAAAAAAATTTTTTTTTAGGGCGAAAACAAAAGAAATAATAATGGGAGGGGATAATAATGGGGGAGGGGATAATTTCCTGTCGAGCGTTTGCACGTGAAGCTATCTCTATAGTTAAACTATTTAGTATTCACAAAATTTAACATCACAAACCGCACACACATTTTTTTGGCATCATAGGTTTAAAGGAATTAGCACATTTGGCATAATTGTTAATGTTTGTTTATGGCCCGGGAGACTGGGGTTCAATCCTTAGTCGAGTCGTACAAAAGACTCAAAGAATTGTACTCAATTCTTCCTTGCTAAACACTGAGCATTATATAGAGTGAGGATCAAGGGTAAGTGGAGTAATCCTGGGAAAAAGAATGTCGCCCTCCCCTGCATCTCGGTGTAGTAGCCAATTAAAAGGGAGCGTTCTGGTCGCCCTTGGTTATCGTCAATCTGTTTATATTTATTATGTTTTAAGGGGGAGGGTGGTCGCAAGTGGTGTAATGGTTTCTGACGTGCATTGTGAAATTGCCAAACTGAGTTCAAATCCGGTTGGATCTATTACTCATTTTTACACATAATTCCATCCGGAATGGGAAGGTTGTAAATTTAATTAAAAAAATTTTTTTTAATGGAAATCGCTCCAGACAAGGCATGAAGCCACTTGATGCAAGGAGTTAAAAAAAAAAACTACTACTTCAAGGTCAAAAAGTAGTCAACGATGATGATGAGAGGAAGAAGACAACCACCACCACCACTGCTTTTAAAAAAAAAATGAAAATCGCTCCAGACAAGGCATGAAACCACTTGATGTAAAAAGCTAAAAAAAAAAAAATTACTACTTCAAGATCAAAAACTAGCCAACAGTAAGTGTTAGATGGATAGATTCCGACTCAGAAAACAGCAATTCTTCCCCCTTTGTCAGAAACATCGCTCATGGAATGTGATGACTAAAGGACAAAATAAAAGAAGCGAGAGTTACGAGGCTGCCGAAAGTAAACCCAAGGTCCACTTCTGCAATATAAACAAACAAATCTTTGAGAAATAGATTTTGATATTTTTAAAATCCGTTCTAATTTTAAATCAAATTTTTTTATATTCACACGATCTGATTAAGATGTTTGTCTTTCTGAATTGAGATAACAAAATATCTGGATTCTTTTTACGGCTGTCTTCTTCCTTCGTATTCAAGTTTTTGATTCATAACCTAATTAAAAAAGAACCCCCCCCCCACTCCCCTTTTTTTTTCTCGGATAGGTGGGGTGAGTCTACTTTACCTGAAAGAGGCTTTAGGGTTTACAGAGACTGTTAGGTGGGGGCAGATAGAAGCTAAAATGAGGACATCTGTCTTACTCCTCATCTGAAAAATCTTGACAAACACCAGATGTCCTCTCACCCGTTTTCTGCTGATAGGCTTGAACATTTTATATCTAAAACATTCACCCAATAAGTTCTGAACGAAGAAGACACTGGAAAATCGGATTCTGATTTATTCATAGTCTCGTATATTTCGTCCTATTTTTGTTGTTTATATTTAACTTGAACTTCTCTTTAATGAACATTAACCAAACGGGATTCATTTTCTTGTACAACTGATCATTTTAATGTTTCTTTTTTTATCATTTCTGAATTTGTATTAATTCTTCTCGTCTCATTGTGAACATGTAGATCTTTTTTTTTTGGGGGGGGGGGGCGATTGATTTATGCTCCACTTAAAGATGTAAGATGGCATCTCACCATGGATGGTTACAAAAGTTAAAAAAAAAAAAAAAAAAAAAAATGGCTGGCTGGCATGGGTTTACCTTTTTATCAATTTCATATATATGGTTTTGTCTTTGAATATGAATGGCAGCTACTGTAATGTTACATGGCACTAATGAGCCCTTTGTAACATTCAAGGAGAAATACTTTTGGGTCCTGGGTATGACCTTGAAAGACATCCAGTGGTGAGGCCTCCATTTGGGAGATGTAGGAAATGTGGAGTTGCCCCTTAGTTGCCATTGCTCCTAGGTCCACTCTGGCCAGAAGTGGTAGCACCTGTAAGGGCCCCATCTATGGGTCAAATAGAACCTACTGGCATTACCAAATCAGGCTGTCTGTAGTTATTGAATTCCTGACTCAAAATGCACCAAACATTGATGTTTTATTGTTTTTTTCTTTGCAAAACTCAATCATGTTCTGCAAAATCCAAAACAAAAACAATTTCCCTCCCTCCCTCCTCTCTTCTTCCCTCCCCCTTTCACTTAACCAAACACCATGAACAACTATTTGAACATATAAAGAACTTGAAGTATAAAGACTTTCACCAAAAAGACCAAATTCAGCATTAAATAGCCCGAAAAGAGTTGATATGCCGTAAAACAACCAAACTAAATACTTTTGAGCCCACCAGATGACCCACAGAAAACAGCAGTCTCTCATTCACAGCTAATTAGTCGTCTCACTAGTTAATTTAGTTTCAGAATATATCTGTATATGGGGGGGGGGCGGCTATCTCGATAGTAGTCGTAAATTCATGAATTCACATTGTTAGCTTGAAATATTCTAGCTAGAAAAATGAGACATTCAAAATGGATGTATTAAAGGGAGAAAACATTGTCAGTTACGTCCCCTGTGAAATTGCGAGAGTTACGTCCCCTTGGCTTCCAACGGAGACGGACATTTTCTAAAGACGTATGTTATCAGCTCACATTATAAATGTCAATTAATTAGTAAATCCTGTTTTTCCAGTGGTAAAAAGCAAATAAATAATTAATTCTTTACCATACTAAGTTTCCTTATTCAAATTCTTTCTCATATTTTTGTTTGTTAACTCACATTCACATATTAAAATTTACACCCACTCAAGCATCATTCGATAACTCGACGCGGTCACATCACACATGAGTCAATATGGTACAACTTTGTTGACCAGCTTGATTGTGTTGTTGGCATTTTTGCAGGAGGAACCACATAATGGTTGCCAACATCCCTAAGTGAAAATGATTTTATGGAACCGACTGGATTCGAACTTGGCACACAGAAGTCGTTAGTCTGTGTCATTATCCACTTAACCACCATCACCTCCCTGTAGTAGTAATAGTAGTTATTATTATTGTAGTAGTAGTTATTATTATTGTAGTAGTAGTAGTGATAATAGCAATCGTCATAGAGATATTGATCTTTTTTTTTTCCTTTTGGAAGCAATTAAAAACACAAACAAACAACAAATAACTCCATTTTACAGCAAGTACATTTAGATGAACTGCATCTTTCCGGCCACCTCGATGGGTTGGCGGAAGAGCCCCGTAAACAGATGTCCGTTCGCTTTCACATTAACACCCAATGGAGAGAATCGATTACACTTTTCTTATGTACGTCCTCCTATGACAAAACTTTGATACATGCCGGATTAACCTCTAACTGTACATGGAAAATTCCGTTTTTAATACACCGCAACTAATATCACTAGCCTACAAATCCTGATCAGTGTAAATTTCCAGGGAAGAGGTTTTCAATCAATTACTAGTAACCCAATTGCTAAACTTTGTTATATATATATATATATATTGGGTATTTAGATTTGTATAGCTAGGTTTCTTTCCTCTTATCTACTTGCCTATCTGGTACCAAAGGTACTTAAGCTTTTATTTTTTAATTTTTTTTAATGCAACTTTTATTCCTATATTATTTTATTGCTAGCTACGATATCACAGAATGGTTCTTGGGTGTAGTGTTTTGATAGTATTATTATTATTATTGTTATAATTTTGCAAATTATCATGTCACACGGTAGTCTTAAGGGTATTATTATATTATTATTATTTATTTATGTATATATTAATGAAATTTAAGCTGAATTATTTCTACACTTGATTATTGGGGAAATGGTCGTTTGATCAGTACCACTGGAGATCCATGAATATTATAACTGTCCTGTTTTTAAATCTTCGGAACAGTTACATGGTAAACAGCTGATGATCCCCCCCCCCCCGTTTTAATATTTCACGCTCAAGTTAATGTTTCCTGTTTTTGTTTCACTGTTAGATACTTGACTCCCCTTTTTTATTTATGAATTTTCCAACGGTGGGTCGGCTTATGCAGGTGCTAAGTCTGCGATATTTTGGATTTAGTTAGTTTCTCTGGGAATTTAAACTGCATTTTCTTTCTTTGTTTAAAATGACTCAAAGCTTCTTTAGACTCATATATAATATATATATATATATATAATATATATATATATATATATATATATTATATATATATAAAATGTTTTCCTCTCGAATTATCCGGTACATGTTAAATCTAATATGGGTTGTATTTGGTTTTCAATTCTTACTTTCGTCAATATGGCAGTCATTTGAGAGAAATGCTGACTAGAATCACAAAAAATCTATTTAATCTATTATATAAACGTCACCTGTCTGTATGGATGTATGTATGTATGTATGTATGTATGTATGTATGTATGTATGTATGTATGTAAAGCTTCTCCTCCGAAAGTACCCAACACACGGTCACACGGGTGACATCATTCCCACCGGCCAGCCCAGACGCGTGTAATATCTCGGAACCGGAAAAAAAAAATTGACTCTTCCGGGGTCGACTGAGCACTTTTTTCCAATGGGGGGTGGCTTTTAACTCCACTTTTCAACGTTATTTATACTAATTTGAGAAGAAAAATAATGCAAAGTCACGATAAACTAGATATGACGTCAGAGTAAGGGAGTGGCGGGTAGAAATTCACTCACACTACAACCATTTTTTTCTTTCTTTCTTCTTTCCCTCTCACTCCCACACTTTCTTTCTTAATTATTAATAGACGCTAATATTCCTTCCCCACTCCCTTCCTCACTATAGCCGTTCTGTTATCCTGATATAATACTTCCAGGCATTACCTCCTCCTTTCAGGCCAAATAGGGGGGGAGGGGGAATGTCGGCATTCACCGATGTGAGCGCCACAGGCCAAATCTGGGGAGAGGGAGTGTCGGCATTCGGCGGTGGGGCGCCTCAGGCCAATTCTGGGGAGGGGGAATGTCGGTATTCGCCGGTATGAACGCCCCAGGCCAAATTTGGGGAGGGGGAGCGCCTCAGGCCAAATCTGGGGAGGGGGGTGTCGGCATTCGCCGGTGTGAGCGCCTCAGGCCAAATTTGGGGGAGAGGAGAGTATCGGTATTCGCCGGTGGGGCGCCAGGCTAAATCTGGGGAGGGGGAATGTCGGCATTCGCCGGTATGAGCGCCTCAGGCCAAATCTGGGGAGGGGGAGCGCCTCAGGCCAAATCTGGGGAGGGGGAGTGTCGGCATTCGCCGGTATGAGCACCTCAGGCCAAATCGGGGGGGGGGGGGGAAATCGGTATTCGCCAGTGGGGCCTCAGGCGAAACTTGAGGAGGTGGAGTTCCAGCATTCGCAGGTGTGAACGCCTCAGGTGAAATTCAGGGGAGGAGGGGGGGGGGGAGTATGAGTAATCGTCGGTGAGATCACGACCTCAGCCTGTACTTTAGGGGAGAAGAAATCCCCAAAAAGGAAAAGGGTTAAAAAAAAAAATGATAATCTGATTTTTAATTCGACAGTGTAAAACCGACACCTACTGTATAGGACTAGATAATACACTTGATCTCAAGGCAAAAATGCCGAGAACAGATACTACACTTTGATCTTAGCCAAAAGGCCAGTTTATTTAGGCAGGTGAGTTCCTTCGGACAACCCTCATCTTTATCTACAGATGAAGATTTTACAAACCTTGGGAACTCACCAGACCTTAGGCATAGTGCCCGTTATGTAGGGGGGGGGGGTCGGGGATAAGTGAGACAAGCTGTTCAATGTTTTTTATTTCACAAAATTTTACAAACAACATAAAAAGAACATTTGCTGACTCTAAACTAGATTCTTGCACCAAAATACCGCATTCACTCTGTGGGTGTATCCCTACTTAAAATATCCCCAAAAAACATCGATGTAAAAAAGAATTATCGTGGGAGTGGGAAAAAATATTATAAACACCCAAAAAGAAAGAAAAATAAAGAACGAAATAAAATGGTAGAAAAGTTAGTATGGCCCGGCTTTCCCTCATGACTAAGTGTTAGACCGCCCACTGTTTTCCGGCACGAGACCGAAAACAAGCGGGTCGGTCACTAAGTGGGAGTGGGAACTTAAGAGAGGAGTGTTCAAAAAATAAATTCATCGGGAATGGGATCATTGATTGGATGGCGTCTTCCAAGATAGTAATGCCAAGGGTTTCAAAAGACCGGGGACAAAATAAAACAGTGGAAGTGGGAATCTTTGGAAGCTCTCTAGTGCCGGCAAAAATAAAATAGGGACAGGATAACTTTCATTCCTACTAGTTTAAGAGGTTACCAGTTTTTTTAAATAAATCAAAAAACTCTACAGGGGTGGGTTCCGTAGAACCCAGTACCGCGTGTGCCATAACTATGGAGGGAACACGAACTCAAACTTGGCGCCTCGTCGGATGCACAAACTAGTGTCATGCACCCATCTCCTATCGAAATCCATGCGATGTAATCGTTTCCAATCGCATCTGATCTTCACTTTAAGTTGGTGTTTAAAGTAAACTACCAGATCCCGATCCGAAACAGATCCAACCCCATGAACCTCATTAAGACGTGTAACCCACGTCACTAGTCTTGCTACGGCTAGGATGGCTAGAAACACCATTCGTTTCTCCCCAGACCACGGCGGTGCTGCGTTGTTGATGACAGATGCTACATCCAGGACCATCGGCTGCTCGGCGTCGATGCGGGCCGTCACCTCCCTGACGTATCCCCAGAGATGTCGAAGTTTGCTGCAGGTGAAGAAGGCGTGCTCGGCCGTTTCTTCTTCGTCGTCTTCACAGCGCGGGCATAAGGGGACGTCCCTTAAACCATCTCTGCATAATCTGCCATAGAGGGGCAGTGCGCTCCGAACCAGTCGCCAGGTCAGAGAATACTCAGAATTGTTGAGATAACTCTGGCCTGGCGCCCAATTCCACTGGGAGCGGGCCTCCTCCCTCGACAATCCAAGCCGCTCCTCAAGTGGGTCCGAAGCGGTACCCTCCACTAGATCCCGATATAGTCTCTTCCTAGACCGGGCAAGGTTACTGGACCCCGGCAACGCTCTAAGCGCGGCCCGGCATTCGGCGAAGAACAAGGGCTCCCCTCTCGGCCTACGTCGTCCTTCGACCGAGAGGTCGGGTATGAGGTTGGGAAAGGCGCTCCCGACCGCAGGGACCCACGGAGTGTCTTCCATCAAAGTCCGACTCAGGAAAGCCAGTCTCTCGGCATGTCGATGACTTGCCAAGTCAGGCATCCCCAAGCCTCCCACACTCGGAACTTGAGTACAGACCTGTCTGCGGACGTACGCTTTCCGGCCCTTCCAAAGAAGCGAGAAGAGTAAGCGCGTGAAAGCGATAAGGCGGGCCGCAGGCAGTGGTAGTACAGACAGCCGGTAAAGGATGAGAGGAAAGACGTAAGTGGCGCACGCCTCCGCTCTGCCCTTTAAGGAAAGCTTCCTTCGAATCCAAGCCCGGACCGACGATTCGACCTTTGTCTGTACTTCCGACCAGTTCTTTTCCAGCTGGAGGCCCGGCCCGAACCACACGCCGAGGATTCGAACCGGGCCATCCGACCAGCTGAAGTCACCTGGAAGAGCGGTCTCTCCGCTCCAGGCACCCAACCGCAGGCCGTTCGACTTGCTGCGGTTGACTATGGCCCCTGTCACTTCTTCGTACCGAGCGAGCGCCTTAATCACCGTTCGAATGTCAGTACGGCTCGACACGAAAACGGTGACATCATCGGCAAACGCGGAAACCCTGACTCGCGCTTTGCGAGGAGGGATAGCGATCCCGCGCAGGACTGGTGTTGTCGCCTCATCCCTTAATTTGCGAAGGAAGGGTTCCAACGCCAGGATGTAGAGCAGGGGCGACAGCGGACAACCCTGACGTACCGACCGAGAAACAACGAACGATTCCGACCTCTTTCCATTGACTTGCACCACTGCCGTCGGCGAGTCATACAGAATAGAGATCCACCTGCGGAAGTCCGGACCAAAACCGGCAGCCGCTAAAACAGCTTTCAGGAAACCATGGTCGACCCTATCGAAAGCCTTGGACTGATCTAAATTGATCAGCGCGGCTTCAGCGTCGTCTTCTGTCCCCTCTATGATCATGCGAATCAAATGCAAGTTGTTCTGAATCGACCTCCCCTTCACAGCAAAGTTCTGCTCAGGCTTGATCAAATCACCGATAACACCCTGCAGGCGGTTTGCAAGAACGCGGGCCAAAATCTTTAACTCTGTGTTTAGCAGAGTTATGGGCCTGTAGTCGTCTAAATTTCCCCCACCAGGTTGGTCCCTCTTCTTCAGTAATGTGACCACTCCTTTGGTTACCTGTCCAGGGATTGACTCCTGAACAAACCAGTGGTTAAACACATCCTTCAGAATTGGGACAAACATGGGCGACAGCCTCAAATACATTTCGTACGGCAGACCATCGAGTCCCGGAGATTTGTTCAAGCCGACCTGCTTCAACGCAGTAACGATCTCGCCCTCCGTAATCCTGCCATCACAGCCAGCTGCTCGAGCCGCCTCGAGGCGGGGCGAGTCAGCCAAATAGCTGTCAAACTCCTGGCCGCGGAGTCTGGGCAGTTGGGTGAAGCGTTCCCCCAAATGCTCACGGAACCCCTCACAGATCTCACGAGACGATACCAGAGTATGTCCTTCCAGGTTTTTTACCTTCCGAATGTACCCATCCGAACCACGACGTAAAGCAGCCTTACGCTCAACAGCGTCAACGTTCACGGCTTCGTTAGAGACTTTCTTTAATCTAGCTCTAACTACTTGACCTTCATATCGCTCGCTAGCCAAGCGATTGAGGTCCCCCGTAATTAATGCTATCTCTAGGGGATCCCCCCCAGCCACCGCCTGGGTCATCTTATCCTCTACTTGCTTTTGCGTCCTAGCCCTATCTTGAGCGAGGCGCTGGCTGTAGCGGACACAAAAGTTCCTAACCTGAGCCTTAGTTTTAACCCAGTACCTACTCCCGATAACCACCCCCACTAATCCCCGCTGGAGTAGTAACGTTAGCTGTTCCCGGAAGTCTCGTATCTCCAGTAAGGAGGTATTAAACTTCCAGTACCCAGCCAACCTAGGCCTATCACTTAAGTTCAACCGGGCCGTAACCAATTTATGGTCCGAATGTCCTAACCAAGTGAACGTGGGACAAGATATGAAATCTACGTCGCCTCTTCTAACTAACATTCTGTCCAAGTAAGTACTCGGACAGAAGGCCGCGCTAGTATGCCACGTCCACATCTCCCGCCCTGGGTGATCAACGCGAAATCTGTCGACAAGATCGCATGAGGCCATCAGGTCAGACAGACTGCTTTCCCACCTCGCCGACCCTCTATTCCCACCGACCTTATCTATCTTGGGGTCTAGGATGGCATTCCAGTCCCCCATTAAAACTACTCGCTCCGGACCCTTGAGGAACGCCTCCAACCGTCGAAAAAAGGAAACCCTCTCGCCAGCAATGTTGGGCGCATAAACCGCAACGATCCGAAACTTGCTGTTTTCAACGGCAACATCGACCACGACCAGTCGTCCCACCGCATCCGCATGAACAACGCTCACCGCCGCAGGCAGGGTGCGTCTCACTAACAAAGAGATGCCACAACTATGAGCATCGCCATATGCTGAGTAGACGTCATAGTCGTCAGTCAGCACATCACAATCCCCATACGAATCGAAGTGGGTCTCTTCAATCGCAGCTACATCTACCTCACGGGCCACGAGATCCCTCAGCACGCGAGCAGCCCTGCTTCGGGATCTCATGCCCCTCACATTCCAACAAGCCAAGTTTAAATTTGTGGTCCCCATCAATTAGTGTCACACACGGGGCTAAAGTCCTCGGGAGTGAGGACGCCGAAGGTCTGACTGAGACTGCCGGTCAGCAGTTCGGACGAAATCCGTCCGTCTCGTGCCAAACCTCCCACGTCCACGGGGAAAGTTAATTTTAAAGCCCGAAAAAATGAGGGGTGAACATAAATGGGGACCCTCCCACTACATTTGGACTTAATTTCCTTAAATGAAGGGTGCTCCTCTTCTATAAGGGGTTGCTCCGGGATTGCGTCCTTGGCCGCCCTAAGCATTCTCCATAATGCTTTCTCCCTCCCGTTCCCGGTTTCCTGCCTCACAAACGTTATAATTTTGGGTGCATTTTTAAAATTTCGGGGGTCTTGCACCTGTTTTCCTCCTACGTGGGTGAAGCTCTCCAGCTGCTTAATGTATCGCCTCTGCCTTCCATTGAGGTCTGATTGGACCTGTAATGAATCTGCCTCACAGATCCTTACCCCCGGCAGAAAGGGGAACCTCCTAGTCTTCTCCCGTCTCACTGGCGTAGGAGGAGGTGGTACCGGGACGACTTCTGGAATGACCTCTTGCTTTCTTCCTGGAACGACTTCTGGCATGACTCCCTCAGCAGCTCCTTCTGGTTCAGAGGCCGGCGGCGCTACTGGGATGGGAGCCTCCTCTTCCCTCTGTCTCGCCGACACTGGGGACCTATCCCGAGGGCTGTTTAAGGGAGTGTAAAACTTGAGAGGAACATTTTCCTGTTCCATTGACTCGGAGGGGGCTAAAGATTTAAT
The DNA here is from genome assembly GCA_963556195.1 of Sepiola atlantica. Classification (NCBI taxonomy): domain Eukaryota; kingdom Metazoa; phylum Mollusca; class Cephalopoda; order Sepiida; family Sepiolidae; genus Sepiola; species Sepiola atlantica. The sequence continues at coordinate 5,374,089 of OY744528.1, read as the reverse complement.
GTTTTCCTCCTCTCTTGCTGACTCCCGGACTTTTTTAGCTTTTGGGTCCTTTCTTTTGGGGGGCTCCATTGCTGCTTCCACCTCCTTTCCCTCTTCCTCCGATTCTGATGAGAGGGCTGTCAGCTTCCTCTTCAAAGCTGCAGGCATCGGTCTCCCCTTGGTTGGTATAGGGGTCGGGGTGGGCTTCCTCCCCTTCTCTGTGGACTCCTTGTCTACTGCTGCTGACGATGATGCCGACACGGCTGGCGCTTTTTGGGGAACAGCCGCCGGGGGCTTTGCTGTTATTCTTTGGGGGCAGTCCTTTGCCACATGCCCTGGCGTCTGACAGCGCCAGCAATGTGGCCTTCTTCCCTCCACGATGATCGACATAGACCAGGATTCGCATTTTAACTGCGCTGGAATCGCCTGAAACCCCTGCCGGTTGACCCTCATCTTCAGCCTGTATTCTCCTGTCAGAATACCATGCATTCCGCGAGTCGGCACCACCTCCTCGACGTCGCCATACTGCGACATTATCGCTCCCAGATGGTCGGAGTCGATGCAGCATGGGACGCCGAGAACCGAAACTGACGCGCTTCTCCTTTCCATATATTCGGGTCTTAATTTCATGCCCTTCCAGACTACGTCTCCGCCCATTGCTAGCTTTTCTGCTACCTCCTGGGTTGGGAGCAGCACATCCCACATTGCAAAGCTTTTCCTGAGGATATAGGAAGCTGGGATCTTCAAGCCCACCAGTGCTTCCATGACTCTCTCCTTCAGGACTCCTACCAACCCATTCGCCTTTGCGTCCAAAGTTACGAAGGAGATGATCCTCTTCCTCAATTTTTCCAGCGTTCCCGGAGGCAGCTTCACTGTGTTTCCTTCAGTGAACTCCTTGTATTTTTCCTCGAACACTCTCCTATAATGTTCAGGAGTCTTCTGCTGTTTGGGCCCCCACACTGAACTAGTGGGTTTAGCGGAAGCCGTTACCTCGATCTTCTTTTTATTGGGGATCCGCGAACCAGAGTTGGACGGCCTTGGCCATGGTTCATTAGCCGCGATCCCCTTCCTCCTTTCCGGTCTGTGAGCTGGTTTACTTGGGCCCTCTCCCCCTGATAGACTTTCATCCCCTGAGGAGCACCCTACAAATAAACCTGGGCGGTAGTTTTGTTCCGCCACCTTTAAGTCCCACGACTGGCTTTTCGTTAGTTTACTTTTATGAAAAGGGGTATCATCATACCCTTGGAAGAAAACTTCCGGAGACACCAATACTCTTGGAACCGCTGGCGTCTCCATTTCCAAAAGGAAATCCGACAACGCTGGATTGTCGCTCGACGCGACACTCCCTCGTCGCGATGAAGAGGTGCCCTGCGTGGCAACACCTCCTGGGGAGCACTCGAGCGTGTCTCCCCCCGACCGAACTGGAGTATCGCACGGCACGACACTCCCCAACAAAGCTCCAGAGGTGCCCTGCGAGGCAACACCTCCTGGGGAGCACTCGAGCGTGTCTCCCCCCGACCGAACTGGAGTATCGCACGGCACGACACTCCCCAACAAAGCTCCAGAGGTGCCCTGCGGGGCAACACCTCCTGGGGAGCACTCGAGCGTGTCTCCCCCCGACCGGACTGGAGTGTCGCTCGACGCGGCACTCACCGAACTCGCAACTGGGGCGCCCTTCGCGGCCGCACCCCTCTCGCTGTCTTTAGCCAAGACAGCTCTGGCTTTTGAGACCCAGGTGGCCTCCATCTCAATCTGTGTCTGTCTGCCGACCACAACCCGCCGATTCGGAATCAGGGAGACCGTCGCCAAAAGGCACGTGAGTCTTCCCCGAACCTGCCGGCTGCTTAAGTTGGGACAAGCAGTCAGACTCTGAAAAAAAGAATTAATTAATATTAATTGCCAAAAAAGTGGCTACAAGAAAGAAAAAAGTAAAAAACTTAGCTCTAAAACCAAGTGGGAGCTGGAACTAGATAGAGGAAAGTGAGAAATTAGCTCTAAAACCAAGTGGGAGCTGCCTCCCCAACGGGGGAGGAACTAGAAAGATCATATAAAAAAAAAGAGAAAAAATCCCCAAAAGGGGGAGGAAAAAAGTAACAAAAGCCCCAAGGGGGCAAGAAAACGCTTTAAACCTAGCCAACGGGCCCGGTAGCGGGACGCTTGGTCTTTGGGAAGACGAAAATGTCGTAACTGAGAACAGATACTACACTTTGATCTTAGCCAAAAGGCCAGGAAAGCATCCGAAATTACAAGGTATTTACTCCACCTCAGGAGTTAGGCACAAGGCCAGTTTTATCTTACTCCCACAAGTAAGATGTGACCACAGATTGGGTCGAGAAAGTGGGGTTAAAAGCCAGCGCTCGAGAGGTGAGCACTCTGGCCATTTAAAAATTGCCTGGGCAGCCCCGTCGGCATTCCCCGGTAGGGGCGCCTCAGACAGTAAGCAATAAACTTACTCCTCCCCAAAGAGGGGAGGCGAAGCCTGGGAGGGTGGACCTCCTAGAACTGCACAGGACAATCCCATAGACCGGCGTAAATCAAGCCCCGGAGGCCAAGACAATACCAGTCTATGGGGTGCAGTATCCATCGGAACAGATACTACACTTTGATCTTCGCCAAAAAGCGGAAGAAATTACAAGGTATTTACTCCACCTCAGGAGTTAGGCACAAGGCCAGTTTTATCTTACTCCCACAAGTAAGATGTGACCACAGATTGGGTCGAGAAAGTGGGGTTAAAAGCCAGCGCTCGAGAGGTGAGCACTCTGGCCATTTAAAAATTGCCTGGGCAGCCCCGTCGGCATTCCCCGGTAGGGGCGCCTCAGACAGTAAGCAATAAACTTACTCCTCCCCAAAGAGGGGAGGCGAAGCCTGGGAGGGTGGACCTCCTAGAACTGCACAGGACAATCCCATAGACCGGCGTAAATCAAGCCCCGGAGGCCAAGACAATACCAGTCTATGGGGTGCAGTATCCATCGGAACAGATACTACACTTTGATCTTCGCCAAAAGGCGGAAGAAATTACAATTTTGGGAACGATTTCTATCAGTATTTATAACGAATCTACCACAGTACAGCGGTCTATCCACTATACACTGTTTAAATTACATTAATAAATTAACAAGTAATAATAACTATGATTTTCTTTCAACAAACATTGTATAATACTATTTAACAACTTATTACATCAATTTTGAATATCAACAAATAATTTTAGACTTCCCCAGGCCGTTTTTCTCTAATTCAACATAGCTTTTAGACGCCATTTTTTTTTAACCGAAAATTACATTAATTCACTTCTTTTGGCTGCTAAGATCAAGGTGTAGTATCTGTTCCGATGGATACTGAACTCCATAGACTGGTATCGTCTTGGCCTTCGGGGCTTCATTCCGCCGGTCTATGGGTCTGTCCTGTGCAGTTCTAAGAGGTCCACACTCCCAGGCTTTGCCTCCCCTCTTTGGGGAGGAGTAAGTTTATTGCTTACTGAGGCGCCTCTACCGGGGGAATCCCGACGGGGCGGCCCAGGCAATTTTGAATGGCCAGAGTGCTAACCTTCTCGGGCGCTAGCTTTACAAGGCCAACTTGAATTTATTTGTTAGAGGATAACTAAGGAAGAGCGATAACTCACGTTTAAAAACACAATTTAGGTTTTTAAAACAAGGTTAGAGAATATAAATAACATATAAAAGCGTATTCTTATGTAAAATTAACATCTTCGTTCCCCTTTGGACAATTTTGCAGATGAAAAGGAGTGAGGATACCTAATTGATTTCAGTAGTGCTCAGGAGGCCTCCTTGATTTTCAAAGTACTCGGCGTTGTCCGGGAGAAAAGTGCTCAATATCCTAGATAGAGCTACTGTAGTGATAGGTTTGGAAAATATTTTAACGCCATCTTCGATCCCCTTTGGACTATTTTGCAGATGAAAAGGAGGGAGGATACCTAAGTAATTTCAGTAGTGCTCAGGAGGCCTCCTTGGTTTTCAAAGTACTCGGCGTTGTCCGGGAGAAAAGCGCTCAATATCCTAGATAGAGCTACTGTAGTGATAGGTTTGGAAAATATTTTAACGCCATCTTCGTTCCCCTTTGGACTATTTTGCAGATGAAAAGGAGGGAGGATACCTAAGTAATTTACGTAGTGCTCAGGAGGCCTCCTTGATTTTCAAAGTATTCGGCGTTGTCCGGGAGAAAAGCGCTCAATATCCTAGATAGAGCTACTGTAGTGATAGGTTTGGAAAATATTTTAACGCCATCTTCGTTCCTATTTGGACTATTTTGCAGATGAAAAGCAGGGAGGATACCTAAGTAATTTCAGTAGTGCTCAGGAGGCCTCCTTGATTTTCAAAGTACTCGGCGTTGTCCGGGAGAAAAGTGCTCAATATCCTAGATAGAGTTACTGTAGTGATAGGTTTGGAAAATATTTTAACGCCATCTTCGATCCCCTTTGGACTATTTTGCAGATGAAAAGGAGGGAGGATACCTAAGTAATTTACGTAGTGCTCAGGAGGCCTCCTTGATTTTCAAAGTATTCGGCGTTGTCCGGGAGAAAAGCGCTCAATATCCTAGATAGAGCTACTGTAGTGATAGGTTTGGAAAATATTTTAACGCCATCTTCGTTCCCCTTTGGACAATTTTGCAGATGAAAAGGAGGGAGGATACCTAAGTAATTTCAGTAGTGCTCAGGAGGCCTCCTTGATTTTCAAAGTACTCGGCGTTGTCCGGGAGAAAAGTGCTCAATATCCTAGATAGAGCTACTGTAGTGATAGGTTTGGAAAATATTTTAACGTCATCTTCGTTCCCCTTTGGACTATTTTGCAGATGAAAAGGAGGGAGGCTCCTAAGTAATTTCAGGAGTGCTCAGGAGGCCTCCTTGATTTTCAAAGTACTCGGCGTTGTCCGGGAGAAAAGTGCTCAATATCCTAGATAGAGCTACTGTAGTGATAGGTTTGGAAAATATTTTAACGCCATCTTCGTTCCCCTTTGGACTATTTTGCAGATGAAAAGGAGGGAGGATACCTAAGTAATTTCAGTAGTTCTCAGAAAGCCTCCTTGATTTTCATGTACTCGGCGTTGTCCGGGAGAAAAGGGCTCAATATCCAAGATAGAGCTACTGTAGTGATAGGTTTGGAAAATATTTTAACGCCATCTTCGTTCCCCTTTGGACTATTTTGCAGATGAAAAGGAGGGAGGATACCTAAGTAATTTCAGTAGTTCTCGGGAGGCCTCCTTGATTTTCAAAGTACTCGGCGTTGTCCGGGAGAAAAGTGCTCAATATCCTAGATAGAGCTACTGTAGTGATAGGTTTGGAAAATATTTTAACGCCATCTTCGTTCCCCTTTGGACAATTTTGCAGATGAAAAGGAGGGAGGATACCTAAGTAATTTCAGGAGTGCTCAGGAGGCCTCATTGATTTTCAAAGTACTCGGCGTTGTCCGGGAGAAAAGTGCTCAATATCCTAGATAGAGCTACTGTAGTGATAGGTTTGGAAAATATTTTAACGCCATCTTCGTTCCCCTTTGGACTATTTTGCAGATGAAAAGGAGGGAGGATACCTAAGTAATTTCAGTAGTGCTCAGGAGGCCTCCTTGATTTTCAAAAGTACTCGGCGTTGTCCGGGAGAAAAGTGCTCAATATCCTAGATAGAGCTACTGTAGTGATAGGTTTGGAAAATATTTTAACGCCATCTTCGTTCCCCTTTGGACTATTTTGCAGATGAAAAGGAGGGAGGATACCTAAGTAATTTCAGTAGTGCTCAGGAGGCCTCCTTAATTTTCAAAGTACTCGGCGTTGTCCGGGAGAAAAGTGCTCATTATCCTAGATAGAGCTACTGTAGTGATAGGTTTGGAAAATATTTTAACGTCATCTTCGTTCCCCTTTGGACTATTTTGCAGATGAAAAGGAGGGAGGATACCTAAGTAATTTCAGTAGTGCTCAGGAGGCCTCCTTAATTTTCAAAGTATTCGGCGTTGTCCGGGAGAAAAGCGCTCAATATCCTAGATAGAGCTACTGTAGTGATAGGTTTGGAAAATATTTCAACGCCATCTTCGTTCCTATTTGGACTATTTTGCAGATGAAAAGCAGGGAGGATACCTAAGTAATTTCAGTAGTGCTCAGGAGGCCTCCTTGATTTTCAAAGTACTCGGCGTTGTCCGGGAGAAAAGTGCTCAATATCCTAGATAGAGCTACTGTACTGATAGGTTTGGAAAATATTTTAACGCCATCTTCGTTCCCTTTTGGACTATTTTGCAGATGAAAAGGAGGGAGGATACCTAAGTAATTTCAGTAGTGCTCAGGAGGCCTCCTTAATTTTCAAAGTACTCGGCGTTGTCCGGGAGAAAAGTGCTCAATATCCTAGATAGAGCTACTGTAGTGATAGGTTTGGAAAATATTTTAACGCCATCTTCGTTCCTATTTGGACTATTTTGCAGATGAAAAGGAGGGAGGATACCTAAGTAATTTCAGTAGTGCTCATGAGGCCTCCTTGATTTTCAAATTATTCGGCGTTGTCCGGGAGAAAAGCGCTCAATATCCTAGATAGAGCTACTGTAGTGATAGGTTTGGAAAATATTTTAACGCCATCTTCGTTCCTATTTGGACTATTTTGCAGATGAAAAGGAGGGAGGATACCTAAGTAATTTCAGTAGTGCTCATGAGGCCTCCTTGATTTTCAAGTACTCGGCGTTGTCCGGGAGAAAAGTACTCAATATTCTAGATAGAGCTACTGTAGTGATAGGTTTGGAAAATATTTTAACGCCATCTTCGATCCCCTTTGGACTATTTTGCAGATGAAAAGGAGAGAGGATACCTAAGTAATTTCAGTAGTGCTCAGGAGGCCTCCTTGATTTTCAAAGTACTCGGCGTTGTCCGGGAGAAAAGTGCTCAATATCCTAGATAGAGCTACTGTAGTGATAGGTTTGGAAAATATTTTAACGCCATCTTCGTTCCCCTTTGGACTATTTTGCAGATGAAAAGGAGGGAGGATACCTAAGTAATTTCAGTAGTTCTCAGAAAGCCTCCTTGATTTTCATGTACTCAGCGTTGTCCGGGAGAAAAGGGCTCAATATCCAAGATAGAGCTACTGTAGTGATAGGTTTGGAAAATATTTTAACGCCATCTTCGTTCCCCTTTGGACTATTTTGCAGATGAAAAGGAGGGAGGATACCTAAGTAATTTCAGTAGTGCTCAGGAGGCCTCCTTGATTTTCAAAGTACTCTGCGTTGTCCGGGAGAAAAGTGCTCAATATCCTAGATAGAGCTACTGTAGTGATAGGTTTGGAAAATATTTTAACGCCATCTTCGATCCCCTTTGGACTATTTTGCAGATGAAAAGGAGGGAGGATACCTAAGTAATTTACGTAGTGCTCAGGAGGCCTCCTTGATTTTAAAATTATTCGGCGTTGTCCGGGAGAAAAGCGCTCAATATCCTAGATAGAGCTACTGTAGTGATAGGTTTGGAAAAAATTTTAGACTTCCCCAGGCCGTTTTTCTCTAATTCAACATAGCTTTTAGACGCCATTTTTTTTTAACCGAAAATTACATTAATTCACTTCTTTTGGCTGCTAAGATCAAGGTGTAGTATCTGTTCCGATGGATACTGAACTCCATAGACTGGTATCGTCTTGGCCTTCGGGGCTTCATTCCGCCGGTCTATGGGTCTGTCCTGTGCAGTTCTAAGAGGTCCACACTCCCAGGCTTTGCCTCCCCTCTTTGGGGAGGAGTAAGTTTATTGCTTACTGAGGCGCCTCTACCGGGGGAATCCCGACGGGGCGGCCCAGGCAATTTTGAATGGCCAGAGTGCTAACCTTCTCGGGCGCTAGCTTTACAAGGCCAACTTGAATTTATTTGTTAGAGGATAACTAAGGAAGAGCGATAACTCACGTTTAAAAACACAATTTAGGTTTTTAAAACAAGGTTAGAGAATATAAATAACATATAAAAGCGTATTCTTATGTAAAATTAACATCTTCGTTCCCCTTTGGACAATTTTGCAGATGAAAAGGAGTGAGGATACCTAATTGATTTCAGTAGTGCTCAGGAGGCCTCCTTGATTTTCAAAGTACTCGGCGTTGTCCGGGAGAAAAGTGCTACATAACCTAGATAGAGCTACTGTAGTGATAGGTTTGGAAAATATTTTAACGCCATCTTCGATCCCCTTTGGACTATTTTGCAGATGAAAAGGAGGTAGGATACCTAAGTAATTTCAGTAGTGCTCAGGAGGCCTCCTTAATTTTCAAAGTACTCGGCGTTGTCCGGGAGAAAAGCGCTCAATATCCTAGATAGAGCTACTGTAGTGATAGGTTTGGAAAATATTTTAACGCCATCTTCGTTCCCCTTTGGACTATTTTGCAGATGAAAAGGAGGGAGGATACCTAAGTAATTTACGTAGTGCTCAGGAGGCCTCCTTGATTTTCAAAGTATTCGGCGTTGTCCGGGAGAAAAGCGCTCAATATCCTAGATAGAGCTACTGTAGTGATAGGTTTGGAAAATATTTTAACGCCATCTTCGTTCCTATTTGGACTATTTTGCAGATGAAAAGCAGGGAGGATACCTAAGTAATTTCAGTAGTGCTCACGAGGCCTCCTTGATTTTCAAAGTACTCGGCGTTGTCCGGGAGAAAAGTGCTCAATATCCTAGATAGAGTTACTGTAGTGATAGGTTTGGAAAATATTTTAACGCCATCTTCGATCCCCTTTGGACTATTTTGCAGATGAAAAGGAGGGAGGATACCTAAGTAATTTACGTAGTGCTCAGGAGGCCTCCTTGATTTTCAAAGTATTCGGCGTTGTCCGGGAGAAAAGCGCTCAATATCCTAGATAGAGCTACTGTAGTGATAGGTTTGGAAAATATTTCAACGCCATCTTCGTTCCTATTTGGACTATTTTGCAGATGAAAAGCAGGGAGGATACCTAAGTAATTTCAGTAGTGCTCAGGAGGCCTCCTTGATTTTCAAAGTACTCGGCGTTGTCCGGGAGAAAAGTGCTCAATATCCTAGATAGAGCTACTGTAGTGATAGGTTTGGAAAATATTTTAACGCCATCTTCGTTCCCCTTTGGACTATTTTGCAGATGAAAAGGAGGGAGGATACCTAAGTAATTTCAGTAGTTCTCAGGAGGCCTTCTTGATTTTAAAGTACTCGGCGTTGTCCGGGAGAAAAGTGCTCAATATCCTAGATAGAGCTACTGTACTGATAGGTTTGGAAAATATTTTAACGCCATCTTCGTTCCCTTTTGGACTATTTTGCAGATGAAAAGGAGGGAGGCTCCTAAGTAATTTCAGTAGTTCTCAGGAGGCCTCCTTGATTTTCAAAGTACTCGGCGTTGTCCGGGAGAAAAGTGCTAAATATCCTAGATAGAGCTACTGTAGTGATAGGTTTGGAAAATATTTTAACGCCATCTTCGATCCCCTTTGGACTATTTTGCAGATGAAAAGGAGGGAGGATACCTAAGTAATATACGTAGTGCTCAGGAGGCCTCCTTGATTTTCAAAGTATTCGGCGTTGTCCGGGAGAAAAGCGCTCAATATCCTAGATAGAGCTACTGTAGTGATAGGTTTGGAAAATATTTTAACGCCATCTTCGTTCCCCTTTGGACTATTTTGCAGATGAAAAGGAGGGAGGATACCTAAGTAATTTCAGTAGTTCTCAGGAGGCCTCCTTGATTTTCAAAGTACTCGGCGTTGTCCGGGAGAAAAGTGCTCAATATCCTAGATAGAGCTACTGTAGTGATAGGTTTGGAAAATATTTTAACGCCATCTTCGATCCCCTTTGGACTATTTTGCAGATGAAAAGGAGGGAGGATACCTAAGTAATTTACGTAGTGCTCAGGAGGCCTCCTTGATTTTCAAAGTATTCGGCGTTGTCCGGGAGAAAAGCGCTCAATATCCTAGATAGAGCTACTGTAGTGATAGGTTTGGAAAATATTTTAACGCCATCTTCGTTCCTATTTGGACTATTTTGCAGATGAAAAGCAGGGAGGATACCTAAGTAATTTCAGTAGTGCTCAGGAGGCCTCCTTGATTTTCAAAGTACTCGGCGTTGTCCGGGAGAAAAGTGCTCAATATCCTAGATAGAGCTACTGTAGTGATAGGTTTGGAAAATATTTTAACGCGATCTTCGTTCCCCTTTGAACTATTTTGCAGATGAAAAGGAGGGAGGATACCTAAGTAATTTCAGTAGTTCTCAGGAGGCTTCCTTGATTTTCAAAGTACTCTGCGTTGTCCGGGAGAAAAGTGCTAAATATCCTAGATAGAGCTACTGTAGTGATAGGTTTGGAAAATATTTTAACGCCATCTTCGATCCCCTTTGGACTATTTTGCAGATGAAAAGGAGGGAGGATACCTAAGTAATATACGTAGTGCTCAGGAGGCCTCCTTGATTTTCAAAGTATTCGGCGTTGTCCGGGAGAAAAGCGCTCAATATCCTAGATAGAGCTACTGTAGTGACAGGTTTGGAAAATATTTTAACGCCATCTTCGTTCCCCTTTGGACTATTTTGCAGATGAAAAGGATTGAGGATACCTAAGTAATTTCAGTAGTTCTCAGGAGGCCTCCTTGATTTTCAAAGTACTCGGCGTTGTCCGGGAGAAAAGTGCTCAATATCCTAGATAGAGCTACTGTAGTGATAGGTTTGGAAAATATTTTAACGCCATCTTCGATCCCCTTTGGACTATTTTGCAGATGAAAAGGAGGGAGGATACCTAAGTAATTTACGTAGTGCTCAGGAGGCCTCCTTGATTTTCAAAGTATTCGGCGTTGTCCGGGATAAAAGCGCTCAATATCCTAGATAGAGCTACTGTAGTGATAGCTTTGGAAAATATTTTAACGCCATCTTCGTTCCCCTTTGGACTATTTTGCAGATGAAAAGGAGGGAGGATACCTAAGTGACTTCAGTAGTGCTCATGAGGCCTCCTTGATTTTCAAAGTACTCGGCGTTGTCCGGGAGAAAAGTGCTCAATATCCTAGATAGAGCTACTGTAGTGATAGGTTTGGAAAATATTTTAACGCCATCTTCGTTACCCTTTGGACTATTTTGCAGATAAAAAGGAGGGAGGATACCTAAGTAATTTCAGTAGTGCTCAGGAGGCCTCCTTGATTTTCAAAGTACTCGGCGTTGTCCGGGAGAAAAGTGCTCAATATCCTAGATAGAGCTACTGTAGTGATAGGTTTGGAAAATATTTTAACCCCATCTTCGTTACCCTTTGGACTATTTTGCAGATAAAAAGAAGGGAGGATACCTAAGTAATTTCAGTAGTGCTCAAGAGGCCTCCTTGATTTGCAAAGTACTCGGCGTTGTCCGGGAGAAAAGTGCTCAATATCCTAGATAGAGCTACTGTAGTGATAGGTTTGGAAAATATTTTAACGCCATCTTCGTTACCCTTTGGACTATTTTGCAGATTAAAAGGATGGAGGATACCTAAGTGATTTCAGTAGTGCTCATGAGGCCTCCTTGATTATTAAAGTACTCGGCGTTGTCCGGGAGAAAAGTGCTCAATGTCCTAGATAGAGCTACTGTAATGATATGTTTTGAAAATATTTTAACACCATCTTCGTTTCCCTTTGGACTATTTTGCAGATGAAAAGGAGGGAGATTACCTAAGTGATTTCAGTAGTGCTCAAGAGGCCTCCTTGATTTTCAAAGTACTCGGCGTTGTCCGGGAGAAAAGTGCTCAATATCCTCGATAGAGCTACTGTAGTTATAGCTTTGGAAAATATTTTAACGCCATCTTCGTTACCCTTTGGACTATTTTGCAGATAAAAAAGAGGGAGGATACCTAAGTAATTTCAGTAGTGCTCAGGAGGCCTCCTTGGTTTTCAAAGTACTCGGCGTTGTCCGGGAGAAAAGTGCTCAATATCCTAGGTAGAGCTACTGTAGTGATAGGTTTGGAAAATATTTTAACGGCATCTTCGTTCCCCATTTGGACTATTTTGCAGATGAAAAGGAGGGAGGATACCTAAGTAATATACGTAGTGCTCAGGAGGCCTCCTTGATTTTCAAAGTATTCGGCGTTGTCCGGGAGAAAAGCGCTCAATATCCTAGATAGAGCTACTGTAGTGACAGGTTTGGAAAATATTTTAACGCCATCTTCGTTCCCCTTTGGACTATTTTGCAGATGAAAAGGATTGAGGATACCTAAGTAATTTCAGTAGTTCTCAGGAGGCCTCCTTGATTTTCAAAGTACTCGGCGTTGTCCGGGAGAAAAGTGCTCAATATCCTAGATAGAGCTACTGTAGTGATAGGTTTGGAAAATATTTTAACGCCATCTTCGATCCCCTTTGGACTATTTTGCAGATGAAAAGGAGGGAGGATACCTAAGTAATTTACGTAGTGCTCAGGAGGCCTCCTTGATTTTCAAAGTATTCGGCGTTGTCCGGGATAAAAGCGCTCAATATCCTAGATAGAGCTACTGTAGTGATAGCTTTGGAAAATATTTTAACGCCATCTTCGTTCCCCTTTGGACTATTTTGCAGATGAAAAGGAGGGAGGATACCTAAGTGACTTCAGTAGTGCTCATGAGGCCTCCTTGATTTTCAAAGTACTCGGCGTTGTCCGGGAGAAAAGTGCTCAATATCCTAGATAGAGCTACTGTAGTGATAGGTTTGGAAAATATTTTAACGCCATCTTCGTTACCCTTTGGACTATTTTGCAGATAAAAAGGAGGGAGGATACCTAAGTAATTTCAGTAGTGCTCAGGAGGCCTCCTTGATTTTCAAAGTACTCGGCGTTGTCCGGGAGAAAAGTGCTCAATATCCTAGATAGAGCTACTGTAGTGATAGGTTTGGAAAATATTTTAACCCCATCTTCGTTACCCTTTGGACTATTTTGCAGATAAAAAGAAGGGAGGATACCTAAGTAATTTCAGTAGTGCTCAAGAGGCCTCCTTGATTTGCAAAGTACTCGGCGTTGTCCGGGAGAAAAGTGCTCAATATCCTAGATAGAGCTACTGTAGTGATAGGTTTGGAAAATATTTTAACGCCATCTTCGTTACCCTTTGGACTATTTTGCAGATTAAAAGGATGGAGGATACCTAAGTGATTTCAGTAGTGCTCATGAGGCCTCCTTGATTATTAAAGTACTCGGCGTTGTCCGGGAGAAAAGTGCTCAATGTCCTAGATAGAGCTACTGTAATGATATGTTTTGAAAATATTTTAACACCATCTTCGTTTCCCTTTGGACTATTTTGCAGATGAAAAGGAGAGAGATTACCTAAGTGATTTCAGTAGTGCTCAAGAGGCCTCCTTGATTTTCAAAGTACTCGGCGTTGTCCGGGAGAAAAGTGCTCAATATCCTCGATAGAGCTACTGTAGTTATAGCTTTGGAAAATATTTTAACGCCATCTTCGTTACCCTTTGGACTATTTTGCAGATAAAAAAGAGGGAGGATACCTAAGTAATTTCAGTAGTGCTCAGGAGGCCTCCTTGGTTTTCAAAGTACTCGGCGTTGTCCGGGAGAAAAGTGCTCAATATCCTAGGTAGAGCTACTGTAGTGATAGGTTTGGAAAATATTTTAACGGCATCTTCGTTCCCCATTTGGACTATTTTGCAGATGAAAAGGAGGGAGGATACCTAAGTGACTTCAGTAGTGCTCAGGAGGCCTCCTTGATTTTTAAAGTACTCGGCGTTGTCCGGGAGAAAAGTGCTCAATGTTCTAGATAGAGCTACTGTAGTGATAGGTTTGGAAAATATTTTAACGCCATCTTCGTTCCCCTTTCGGCTATTTTGCAGATAAAAAGGAGGGAGGATACCTAAGTAATTTCAGTAGTGCTCAGGAGGCCTCCTTGATTTTCAAAGTACTCGGCGTTGTCCGGGGGGAAAGTGCTCAATGTCCTAGATAGAGCTACTGTAGTGATAGGTTTGGAAAATATTTTAACGCCATCTTCGTTCCCTTTTGGACTATTTTGCAGATGAAAATGGGGGAAGGATACCTAAGTAATTTCAGTAGTTCTCATGAGGCCTCCTTGATTTTTAAAGTACTCGGCGTTGTCCGGGAGAAAAGTGCTCAATATCCTAGATAGAGCTACTGTAGTGATAGGTTTGGTAAATATTTTAACGCCATCTTCGTTACACTTTGGACTATTTTGCAGATAAAAAGAAGGGAGGATACCTAAGTAATTTCAGTAGTGCTCATGAGGCCTCCTTGATTTTCAAAGTACTCGGCGTTGTCCGGGAGAAAAGTGCTCAATATCCTAGATAGAGCTACTGTAGTGATAGCTTTGGAAAATATTTTAACGCCATCTTCGTTCCCCTTTGGACTATTTTGCAGATGAAAAGGAGGGAGGATACCTAAGTGACTTCAGTAGTGCTCATGAGGCCTCCTTGATTTTCAAAGTACTCGGCGTTGTCCGGGAGAAAAGTGCTCAATATCCTAGATAGAGCTACTGTAGTGATAGGTTTGGAAAATATTTTAACGCCATCTTCGTTACCCTTTGGACTATTTTGCAGATAAAAAGGAGGGAGGATACCTAAGTAATTTCAGTAGTGCTCAGGAGGCCTCCTTGATTTTCAAAGTACTCGGCGTTGTCCGGGAGAAAAGTGCTCAATATCCTAGATAGAGCTACTGTAGTGATAGGTTTGGAAAATATTTTAACGCCATCTTCGTTACCCTTTGGACTATTTTGCAGATAAAAAGAAGGGAGGATACCTAAGTAATTTCAGTAGTGCTCAAGAGGCCTCCTTGATTTGCAAAGTACTCGGCGTTATCCGGGAGAAAAGTGCTCAATATCCTAGATAGAGCTACTGTAGTGATAGGTTTGGAAAATATTTTAACGCCATCTTCGTTACCCTTTGGACTATTTTGCAGATAAAAAGGAGGGAGGATACCTAAGTGATTTCAGTAGTGCTCATGAGGCCTCCTTGATTATTAAAGTACTCGGCGTTGTCCGGGAGAAAAGTGCTCAATGTCCTAGATAGAGCTACTGTAGTGATAGGTTTGGATAATATTTTAACAGCATCTACGCTGAAAAGGATAGGGGAAATCGATAAGAGTAATTTCAGTAGTGCTCAGGAGGCCCCTTGATTTTTAAATTACTCGGCGTTGTCTGGGAGAAAAGTGCTGAATATCTTAGATAGAGCTACTGTAATGATATGTTTTGAAAATATTTTAACACCATCTTCGTTTCCCTTTGGACTATTTTGCAGATGAAAAGTAGGGAGATTACCTAAGTGATTTCAGTAGTGCTCAGGAGGCCTCCTTGATTTTCAAAGTACTCGGAGTTGTCCGGGAGAAAAGTGCTCAATATCCTCGATAGAGCTACTGTAGTGATAGCTTTGGAAAATATTTTAACGCCATCTTCGTTACCCTTTGGACTATTTTGCAGATAAAAAAGAGGGAGGATACCTAAGTAATTTTAGTAGTGCTCAGGAGGCCTCCTTGGTTTTCAAAGTACTCGGCGTTGTCCGGGAGAAAAGTGCTCAATATCCTAGGTAGAGCTACTGTAGTGATAGGTTTGGAAAATATTTTAACGGCATCTTCGTTCCCCATTTGGACTATTTTGCAGATGAAAAGGAGGGAGGATACCTAAGTGACTTCAGTAGTGCTCAGGAGGCCTCCTTGATTTTCAAAGTACTCGGCGTTGTCCGGGAGAAAAGTGCTCAATGTTCTAGATAAGGCTACTGTAGTGATAGGTTTGGAAAATATTTTAACGCCATCTTCGTTCCCCTTTGGACTATTATAAAGATGAAAAGGAGGGAGGATACCTAAGTAATTTCAGTAGTACTCATGAGGCCTCCTTGATTTTCAAAGTACTCGGCGTTGTCCGGGAGAAAAGTGCTCAATATCCTAGATAGAGCTACTGTAGTGATAGGTTTCGAAAATATTTAAACGCCATCTTCGTTACCCTTTGGACTATTTTGCAGATAAAAAAGAGGGAGGATACCTAAGTAATTTCAGTAGTGCTCAGGAGGCCTCCTTGATTTTCAAAGTACTCGGCGTTGTCCGGGAGAAAAGTGCTCAATATCCTAGATAGAGCTACTGTAGTGATAGGTTTGGAAAATATTTTAACGCCATCTTCGTTCCCCTTTGGACTATTTTGCAGATGAAAAGGAGGGAGGATACCTAAGTGACTTTAGTAGTGCTCAGGAGGCCTCCTTGATTTTCAAAGTACTCGGCGTTGTCCGGGAGAAAAGTTCTCAATATCCTAGATAGAGCTACTGTAGTGATAGGTTTGGAAAATATTTTAACGCCATCTTCGTTCCCCTTTGGACTATTTTGCAGATTAAAAGGAGGGAGGATACCTAAGTAATTTCAGTAGTGCTCATGTGGCGTCCTTGATTTTCAAAGTACTCGGCGTTGTCCGGGAGAAAAGTGCTCAATATCCTAGATAGAGCTACTGTAGTGATAGGTTTGGAAAATATTTTAACGCCATCTTCGTTCCCTTTTGGACTATTTTGCAGATAAAAAGGAGGGAGGATACCTAAGTAATTTCAGTAGTTCTCATGAGGCCTCCTTGATTTTTAAAGTACTCGGCGTTGTCCGGGAGAAAAGTGCTCAATATCCTAGATAGAGCTACTGTAGTGATAGGTTTGGTAAATATTTTAACGCCATCTTCGTTACACTTTGGACTATTTTGCAGATAAAAAGGAGGGAGGATACCTAAGTAATTTCAGTAGTGCTCATGAGGCCTCCTTGATTTTCAAAGTACTCGGCGTTGTCCGGGAGAAAAGTGCTCAATATCCTAGATAGAGCTACTGTAGTGATAGCTTTGGAAAATATTTTAACGCCATCTTCGTTCCCCTTTGGACTATTTTGCAGATGAAAAGGAGGGATGATACCTAAGTAATTTCAGTAGTGCTCATGAGGCCTCCTTGATTTTTAAAGTACTCGGCGTTGTCCGGGAGAAAAGTGCTCAATATCCTACATAGAGCTACTGTAGTGATAGGTTTGGAAAATATTTTAACGCCATCTTCGTTACCCTTTGGACTATTTTGCAGATAAAAAGGAGGGAGGATACCTAAGTAATTTCAGTAGTGCTCAGGAGGCCTCCTTGATTTTCAAAGTACTCGGCGTTGTCCGGGAGAAAAGTGCTCAATATCCTAGATAGAGCTACTGTAGTGATAGCTTTGGAAAATATTTTAACGCCATCTTCGTTACCCTTTGGACTATTTTGCAGATAAAAAGAAGGGAGGATACCTAAGAAATTTCAGTAGTGCTCAAGAGGCCTCCTTGATTTTCAAAGTACTCGGCGTTGTCCGGGAGAAAAGTGCTCAATATCCTAGATAGAGCTACTGTAGTGATAGGTTTGGAAAATATTTTAACGCCATCTTCGTTACCCTTTGGACTATTTTGCAGATAAAGAGAAGGGAGGATACCTAAGAAATTTCAGTAGTGCTCAAGAGGCCTCCTTGATTTTCAAAGTACTCGGCGTTGTCTGGGAGAAAAGTGCTCAATATCCTAGATAGAGCTACTGTAGTGATAGGTTTGGAAAATATTGTAACGCCATCTTCGTTACACTTTGGACTATTTTGCAGATAAAAAGGAGGGAGGATACCTAAGTAATTTCAGTAGTGCTCATGAGGCCTCCTTGATTTTCAAAGTACTCGGCGTTGTCCGGGAGAAAAGTGCTCAATATCCTAGATAGAGCTACTGTAGTGATAGGTTTGGAAAATATTTTAACGCCATCTTCGTTACCCTTTGGACTATTTTGCAGATAAAAAGGAGGGAGGATACCTAAGTAATTTCAGTAGTGCTCAGGAGGCCTCCTTGATTTTCAAAGTACTCGGCGTTGTCCGGGAGAAAAGTGCTCAATATCCTAGATAGAGCTACTGTAGTGATAGGTTTGGAAAATATTTTAACGCCATCTTCGTTACCCTTTGGACTATTTTGCAGATAAAAAGAAGGGAGGATACCTAAGTAATTTCAGTAGTGCTCAAGAGGCCTCCTTGATTTTCAAAGTACTCGGCGTTGTCCGGGAGAAAAGTGCTCAATATCCTAGATAGAGCTACTGTAGTGATAGGTTTGGAAAATATTTTAACGCCATCTTCGTTACCCTTTGGACTATTTTGCAGATAAAAAGGAGGGAGGATACCTAAGTGATTTCAGTAGTGCTCATGAGGCCTCCTTGATTATTAAAGTACTCGGCGTTGTCCGGGAGAAAAGTGCTCAATGTCCTAGATAGAGCTACTGTAGTGATAGGTTTGGATAATATTTTAACAGCATCTACGCTGAAAAGGATAGGGGAAATCGATAAGAGTAATTTCAGTAGTGCTCAGGAGGCCCCTTGATTTTTAAATTACTCGGCGTTGTCCGGGAGAAAAGTGCTGAATATCCTAGATAGAGCTACTGTAATGATATGTTTTGAAAATATTTTAACACCATCTTCGTTTCCCTTTGGACTATTTTGCAGATGAAAAGGAGGGAGATTACCTAAGTGATTTCAGTAGTGCTCAGGAGGCCTCCTTGATTTTCAAAGTACTCGGCGTTGTCCGGGAGAAAAGTGCTCAATATCCTCGATAGAGCTACTGTAGTGATAGCTTTGGAAAATATTTTAACGCCATCTTCGTTACCCTTTGGACTATTTTGCAGATAAAAAAGAGGGAGGATACCTAAGTAATTTCAGTAGTGCTCAGGAGGCCTCCTTGATTTTCAAAGTACTCTGCGTTGTCCGGGAGAAAAGTGCTCAATATCCTAGATAGAGCTACTGTAGTGATAGGTTTGGAAAATATTTTAACGCCATCTTCGATCCCCTTTGGACTATTTTGCAGATGAAAAGGAGGGAGGATACCTAAGTGACTTCAGTAGTGCTCAGGAGGCATCCTTGATTTTTAAAGTACTCGGCGTTGTCCGGGAGAAAAGTGCTCAATGTTCTAGATAGAGCTACTGTAGTGATAGGTTTGGAAAATATTTTAACGCCATCTTCGTTCCCCTTTGGACTATTATTAAGATGAAAAGGAGGGAGGATACCTAAGTAATTTCAGTAGTACTCATGAGGCCTCCTTGGTTTTTAAAAGTACTCGGCGTTGTCCGGGAGAAAAGTGCTCAATATCCTAGATAGAGCTACTGTAGTGATAGGTTTGGAAAATATTTAAACGCCATCTTCGTTACCCTTTGGACTATTTTGCAGATAAAAAAGAGGGAGGATACCTAAGTAATTTCAGTAGTGCTCAGGAGGCCTCCTTGATTTTCAAAGTACTTGGCGTTGTCCGGGAGAAAAGTGCTCAATATCCTAGATAGAGCTACTGTAGTGATAGGTTTGGAAAATATTTTAACGCCATCTTCGTTCCCCTTTGGACTATTTTGCAGATGAAAAGGAGGGAGGATACCTAAGTGACTTTAGTAGTGCTCAGGAGGCCTCCTTGATTTTCAAAGTACTCGGCGTTGTCCGGGAGAAAAGTTCTCAATATCCTAGATAGAGCTACTGTAGTGATAGGTTTGGAAAATATTTTAACGCCATCTTCGTTCCCTTTTGGACTATTTTGCAGATAAAAAGGAGGGAGGATACCTAAGTAATTTCAGTAGTTCTCATGAGGCCTCCTTGATTTTTAAAGTACTCGGCGTTGTCCGGGAGAAAAGTGCTCAATATCCTAGATAGAGCTACTGTAGTGATAGGTTTGGTAAATATTTTAACGCCATCTTCGTTACCCTTTGGACTATTTTGCAGATAAAAAGGAGGGAGGATACCTAAGTAATTTCAGTAGTGCTCATGAGGCCTCCTTGATTTTCAAAGTACTCGGCGTTGTCCGGGAGAAAAGTGCTCAATATCCTAGATAGAGCTACTGTAGTGATAGCTTTGGAAAATATTTTAACGCCATCTTCGTTCCCCTTTGGACTATTTTGCAGATGAAAAGGAGGGATGATACCTAAGTAATTTCAGTAGTGCTCATGAGGCCTCCTTGATTTTTAAAGTACTCGGCGTTGTCCGGGAGAAAAGTGCTCAATATCCTACATAGAGCTACTGTAGTGATAGGTTTGGAAAATATTTTAACGCCATCTTCGTTACCCTTTGGACTATTTTGCAGATAAAAAGGAGGGAGGATACCTAAGTAATTTCAGTAGTGCTCAGGAGGCCTCCTTGATTTTCAAAGTACTCGGCGTTGTCCGGGAGAAAAGTGCTCAATATCCTAGATAGAGCTACTGTAGTGATAGGTTTGGAAAATATTTTAACGCCATCTTCGTTACCCTTTGGACTATTTTGCAGATAAAAAGAAGGGAGGATACCTAAGAAATTTCAGTAGTGCTCAAGAGGCCTCCTTGATTTTCAAAGTACTCGGCGTTGTCCGGGAGAAAAGTGCTCAATATCCTAGATAGAGCTACTGTAGTGATAGGTTTGGAAAATATTTTAACGCCATCTTCGTTACCCTTTGGACTATTTTGCAGATGAAAAGGAGGGAGGATACCTAAGTAATTTCAGTAGTGCTCATGAGGCCTCCTTGATTTTCAAAGTACTCGGCGTTGTCCGGGAGAAAAGTGCTCAATATCCTAGATAGAGCTACTGTAGTGATAGGTTTGGAAAATATTTTAACGCCATCTCTGTTACCCTTTGGACTATTTTGCAGATAAAAAGGAGGGAGGATACCTAAGTGATTTCAGTATTTCTCATGAGGCCTCCTTGATTTTTAAAGTACTCGGCGTTGTCTGGGAGAAAAGTGCTCAATGTCCTAGATAGAGCTACTGTAGTGATAGGTTTGGATAATATTTTAACAGCATCTACGCTGAAAAGGATAGGGGAAATCGATAAGAGTAATTTCAGTAGTGCTCAGGAGGCCCCTTGATTTTTAAATTACTCGGCGTTGTCCGGGAGAAAAGTGCTGAATATCTTAGATAGAGCTACTGTAATGATATGTTTTGAAAATATTTTAACACCATCTTCGTTTCCCTTTGGACTATTTTGCAGATGAAAAGGAGGGAGATTACCTAAGTGATTTCAGTAGTGCTCAGGAGGCCTCCTTGATTTTCAAAGTACTCAGCGTTGTCTGGGAGAAAAGTGCTCAATATCGTAGATAGAGCTACTGTAGTGATAGGTTTGGAAAATATTTTAACACCATCTTCGTTCCCTTTTTGACTATTTTGCAGATGAAAAGGAGAGGGGGCCAGTAAGGCTTATTTCAGTAGTAGCTTCTGCGGTATTGAACCTGGGGAGGTCTTCTGCGGTATAGGAACCTGCAGCTTCTGCGGTAGGGGACCAGAGGAGTTGATCTGCGGTATAGGAACTTGAGGCTTCTGCAGTATGGCAGGCGGGGGAGGGGTGCTTCTGCGGTATAGAAACAGGGGGTGTGCTTCTGCAGTATAGGAACCTGAGGTATTTGCGGTATGGCACCCAGGGTGTGCTTCTGCGGTATGGCACCCGGGGGGGTGCTTCTGCGGTATAGAAACGGGGGGGGGGGTGCTTCTGCAGTATAGCAACTGGTGGGTACTTCTGTGGTATAGAAACCGGAGGGTGGTGCTTCTGCGGTATAGGAGCCTGAGGCTTCAGCGGTATGGTACTCAGGGGGTTCTTCTGCGGTATAGGGGGGTGCTTCTATGGTATAGCACCCGGGGGGTTGCTTCTGCAGTATAGGAACTTGAAGCTTCTGCGGTATAGCAGCTAAGGGTAGGGTGCTTCTGCGGTATAGGACCCCGAGGCTTCTGCGGTATAGCACCTGGTGGGGGTGCTTCGTCAGTATAGGACCACGAGGCTTCTGCAGTATAGCAACCGGGGGAGGGGGGGGGGTTCTCTGGTATAGCAACGGGGGGGAGGGGGTGCTTCTGTTTGTATTGCACTCGGGGGGTGTTTTTGCAGAATAGGAACCTGAGGCTTCTGCGGTATGGCAACCAGGAGGCTGCTTCTGTGGTATGGCACCCTGGGGGTGCTTCTGCAGTATGGCACCCAGGGGGTTGCTTCTGCAGTATGGGACCCAGGGGGGTGCTTCTGCAGTATAGAATCACGATGCTTCTGCGGTATAGCCACCAGGAGTGGGGTGCTTCTGCGGTATAGGACCACAAGGCTTCTGCGGTATAGTATTCGCACTGGGCCGGTGATAGATGCGTATTTCGCATTCGCACTTGGGCTGCGATAGGTACGTATGTATCATTCACACTGGGGCAGCGATAGGTATGTATATAGCATGCATACCGGGGCGGCAATAGGTACTTTTATAGTATATGCACCGGGGCGGCAATAGGTACATATATAGTATGTGCACTGGGGCGACAGTAGGTATGTATATAGTCTGCGCACCATTGTGGCGATACATACGTATATAGTATGAATACCGGAGCGGAGATAAGTACCTATATAGAAAGCGCAGATAGAGGTGGTACTTTTTATAGAAATATGTCATACTATTGCCCTGGAAAACGTAGGAGAAATGGTGGGGAAGAAGCAGCTTTCGCAAAAGGCAAAATAAGAAAGTAGCGGTGAAATGGGGCGACCAGGGAAGAGAAAGGTAGAAAGATAAAGAGACGGCTATAGAGGAGGGGGGAAATAGAAGTTTGAATATAAAGATGTTACACACACGATTTCTCTTCAATTATATGTTTTTATGACCCCGAGCAACGCCGGGTAGCCCCGCTAGTGTAGAATAAATGCTGATCCCTTATTTTTGCAATTCACATCAAACTTTGATTTAAAAAAAAAAAAAAAAAAAAAAAAAAAAAATTGTTGAATATTTTAATTTTTTTTGTTCTGTTTCTTTTCAGATTCTCTGCTAAACCCATTATTTGATATTTATCTCAGAGTTTTATTATTAATTCAAAGTAGATGCAAACTCTTATTTTTATTTCCAAGAGGTTGAATCGACGTTTTTATTTGGAAATTGTTCTACCTCCAATGTCCAAAAGTTTTCCATCTCAAAAGGAAATCTTATTTTTTAAATATTGTTTTTGTCTTGAAAAGTCGCAAATGTTCCCAATTGAAAAGAGAACGTATCTAGCTAGAAGCCAAAAATGTAATTATAATCATTTCAAGTCGGGTAAGAAAAAACAAAGCATTGAACTAAATTTAGCTTGAAAAAAATTAATCTTTTTGTTGCTATAAATCAAATTCTATGTCCTTGCTGAATTGCTATCTATATATTATCTATTATTATACTAAAGCTGAATCAATCAACGTTTGTTTCCCAGTTTTTTTATATTTTAATCATGCAACATTTTTTTTTTTTATATTTTGGTGCTTTGTTACATTAGGACCCGAGCTAACTTTGACTCCGGCATTAGGGTCAGGGTCAAAGTGGGGGTTAGGGTCAGTGTCAAAGTTAACTATTTATCTGCCTTCCGACGAGGTCAGAGTTAGACACAAGGTCGGTTTTTAATGTGGGAAAAATTCAGCACCTCCAGAAAAGAGGCATTTTGGATTGGAACAAAAATAATCACCTCAGTCTAGAAACATTTCTCCTGCACTGACCAAGGACAAAAGATTAAGTGTAGTATCAGGACAGATACTACACTTTGAATTATTCTCTGTATAATAAAATTAAAATACAATATGAAAGATGAGGCGCAAGGCCATCAACAGTGTGTGGAAAATGAGGGATCGTGTCGTTTGGCATCCTTGTCTTCTACAACATAATTGACTATCCTACTCTTGACTAGAATATTTGTAATTTGATTGGTCACACCCTTTCTTCTTCTCCGCATCCTCTCACTCACAGACGTCATGTTGCTAGTCTCAGTCTTTTCTATAAATACTATTATAGCATGTGTTCTTCAGAGTTATGTGCCCTGCCTCTTTTGTTCCAGCTCGTTTGACTCGGTCTAGTGGTCTCCATCAATTCGCTGTTTTGATACCTCATTGTAATACAGCTTCCTATTCCAGTAGCTTCTTTTCAAGAATTGCAGGCTTATGGAACTCTTTCTGCTGACTGTTTTCTTCTTACCCATAACCTTGGTCTTTTCAGTACCAAGGCCAATAGGCATTATCTGTTTTTGCGCTAATCATCTTTTGTTCTTGTTAGCTCCTTACATCAAGTGGCTTCATGCCTTGTCTGGAGCGATTTCCATTAAAAAAAAAAAAACTATCATTGCAGTCATAACAATACTACATTTACCCTCTGAGGCCATCCTACTTAAAAATATCCCCAAAGTGTTTGAGAAAATTTAAATTTTATTCATAAAAATAAGTTTTTATTTATAAATTCATTGAGTGGGATAGCAAAAAAACAAAACAAAAAAAAAAACGGTTAAATAGTAGACTGCTCACTGTTTTCCGGTTTATTCAGAACCGAAAACAAGCAAGTCAGTTTGATTTTAGCCAAAAGACAAAGTAATGAAAATAGTTACTTGTTTAAAGGGAACTACATTGTATTGGGATAAAATAGGTTTGACTATTTTTTGCAATGCAGGACTTATTTTGTTCAAAAAATGTAAGATTTCTCATGGAACGAGTTCTCTTGTAATAAAATCTGTGTGCAAAAAGTAAAAGCAACTAAAAAGCCAAACATCCTGCATTTTTATTTTTTTTGCATTCTTTTAATTGTTCAAACTTAAAATTTGATGTCATACTTAGTTAAGTAAAATTTATCTGTAAAATATTTAAAAATTAGATCTTTTTTTTTTTTTTAATTAATAAAATTGAAATAAATTAAAAATTTATATTGTTCTTGATTGTTGTATTGTTTTTTTTTTTCTATTGGAATTTCTCTCATTTTATTGCCCAATCAGAACGAACGGTTTATTTCACCCTAGTAGTATGACGTCACATTATTTATTTTTAATTATTTTTCGTTCACCCCAAACAAACAAGACACAATGCCACTGAGACGTAAGGGGGCTACTGTGAATTAGGGGCATCCTAAACGGGGAGTTGTGCATCTATTTGTGTGTTTTTTGTTTTGTTTAAGCCGTTAATATATAAGTGTGATTGGTATAGATGACTGCATACTTAAACGAGGCGTGTTTAATGTCTCCTCTTGAAATGGCCAGTTAGTCAAGGTTTCCCGGGTTCATGTCTTATCTCTTCCTTCCATATTAGCGATATGCGAGGAAGTTGCCTACCCTTGAAAATATTTCATTGTTTAAGGTTAAAAATAAAAACAATAAAAACAAACAAAACTAGCAAAAAAAAAAAAAAAATTCTCAAATGTTTGCATTTTTGTCAATTGTCCTAAAGAGTTTAACTATCGTCGTTATGACTAGCAACTAACCCTAACCCTAACCTGTGAACATTCTACAATGCTAAGATGCTCTAGATTGTGTTTGGAAGAAGTATTCTCTGTCCATGTTTCTGTTCCGTGAAACAGCCTGCCGGAGGAGATGATGCTTACCCTATCCAGGTTCAAAGTGGCCCGGGACAAACATTCACGCTGTATATAAATGCAAATATCGTTTGTCTTTTTACATGGCTTGTTGCACTTTGCTATTTTTGATGCCAATAAATTTGAAACGTACGTAGATATATTTGGATATAAATGATCCTTCTAAATCTAATCCTATTTCCTATTGTGTTGGATTATGTGTTCATTACAGATTTGCCTCTGTAGGTATGGCCCCTAATTTACAGTAACCCCTAACTCACAGTGGCAATGGATTGGGGTGAATCAAAGAACAAAACAAAACAAGCCGCGCATGTGTGGTCCCCCTCTGTATGTGACTCGATGTGGCGAGTGTAAAATGCAATAAATTTGGGTAATTTGGGACATTTTTGACCCCCTGGAGGCGCGAACCAGAATTTTTCTGAGGTCAAGGATGCTATTTTTATATCCAGAACAATTGCCTCTACATTTTTGCCAAGTTTCAGAAAAATTGAATGGATGGATCAAACGTTATGGGAGAAAAGGGTCATTTTTTTTGCCATTTTGGGGGCTTTTGACCCCCTGGGGGCGCGAACCAGATTTTTCTCAAGGTCAGCGATACTTATTTTCTATTAGAAACAATTGCCTCCACATTTTGGCCAAGTTTCAGAGAAATTGAATGGATGGATGAAAAAAATGTCATTTTTTGCCATTTCGGGGCCTTTTAACCCCCTGGGGGGGCTAACCAGGTTTTTTTTTTTTTTTAAATCGGAGAATGTCACTTTCTAACCTAACCAAAGTTACAACTTCATGCAAAATTTCAGAAATTCAATAGATGGTTGTGGAGAAAAATCCGGACGGACGGATAGACATGCTTCAAAACATAAGTCCCCCGATTTTATAAATCGGGGGACCAACAAAAAAAAAAAACTAGTGCGACCTGTTGAAATTTCACGGTGCATTCTATATCGATCTGTATAATTTACTGTTAATAATGATATTCTTTTTTGAAATAATAAATGTCTGTCAGTCAATATGATTAAGAAAAAAAAAGTCTTTCCTCCGTAAAAATAATTGTCACTGTCAGCTAAATAAATAAAACAAATTTCTTCCTTTCTTTTTGAAAAAAAAAATGATAGCAATTTCTTTCGTAAAACAAATATTCTCTCTTACCATAAAAATAATTGTCAGCTAAATTTCTTCAAATCAATAAAACGGATATCACTTTTTGGAATGTATTTATTTATAATTGTACTGTTTTAGTCAACGGGACGACATAATTAGATTTCGGAACAATTCATTTTAAAATGGGTAAAGCTGGAATTTTCTTACTTTAGCGAAATCAGATTAATCACAAGTTTAGTATTTTTTATTAGTAATGTTGATACATCTGTAAGAAAGTGATAATATTAATATATAGTAGTGAAGGTATTCGCTCTCGGAGTGCATTCTAGTTCATTCGTGAATTTTGATTGATAAGTTTTCATAAGATTTCACTGTCCGGTTTTATCTTTGTCTTCAATTTAGTCCGAGAAAATATTGGCATCAAATTTACCAGAAACTGAATCTGTTGGTTTCACTTCATCTCTTTTTTTAGTCGAGGAAACAAAAAAGAAATCTTTCCTCCTTATCACGAATTTTATCTTTTGTGCATTTCAATCCAGCATCAAGCAACAAAAAAATTGAAATTTCATATTTCCAGATATGGAATGTTTGCCTTTCCAAACTTTTGTTTCCACACAACAAAAATTAATTCGGTTTTTACTGCCAAAAAAAAAAAAATCTATAAATTTTGTATTTGTTTCATGAAATACTAGTTGAAGTACGCATTTTTTTTTGAATCTTTCTTTTCGAATCTTTTTTCTTTTCGAATCTTTTTTCTTTTCGAATCTTTTTTCTTTTCGAATCTTTTTCTTTTCGAATCTTTTTTTTTCTTTTCGAATCTTTTTTTTTCTTTTCGAATCTTTTTTTTTCTTTTCGAATCTTTTTTTTTCTTTTCGAATCTTTTTTTTTCTTTTCGAATCTTTTTTTTTCTTTTCGAATCTTTTTTTTTCTTTTCGAATCTTTTTCGACAACTCAACTCAACTCAACTGGAGGAAAAATGTATTTACTTAAGTTAATCAGTTCTTTTTTTTTAATGGAATATTGGAATAAAAACAATCACTCTCTCTGATCAGTTTGGTGTGCAGTCAGAAAAAAAACCCCAGTTTTTTGTTTTCATTTTTATTTTTTTATGGAAATTGCTCCAGACAAGGCATTAATCCACTTGATGTACTGAACTCAAAAAACCCCCAAAAAACCTCAAGGTCAAAAACTAGCCAACAATAAGGGTTAGATGGATAGATTCCGACTCAGAAAACGGCAATTCTCCGCCCTTTGTCAGAAACATCGTTCATGGAATGTGAGGACCAAATAAGGGAAGCAAGAGTTACGAGGCTGCCGAAAGTAAACCCAAAGGGGTATACTTTCCACTCTCCTTTGTTGGTATTTATCATGTTTTCTTGCGTTAGCCAGGATCAGGAATTTTCCATAAGTCAATTATTTGGATTATCCGGACTACTATTCGCATCTTGAATGTTATTCTCACAACGTTTTCGGCCGATGTAACCTCCGACTTTCTTAAGGTGCATCTTGTCGAACTTGGGAATCTGAACGGAATTTCAAACTGAACCCTTAGTTTAATCCATGGGAGTAGATTGTTCTCGTTCTCTCAACTATGATTGGGTAAAAGTCACTAAAAACGATACTAGTAATAAAATGAAATCAAAAAATTACTTAGCTGAAATTTTAACCCAGTCATGGCTGATGGAACAAGAATAATCTACCTCCATGGAGTAAATAAAGGGTTCAGTTCGAAATTCCGTATAGATTCCAGAGTTCGACAAGATGCACCTGAAGAAGGTCGGAGGTTACATTCGCCGAAACGTTGTGAAAATAACATCCAAGATGAGAATAGTAGTTTGAATGAATAATACAAATTATCAATCCTCATCTCAAAAAATTCCGAAACATTAATATTTTTCGAACTTATTTCAGACGTGATAAAAATTGGTCTCAAAATAAAATCTTGACTGTTTTTGATTCAGTGATAAAAAAAACAGCAAAAAACACAACTGTTTCTACCAATGGGCATTCAAGGATTTTTTTGTTCACATTACTCTGCGAAAACGAATATGGAAAACGAAGCGGGGGTGGGGGTTTTTTGAAAGGTAAACAAAGGCGTTAAAAGCATGAATGAACTTTGAATGAACAAGTCTTGCCAGCATGACTGGAATAAAAATATTAAAATCGCAACTTTTATTTTGATTTCAGAAGAATTACAACGTAAATTAATTTCTATTGAATAAATTCATTTTTTTTTTGTTCATCACAAACAAGGCACATTGCCACTAAAGTGACTGATAAGGAGGCAACCTGAGTAGGGGTTTGGGCAACAAGATGTTTGTTAACTATACATTTACATTTCTGCGTAGTGATACGGTCGGGGGAGCAGGGAGGGAATTCCAATGGCGAGTTGCCCGAGGAAAGAAGCTATTTGAGTAGAAAATCTTCCGGTATCTAGGGACCTCTAGAGAGGTTAGTGATTGGTGCACCAGCCCAGATGTGGCAGCAATACCCCATGTACAGGCAAATGGTGGTTTCATAGAGATAC
The DNA here is from genome assembly GCA_963556195.1 of Sepiola atlantica. Lineage (NCBI taxonomy): Eukaryota > Metazoa > Mollusca > Cephalopoda > Sepiida > Sepiolidae > Sepiola > Sepiola atlantica. Next base: position 5,345,334 of record OY744528.1, on the reverse strand, counting down.
ATGTCACTGGCAGGTATGTGAAGTTTTCTAGCCCGGTAGAGGGAACCTATCTTCTTTGCGGCAGACTTGGCAGCATCTTCTATGTATTTATTCCATTTCATGTTACTTGAGAATGTCAGGCTGAGTAGTTTAGCGGTTGCTTTTCGCATTTATTCGTTATTTTTATTTCTCGTAGGTAGCGATTGTCTAGAATTTAATGACTCTTAAATACTAACCTGTGATTGGTGCAAGCATATCATGTGATAGGATAAAGGAATTTTGTAATAGTGAGTCAGTTCAGAAGCAGTTGGTGAAATACGAAAGAAGTGTACAGGTGGCCATGATGGCTATCTGCGAAATCCAATAAAGCAGCACAAGGAATCATAAATGTATGATGCAACGGCCTGTGACTGTTTGCTCAATTGGGTTAATAATTTTTGAATTTTCGACATGGTTTGTAGCCATCGATTTCTATTCCTATGCAGATACCAGCTACGAAGATAAAACCCAAGATGGTCAACATGTGGGCAGTCTAAATAAAGCCACACACTCGATCATGGGAAATGGGTAGACAACAAATAACCACCGCAATCGTGTGGCCTTGTGTCCTTAAAAATAATAACAAGGTAGACACAAATTCACCTTGAAGGATATTCTACCAAATATCCATCTCTTGGTTGTGCCTATAATTTAAGCCTTTTTATTAATTAACACTATAACCCCCCCCCCCCCCTTTTCGGATCTTGTTGAACTAATCGTACAACACTTTACTCACGGATATTTTATAAATAGAATTAACTCATTAAATAAATAACAAACATTACACATTCAACCATAATTACGATCAACGATGATCGAAAGCGCTCGACGGACTACCAACGGTTAGGGGCTTTTCTTTTATATTATTTGGACTCGAACATATGAAAACTTGCAAGAGAATACATACCCAAAACAGTATACTAAAAAGACAAAGTTGCGTGGTCTTTAACATCACTTGTATATTTATCGATTAAAGTAGTGAAAGCTGGTTCGATCCAGGCTATTAATGTACATTTTTAAATTGAGGTTCAGTGCCATAATAATAATATTAAAACATTTTTAAATTGAGGTTCAGTGCCATAATAATAATATTAAAACATTTTTAAATTGAGGTTCAGTGCCATAATAATAATATTAAAACATTTTTAAATTGAGGTTCAGTGCCATAATAATAATATTAAAACATTTTTAAATTGAGGTTCAGTGCCATAATAATAATATTAAAACATTTTTAAATTGAGGTTCAGTGCCATAATAATAATATTAATTTACATTTTTAAATTGAGGTTCAGTGCCATGATGACATTTAAAATAGTAATAAAACATTTATTTAAAAAATTTTTATTTTTATTTTTCTACTTATATTCACCCTGATGCAAGGCATATTGTCACTGATATGTAAACAGCTTCTGTGATTAGGGGCCATATTTATAGGGGCATCTTAAGTCGGGAGTTCCGATGCGAGAAGTTTGCATTTAAATTTCTGAATGTTGGGTACAGTTGGGAAAACGGAGCAGGGAGGGGATTCCAAAGGTAAGCGGTCTGAGGAAAGAAGCTATTAGAGTAGCAAATTTTCCAGCATATCGGGACAGTGAAGGGGTGGGATTCTGCTGCTATTCGGGTTGATTTACGTGGAAGGGTTATGCAAGTGCAGTAAGTTCGCCGGAAGACATTAGATTATTTGTAAAACAAGTACAGAGATGCGACGATGGGATAGGGGCTGGAACTTGGTAGGTAGGTTAGAAACTTTTTTTTTTTTTTTTCACCCTGTCCAAGAGGGAGAGACCAGTGGTTGGAGCACCAGCCCAGATGTGCCAATAATACTCTATACATGGACGAATAGTGGCTTTATAGAATACTGACAGACGTGAGAAGTTTTCTTTGATTGTCATTAACATGTTACTTGTTGCTACTGGTTCCTGTGGAACTGCCACACATATGATATAGCTGATGTTTATCGGTTACGTAAATATAATTAAAATGTAAATGATTCTTCTCAATCTAAGCATTATTTTTGCCAACTTTCAGTTTTCAAATTTTGCTCGAGATATTCTTGTATCGCTTTTTTTATTTTTGTTTTCTTATTTTTTGCTTCTGTAAATTGGTTTAAATCTTTTCTCTTTCTAAAATGAAAAACGTTTCTATTCCGTTTTAAGCCGTAGAATGAGTGAAAGCTTTACTTTCTAATCTTCCAGTCGGCCGTTTCCAAAGGTTATTTTAAACTGATTTTCCAAAGGTTATTTTAAACTGATTTTGCAAACTTATTTTTCTCACAATGATCGTATCTAATCTGAAGCTTAGTATTAAAAAGTGAATGTGGTCCGTCGAGGCAGTGGCAAGTTTCTGTATGTTACCTGAAACTCTAAGATTTGTTCCCACTCGGATTCTGCGAATAAAAATATTCAGAAATATCTAATATCAAAATATTCTTGCAAATTTGATGATTTGAAACCAGATTCTGTGAACTGATATCATTTAATAGTAGAAGGAAAAGGACTCTCTTTTTTTCTCTCTCTCTTTCTGTCTCTTTCTCTCTTTCTCTCTCTCTTTCTGTCTTTCTCTCTCTCTCTCTTTCTCTCTCTCTCTCTTTCTCTCTCTCTCTTTCTCTCTCTCTCTCTTTCTCTCTCTCTCTTTCTCTCTCTCTCTTTCTCTCTCTCTCCCTCTTTCTCTCTCCCTCTTTCTCTCTCTCTCTCTCTCTCTCTCTCTTTCTGTCTTTCTCTCTCTCTCTCTCTCTCTCTCTCTCTCTCTCTCTCTCTCTCTCTCTCTCTCTTAAATGTATGTGTGTGTGTATACATGAATAGACGGAACTTCTCGGCCAGTTCTATGGAAACACATTTATGAAAAGGAAACTAATGTAAAACCTGTGATTTAAGTGATTACTGGTTCTCTTGCCTCAGCATGTCATCAGGTTATAACGATGCAGGGCCAGAGAGTGGTACTTGTGTTCTACAAGTATTTGTCATTCTAACCCGATGATGTAGAGATGTCTTTCTGCAATTTCATCTGTTATCTAAACATATTAAGTCTTATGCTGATGGAGAAATGCAGATATAACCTGTTAAAGGCACACATCTCAGGCTATGAAGATTTACAGATGGTCTAAAACCCACCGACAAAGGCATCGGTGAGAAAAGAATGACCGTGGAAAGTCGTGATGAGATGTCAATTCTTCATGAAGATGCAGTGAATCATCGTCTGTATGAGATATATATATATATATATATATATATATATATATGGGAAATGAAAGAGAAAAACCAAAAGGTGTTTTTTATGTATTCATCAACGTTTCGTCTTTATTTGTAAGACTTCCTCAGGATGATAATTTTAAGAAAAATGTCATACAAGTACATGGAAATATTGGGTTGACATGATGGGTTAATCAGAAGAAAGTAGTAGCCACTACTGGGAGTGCAGGATCGAGGTCCGGGCTGAGAGAAGTCAGTGGCAGGAAATGAAATTAATGTGGATGGCTGTGAGTGAAAAAGTGGAGGGGTGGGAGTGTTGTTGTTCGCGGTTTCACAAATTCGCGGATTTTCATCATCAGCATTGACTAAACATTTTCTTCATAAATTTTGGTAGAACTTACAAATCGGATAATCATTTAAGTCAATCGAAGGCCAATATGACAAAAAAAAAACCCTAATTATTCCGTAGGCTTCATATTAAATGTGGCTCATACAAAAGCGTTGCTATTCCAAATTTCGCAAACTTTATATAAAACTGAAATATTTAAAAAAAAAAAAAAAAAAATCAACCAAGCAGAAAATGCTAATTTAATGGCTTTCATGCAAAAAAAAAACAAACCCCACATGCTAACGTACAAAAAAATCCCACATGCTAACGTACAAAAAAACCCACATGCTAACGTACAAAAAACCCCCACATACTAACGTACAAAAAAATCCCACATACTAACGTACAAAAACCCCCACATACTAACGTACAAAAAAAACCCACATACTAACGTACAAAAACCCCCACATGCTAACGTACAAAATAAACCCACATACTAACGTACAAAAAAAACCCACATACTAACGTACAAAAAAACCCCACATACTAACGTACAAAAACCCCCACATACTAACGTACAAAAAACCCCCACATACTAACGTACAAAAACCCCCACATGCTAACGTACAAAATAAACCCACATGCTAACGTACAAAATAAACCTACATACTAACGTACAAAAAACCCCACATACTAATGTACAAAAAAATCCCACATGCTAACATACACACGTGATTTTTAATAAACTTTGTTGCTGTCAGGCTGAGGTTCTGTTAAGTCTCATGAGGTCCACCCTCCCAGGCTTTACCTTCTCTTTGAGAATTATTTATTGCTAATTGCCTGAGGTGCCCTTACCGGGTAGTGCCGACGAGGCCCCGCTCAGGCGTTTTTTTGTTTTTTTGTGTAGGTCAGAGTGCAGTAATCCTAGTGCGCTTGCTTTCCACACCTGACCTTGTGTCTAGCCTCTTGGAGAGGAGGTAAATAAAATACCCTAAAGGATGGTGTGAGTTTTGCAATAAAAAAAAAACCCACCCAAAACAGCCGGTTACCAAAACTCGCAGAAGCACCGATCAGCTAAGTGAAAGACTTATTGCTCAGATTCTTCAGGCTAAGAAACGTTCTACCACCCTAATAGATGCCTATACCTCAACTGTATCATTAGAGGATGATATAAAGAACTTCTTCTATCGGCCATGAGATGGAGCTCTGTTATATACACGACTGAGCTTCAATTTCGGGTGGTTCTTTGTAAGACATTCACAGCAAGAACTCATCTTCTACCACAATTGCAAAGAATTTTTCTTTTCTTCCTCCGTGTGTCTAATATCAAACAGAATTTCCATGGGTACAGTTTCTTTCCAAGAACTACCATCTGTGAAACACATTACCACGGGATTGCTTTCCTGTGGGCTACAATATGGTCGTCTTCAAATCCAATGTTAACAAATACTGGTGATAAGCCGTACTCATAAGTGATCCAATTTTGTTCCTTTCATTCATCAGTTTCAATCCTCTCATAATATTCTTCATCGTTCAACTGATAATCTATTCATCTCATTAACCTTTATCCTCGAGTGGCTTTTAGTCTTGATAAGTGGTAATTCATTAGTTAAACAAACAAAAAGAAAGAATTTCAATTTTATATTTCCATTGGCAGGTATCAATATTTTTAGTTAACAGAAATCTTAGCACTTTCTACTGCCATTTTAAAATAAATTGTACCATAATTAAACACCCCTATTCGCCCCCCCCCTAACAATTAATAAAAAAGTGCATCACAAGTGTGCATCACATTTACAGGTGTGCATCGTTAATTTACTTCGAAGTCTGCACCTCTTGCCAATTTCTTTTGTTGTTTTCTGCTGTTTAGGTATGAACCCCCTTTCCCCTCCGAATGCATGACGAAATAAGGTTAAAAAATTAAAACAGAATGAAAATTTGATTTTATTCTAGATGAAGTCTTTCCTGATGGCCCTTGTTTTAAGGGGTTAACTGTCGAAAATGAATCATAGAAGTTTTGAATAAGAGAATGATTGAGTCACAAAGTTGACCATCTTCATATTGATAGAGCGACATGATTCAACAAGACGTGGAATAATAATCAATCACTCAAGAGAACGACTGACTTCCTTAGAGAAGAAAATATGAAAAGGGGTGATAATTCAAACTTTTTTTTTTTTGGGGGGGGGGGGAGAGTCAAATCTGATTTCTCACAAAATGGATGCAAACGATTTGAACTTAGAAGACTGTTGTTTCTAGAAGCGATGGAATTGTGTGGCGATGTTCAAATTTGACATGTAGGAAGGTGTCCATTAGACAAGGAAGTAACCCTAACCCTAAATCCTAACCTTTTATTTATTTATTTGATGTTTGATTTATTTCAATAAATCTATTTAATTTTAACGTATCCTCAGAAGTTTCATTTTTTGCAAAAAAAAAAGTTTGAATCATCCCCCCTTTCATATTTCCGCCGTCCTCGGCCACTTCTTGGCCAGGTCTCTAAAGAAGCACCGAAATACTAAAAATAACAAAAAACTGGAAACAAAATCAATACCGAAACTAAAAAAAAAAAATGTTGGTACCACATACAAGTGTGTAGAGCATAACTCCAGATTTTGCAACGATTTGTCTATATATGTTACACGCATACACATAAGAAACTATAAATAATCCTCGATATGTGTGTATATATGTCACACACACACATAAATATATGAATAAAAGTAAACAAAAATCTCGTCAAATGATTATTTATTAAAAAAAAAAGAAGAAAAAAACAATTCAAAATTTAATTGTTTTTTAGTTTTTAATAAAATATTTTTTAAATTTCAATTCCAAATTTTCCATTTTTTTCAACAGAAACACAAATTTTATTTTCTAAAACAAAAATGGAATTAAAATTACTTACAAATTTTTAAATTTTTTTTTTTTTTTAATTCGAGTGGATGTTGGGAAAGATTTTGAATCCAAAATATTCTCTTTGAAATTAAAATTAGGAAAATAATTTAATTACTCCTTAAGAAAACAAAATCAAATAAACAAAGTTGTGGAAAAAGCCAAGAACCTCATTGCTTGGATCCTGAGGACATTTAAAACCAGAGAATATCGTGCAATGGTCACGCTGTATAAATCCTTGGTTATTCCAGTTTTGGAATACTGTTCTGTCTTGTGGAACCCAAGTAGCCCTAGGCTCATCCAAAAGCTTGAAGCCATTCAGTGGTCCTTTCTACGGAAAATTCAAGCTGATCGGAACTACTGGTCATGTCTGAAGAAGACAAAAATGTTCTCGCTGCAAAGACGACGTGAAAGGTACCGGATAATTTACATCTGGAAGATATTGGAAGGAAAGGTACCGAACATTAATGGCCACATTCAAGCCCGAGACAATGAACGCCGCGGGAGGCACTGTATTGTTCCCTCGCTAAAAACTGGTGGGAAAATACGAACCATTTTTGAAACGAGCTTACCTGTACAGGGGTCACAACTATTCAATGCCATGCCTAGGTGTATTCGGGATATAAAAAATGCTGCTGTGGAACAATTTAAGCGCTCTCTTGATGCCTACCTCGCTAATATCCCGGACCAACCCCAAATTGTCGGATACACGGCGTGCAGGCAAGCCGACACCAATTCTATCGTGCACATGCAAGCACATGCTGGTGCGGTTCCTTTGTCTCACAGGATCCTCACATCAGCCAGGGCGAGTTGAACAACCAGCAAGCCTGAACACGCCTGTTCGAAGCACCAGACAAAAAAAAAAAAACAAAAAAAAAAAACAAAATGATTGACAGATAAAAAGTCTTGAATCATCCAAGTTTCAAGATGCATTTTTCTACGAAAATATCAGATAATTTATTTGTTGTAACCATCAGAATGTTAAAAAAAAATAACATTAACCTGATGATGACTCCTACAAATAAAACGAAACAAGTAAAGATTAAAGCTGGATAATTCAACTGAACGCAGCCATTGTTGTCGTTCCAGTTGATGGGTGAAAGATTTAATTTTATTAATCAAAGGTCAGACTGATATGTGTCAGCCGAGTTCCCTGGATGGAATCATGTGTCCCCTCAAAATAATTACTCCATTGTCCTAAATACATATCGACATCACGTGTTGTCTGATCTAGGCAACTGGGTGGGGGTAGGTTTGGGGTGCTGTGCACTTATTTAATTGTATCTTTTTTTTTTTGGGGGGGGGGGTGTTTTGTTTTCTTTGATGATTGTTAATGATAAACTGATGATTTGGGACTGGGGGTGGGAGAGAAATTTTGCGTAAAATGTTGGAGCTATAATTTGGCTGTTATTTGCAACCAATAGTAGCCGACTGGTTATCTGTTCTGACCTTGGTCAGTGAAGGAGAAATCATTCTAGACTGTGGCAATTTAAATTTTTGTCCCCATCCAGAGTGCCCCTTTTTAAGGAGCTGAATTTGCTGCACATTAAAAACTGATCTCGTGTCTAACTCTTCCCTCGTGGGGAGGCAAGTAAATAGACTCTTTCATTTAAGTGAGATAACATTCTTTTTTTTTTTTACTTTCATTTTTGTTTATCAATTTTTTTTTTTTTTAAACTATGCGTGTTTTTATTTATTTATTTTTTTACCAAATTTAAAAAGTTAATTTAAGTATTATGTTGTTGTTTGGTTGCTAAATTATTAATTAAACCAAATTGTTAAAAATACAAATAAATATAAAAAAATAAATATAAAAAAAATCACTTCCTATTTCTTAATATTTGCAGGTTTCAGACATTAAAAAAAATATTTGCAGATTTCAGACATTAAAAAAAAATTTGCAGATTTCAGACATTTAAAAAAAGTTATTGCATGTTTCAGACATTAAAAAAAAAATATTTGGGCGTTTCAGACATTAAAAAAAAATATTTGGACGTTTCAGGCATTAAAAAAAAATATTTGGACGTTTCAGACATTATGTTCATTATCCTGGTTGTTATATTCATCAATGTTTCGGTTGTTAGACTCTCTTGTCTGCAAGTGACTTTTCTCATCGCTTGTACCTTCCAAGAATTTCCAAACATAATCACATAATTTACAACCCGTTTGAAGAAGGAAATCAAAATATTATCTGCAGCCAGGTAGGTCTTTCTCACGTGGTGCACATGACCTACCTATTTAGTTATCACTTACCTAGTAAAGAGAGTGGGTCGTGTGCTTCAAAAGACGCGATTCACTTTAAACAGAATTCGATGTGATGTTTGTCTGATTATTTTGTAAAAAAGCGACTCCCCTACAAATTACTTATGTAATTAAATCTATTACTAATGGAGTTTTGGTGTCTGTCTGGAGCTGAAATTATACTATTACTATCTTTCAATGTTCAGAGGAGAGGGGTAGTGTAGTATCTGTTCTGTTGTCATGAGACCACCTCCCAGGCATTACCTGCTTTTTGGGGGGGGGGGCAGTGTAATATGTTTGCCCATCGTATACTAGCAAATATATTTTTGCTGGTATAAAAGAATGAACATAAAACTCAACTTAACATCTAAATAGTAATTATAGAAAGTACTATTACAAATACAATTATTACAAATACAATTATTACAAATACAATTATTACAAATACCATTATTACAAATACCATTATTACAAATACAATTATTAAAAAATTGATATTTTGAAGTATTTATTTTGCTAAAAACAGATCTAAAATTTTTGTACTCATAAAAATCGCATCTGACCGTCATATTTTACGTTTTTGTTTTTTAGTATCAAGTTATAAAAGCAAAGTAAAAAAAATAACTAGTTTGATCTGCTTCTCACTCTGAAGGGTACAATGAAAACGAACTAAACTATCTCGGAATTGACCCAAATTTCCGTTAAAATGGGTCAGTATTTTAGTGTACCTGGTCTTAAAAGGCTGAAAGTAAAAAAAAAATCAATAACCATGGTGTGTGTGCGTCTTTTCATCTGTCCACCATGAAGGGACATGGTGTAACATGTAACGATGAAGAGCGATAAGAAGTGGTGGGAGATGAGGAATAAGGGGAGAGGGCTGTATTAAACACAAAGATCTCATAACTTTGAAGTCTGAGTTCAATCCCTGTACAGAGCATTACGTTTTCATTTCCTTTCTACTCATACTGAAAAATGAATTTAATTGTGATATAAAATGTTCGATTGATTTTTTTTTTTTTTTTTTTTTCCGCAACAACCGTCTGTAACGATAGAAAGTTCGATTTTAATTTTGTCCTGCAAACTTGTTTTTGTGTAAAGAAATGAGGTTTCAAGTTTTAATGAAAACAATTTTTTTTTTTTTTTTTTTTTTTTAAAGATTTTCACATTTTTACAAACTTTTGTTACTTTTTTCACTGTTTACATGAGGCAAAGACAAATCTTACTAATGAAGATTTGGTATCTGTCTTTAGTATGCTATTTCATCAGGTTAATGTACTATCTTTCAATGCTCAAGTCGGGGTGAGGGTAGTGTAGTATCTGTTCGTTTGTCATTATACTATCCTCCCAGACTAGCAAAAATATGCGACCTGAGGGAGAATGTATTTGCTCATGAACGTAATAATTGTCAGAAAGGATAACTTGATCTGACTAAATCTGGATTTAGTCTTCAAAATAGCTGTCCATCTCCTTAGATTTGATCGTACTACCAGATCAGGCTGTCTGAAGATATCAGCTTCCTGACCCAAAATGCACCAAACATTGATTTTTTTTCTTTTTTTTTTTTTTTTCAAAACTCAATCATGTTCTGCACCCCCCCCCCCCCCTTTCCTTCCCCCTCTCTCTCCCTTCTCCAAAACTTTTTCCAACATGACCGGATTCAGCATAAAATAATCCAAAAGGGTTGATATGCCGTAAAACAAAACAACCAAACTTTAGATTTTGAAATCTTAAATAAAAACAAACTGCTTATTTGTTTTCACTAAAACATTAAATTTTTCAACACGTCAGATTTTCGGTATTCAAGCCAAGAAAAGTATAACAACAGTTAATCAAATTAAAATTCGAATCATATTTAACTTTATTATCCGCCATATTTTTTTGACCCATTTTTTTTTTTTTTTTTTTGCCATATTTGCGTGACAAAATAGTACCGTGTACCATTTTACATTAAAACCTAAGACTAATCATAAGTCTTTTATTATTCGTCTCTGAAATATCATAGCGACAATATAAGAATTAATACAGTAGTTAGTCAATTAAGCTGAGACGTTGTTAAACGTAAAACAAACGTTAAATCGATGATGGGTCAATTATTACTTTATGCAGATCAAGTTTTGTTCTTCATAAAATTTTGCTTTGTTTTTTTTTGTTTTTGTTTTTTTAAATTTTTTTTTTTTTTTTAATTTAAAACTTGATAAACTCTTTTATGCTCAGGAGTAGACCCGAACTAGTTGAGTTTTAACATGAATTAACTTTCTTTTTTTCTTCCCCCCCCCCCCCCCCCCAACATATTTCATCCCAAACAAGGCAGGCCACCACTGTAGATGTAAGGGGCTACTGAAAATTAGGGAGTAGGTTTTGGGTGTCATCCTAAGTTGGGAGTTGTGCAGCGAGATGTCTGTTTACATTAGTTTTATACTTCTGCATTTCGGTACAGTTGGGGAAACAGAGCAGGGAGGGAGTTCCAGGGGCCGGCAGCACGACGAGGAAAGAAGCTGCTGGAGTAGAAGGCTCTTTCGGCATCTGGGTACCTCCAGTGAATGGATGGGATTTAGCTGATTGTCGGGTTGTTCTAGTGTATTTACGTCGAGGGGCCACTAGAGCAGCTAGTTCATCGGAGCACATTCCATTGAACTTTAATCTTTTAATGAAATAATTTTTGTAGATCAACTCTGCAAGTGACAGGTTGGTTAACAATTACAATTGTCGCAGTGTGTGTGCATTTATGATTATGCATTCTCGACTGGCACACAGCGACTTTTGACACAAAGAGATTGAAATAACCCTCGTCTCCTCCCAATCTGTCAAGGACGTATGCCACTGAGATTTCAAAGTCATAATGGAATTTAATTTTCTCCCCCCCCCCTCCTCCTCAATACTTGCAGCAATTTTATCTCACTTGAACATGATTCAATTTGTTCTTGAATCAGACGGTGCTGTTTTAAAATTTATGCTTTAATAAATGTTTCTTTGTAAGTATCCTTTTTTATCTTTCGAAATCACTCCCCCCCTTATTCTTCGATCTTAATCGGAAAGGACTTGGTTTTGTCACTGTCTGTTACGTTGTTATTACCTCTGCCAAGGAGGTTATGTTTGCGGTCGAGTGTTTTTGTTTGTCACTGTTTGTGTACAGCTGAGCATACCCATTGCTTGACCAATCGTCACCAAAGCAAAATAATCAAAGAACTGATTTAATTTTGAGGTCAAGGAAAAAGGTGAGTCGCATGTTTGGCGATAACTTCGGTTCTGTTGCTACTTGGCCCATATTGTAGCCAATGAAGTTTGGCGTCTTATATGAAATTTTGATGGAATTTCAACTTCCGATTTCCCAAATTTGATCTATGGATCTGATGCCGTTTGATGGCAGTAAACACTTGTTTGTTCAAACTAGGTCAAAATATTGGTCATGGTCTGACTTAGAAGTGATTTAATTTTGGGATATCTAGGTCAAGGTCATGAAAAAGGTGAAAGTCACACTTTTGACAATAACTTTGGTTTTGATCATCATACAGAATCACTACTTAGCCATATTGTAACCAATGAAGTCCTGCATCTTATATGACCTTGAACCTGAAATTGAGAAGTTTGGTCATGGTCGAAATTCTGACGGAATTTCAACTTCCGATTTTGCCAAATTTGATTCATAGATCTGATGCTCTTTGATAACAGTAATCACCATGAAAAATTTCAGTCTGATCAGATAAATAGTTTTTGAGTTATCAACGTTTCCATGGCATAACTTAAGGAATACTTAATACAATATGGAGAAGGCCCAGATAAGACTTTGGCCCATCCTTACATTGTCAGGCAGAGATATGCAGTCTCATGACTGATTTATGTTCTAATTCCTTTGTGCTGCAGCCCTCCTGATTCTCTCAAAATTGATTCATTAGTTTTTCACAAAATCTTGTCTAAACTTATGATCACCATGAAGGTAGAAAACTGACAGAGCTAAAATTTCCGTTTTAATAGTTTTTGATCAAAATCTACCAAACGTTAGGATTAATGGTTATTTACATGAAATACCCCCCCCCCCCCCCCCCCCCAAACAAAAAAATCCTCCCCACAAAAAAAAAAAAATATTACACGGGGAAAGGGGACAAAAATTATCTTTTAACAAATGTCTAAAGCATACAAAAAATCTAAGTCTTGATTCCAAGAGTCGAAAAAAAAAATGCGGACTCTTGCAAAAATTCCCCGACTCAAAAGTGAGCCGAAAAAATCCAACTCCTCACAAAGGATTTCTTGGGTGCACCACCGTTTTTGCAGCGGTACTTGTGGAGATATATTGTGTTTTCTGGCAATATTCTGATAACCATTTTATGGGATCATGGTGATTCTCCATTTTGTACGCGTTATTGTCTAACTTACTCTTCGCTTCTCTCTTTGCCTCCTTTTTTCTTCCGCTGACGAAATAATACCGAACGATGAAATTACAAAGTATCGGATATTTTCTTGGATGACAAATTCAATAAGCAACGCTGAAAGTTTTTGTCAGCGCTCGCCAATTGCAGTTTCTATTGAATTGAGCCGGAGAACCACTTTGATGCGCCATGTTGACATTTTTCCGCCTTTAATGCTCATCTTTTCGGAATGAAAGATCTACCAAATCATTTGCACAATTTGTTTAAGACACTTTCATCAAAGAAATCCCCCCCCCCCCTCGTTTACTTACATCCAATTTATATTAATCTCAACTTATGGCCAGGAAATAGATTCTTTCCAAAGTCAGTTTTTTGTCCCCCTACATCGTGCTCGATAGCTTTGGTAACAAAAGCCGTGTACATAAATCTGTTCGGTGATTGAATTATGCCACATATTAGTCTGTTTTGTTGGAAAACAAAATTTTAATTTTTAACCATTTTTATATTTAGTCCTGATCGATATTTGTATTTTTGTTTTAATACTTCGATCAAACCCTCGCCACTAATTTACATCCAATCGATACCAGTGTCAACTTCATGAAAAATTGTTGATTTGAATAGCCATTCATTTTCATCATGATGTCAGAAATTAATTCGGCTGGTATAAAAGTCACTACCAAGACAATTTTTCTCTAGTTATATAAAGTTTGGTATGTATATGTTTATTTCTATGTATAGGATTTACTCCTAAACTAATTAACAAATCATTATGAATTTTGGAACAGCTGCTAGGTGTAAGGGTATATAATGTCGGCTATATTTAGTTTAATTTAATTGCATGCAAAGGGGGACATGGGTAGGGCTTTGTGAAAATTCAAATACCTCCGATTTTTGTGAAATTTTAACAATAGGTATTAGACACCAATTAATAAATATTTCCCAAATTTCAGTTTCTTTGAGGTATTTTAAAGGGTTTTTAGGGGGGGGGGAGCACAATATGGGCACAATCTCCCATTGAAAAATTCAAATATTTCAGATTTGCATTAAATTTGATCTGTAGTCATTAGACACTAATTAAGCAAGATTCCCTTTCAATTGCTTAAGACCCCTTAAGTTGAAGCCTTGAATTTTTGGTTACTTTCTAGAATCATAATAAAACTAAAACTTATGTATAGAATCCTTATTCTATCTTGATTTTAATCTTTGTAAGGTGAAATAAAAGTGGTGCAAATCTTAAAAAAAAATGTTTTTTTAAAAATCATGCTTCACCCCAAACAAAGCAGGCTGCCACTGTAGACGTAAAGGGCTACTGCGAATTAGGGTGAAAGTTTTTTTTTTTTGTGGGGGGGGGGGGGGGTCATCCTAAATTAGGAGCTGTGCAGCGAGATGTCTGTTCACATTAGTTTTAAATTTCTGCATGTCGATACAGTCGGGGAGCAGGGAGGGAGTTCCAGAGTCCGGCAGCTTGAGGAAAGAATCTATTTGAGTAGAAGGCTCTCTGGCATCTGGGGACCTCCACAGTGAATGGATGGGACTTAGCTGATTGTTGGGTTGGTCAAGTGTATTTACGCCGAGAGGGCAACAGAGCAACAAGTTCATCGGAGCACATTCCATTGAATTACTTGTAAAACTTGTAAAAAAAAAGTCTGTTCTGTTCTTGGAATTCATTTTAACCAGTCCTCTAGCAATATTCATCTTGTGTGTCTATATTATATTATATATATATATATATAAAATATCAAACTAAAAGTACACTTTAAGTAGATAGAACCTATAGTGAAATGGTTTAAGCTCAATATACGAGATAGAGGAATTATAAAGATAGATGAAAGAAGAGGGATAAACATAGCCCCACCCCAACTCGCACCGGCTTTATTGCTTACTAGCAATAAGCAGTAACCAAACAATCCCTTCCCCTTCTCCCAGCATCAGCCATAGTTCATTTAACTAACCCTATCATCCACTTTCTTTGTTTTATCCCTTCCCCCACTTCCTCATTTGGCCTTGTTTTCAACCAAAAGCTCTAGCTCTTCTTAGACTTGATCGAAGTCCCTACTTAAATTTTCGACTGCCTGCGTTTAATATACACAGTTCAACTTCAACTTCTGAAAAACTACTCTTATTCTCGGTCCACGGAAGTATTTTAAAATGGCCCGATTTCTCAAAATTACTTCCGAATATGTGCGTTCTACCTACGATTGAACTAAACATCTCTCTATTGGATTTACTTAATTCTTGAATTTTTTTCAATGCTGCCTTCACGAAACCCCTTCTTTTCCATCTTTAAATCTCCTTTCACTGGACACCTTATCAACGGACATTTGCCAACTGGACAGACCCCATATCTTTTTACACGCACATTCTCACTCTTTTTTTTTTTCAAATTTTGAATTCTGGCTTTTCCACTGCCAACTTATTCCTCTGATGATAAGATTTTAATCTTTGGAAAACGTTTTTTACCGAGTACACCTTGCATTGAACAATCGAAGTTGAAATAAATTTGTCATTCGTACATGTTTATCCCTCTTCTTTCATCTATCTTTATATATATATATATATATATATATATGCAAACATTGTTAAGAAATAACAGAATTCGTCTTATACCTTTTTTTATTTTTTTCAATTTTTCTGATGGTCTTTTTTATATTAAAATAAAAAAAAATTCATAAATGTTTCACAGGTTTCACAAAAAAAGACGACGGAAAAACGTGCATAAAACGTTTTTCGCATAAAAAAAATTAAAAATACTCGAAGCTATCTACATAAAAACACAACAACCTAAAATTAATAACATCACATAGGAAACCATTTTAAAATGCTTAACGTAATGCGATTTTGTTCTGTGATGCCATCCAGCGTTGATGAATTTAAATCGTCAGCAACTTCCTGGAACAATGCGAAAAACGTTCTATGCGCATTTCTCCGCAGTCTTTTTAAAATTCTCTTCTTTCTCCAACTTTTTTGTTCATTTGCTTTTGACACCTGAGGATGATTCGACGAAGAATCGAAGATGTTCGTAAAACATGTGAAACCTATGGAGCATTTATTAATTTTTTTGATTTTAATACAAAAAAAGACCATCAGAAAAAAAAATAAAATAAAAAGATATAATTAAACAGACGAATTCTGTTATGTTTAACAATGTTTGCATAAATGAAAAAATATTGCCTAAATACACACAATAAAGTATATATATATATATATACAGGGTGGGCAAAAATAAGGGTCCTATTTTTAAAAATTCATAACTTTTTTATTTATTGACTTTTTTTTTTTTTTTTTTTTTTTTTTTTTTTAAGAATAAGTAAAGGACCCCTTCCGAAGCAAGCATGAGCCGTATTAGCCCTAAGGAACGTATCCTCATTTAGAAAACATTATTTTTGCTTAAAAAACTCAAAACAGTGTAAAAAACAATACTTTAGTTTTTGTAAGTTTTAAGAAGTGTTTTTCGGCTAAAATTTGTTTTGTTTATTTCAAAAAATCTCGGAAGGGTCAGTCTACACACACATAAAGTTTGGTGAGTTTAACTTTTATTTTGTGGAAGTTATTCAAATTCAAGTTATTCAAATTTAAAGATAGGACCCTTATTTTGGCCCACCCTGTATATATATATATATATATATATATATATATATATATATATATATATATATATTAGTTCTGGCGATGTTATGCACAGATTGGCGCTTTTTAAGTAAGGAAATTGACAACATCTTTGAAGCACGCATGAGAATGTATTTAAGTGAAATATTTTGAAAATCAACAATCGTGCAATTTAAATGAAAAATTCATTTATTTTATTTATATGTTTTTGCAAGCTTTCGTTGTAGAACAACTTTGTCAGGCAGGACTGTCTTATAGTTTGTTCTTTTCTTCCTCCTCATTTTAATGGTATTAATCCCGAGTGGTCGAATCACGATATGAGCAGAAAGAGACGTCAAGTTCTAAAAGACGTTAGGATAAGTGTAATCCTGGCGATGTTATGCACAGATTGGCGCTTTTATATATATATATATATATATATATATATATATAATAATAATGGTAATAATCCAGGTGAAAAATATCCACAGGGTGGTAATCCAGAGAATTTTAACCAGGTTTATAAAAAGTGCTCAATATCATTTTTTTTAACGGCCTTAATTTTTGAAATGTTAAATTTCTTTCCTTCTTCTTCTCTTTCTCTATCCCTCCACTTCATTCTCTCCAAATATGATCTGAGGTTAAGATCGGATTCTAACTCTGCCTGATGAGATCTCAGTTTATAGTAACTGTTGATCGATAACATCGACATGCCAGTGTCGCAGATTTTGTACATGTCTGTGTAAATAAAATTATCATATATATATATATATATATATATCTACAGACATATACATCTATATATCTCTCTCACACATACTCACGTAACAGAAAATGTTCAAGTCATCACTTAATGTAAAAACCTGAGCCCCCCCCCCCAAAAAAAAACCCCAACAAAAACAAACCAATCACACACACATTTGATCTTTTCCTTTTTCAACAAAAATATCAATTAATTAGAGTACGTAAGTATGAGTTGCAGCGTGTATGTATGTCTGTATGTATGTATGTATGTATGTCTCTATCTTCTAGCCGTTTTTTGGAAGTTAAAAATAAATATACTTTAATATGATTTCTGCTGGTAAAATATGAATATCTTTATAATGGCTACAGTGTTAGCTAAAAGTGCTTGGAGAGATAAACCAACATTGACCGATTCTATGTCCAAAGAAAGCCTCGCTTGTCAGCCGCCGCTTGAAGCAATCACCTTGTCTGTCGTATTAAACAAACTGTGTGTTTCTTTGTATACATGTGTGCAATATATATCTATATGTTTGTGTGTATGTGTGCAATATATATACATATATATATATACATATATATATATATATACATATATATATACATATATATATATACATATATATACATATATATATATACATATATATATATATATACATATGTATTTATCCTATTACATTGCCATCTGTTTAATATTTGTCATAGTTTTCAAATATGTATAAAATAGATTTTTCTCTTATTCGATGTGACACTGACGGATTCTTCAAACAAAGCTCCGTTCTCTTTCCGGTAACTGTTTTCCTTAAATGTTTTTACTTTTAAAAATAATCTATAGAATCTAAATAGTCGTGTGAAAGATAACAGTAGAAAACATGACATTATCTTTATTGCTATTTTAAAATTGTATGGGAAAAAAAAAACAAATGCAATGCTAACCAACAAGATAGTCTGCTGACTATAATGGAAGTTTTGTGTCTGACAAAAACTAGGAACATTATTTAGTGAAGATATATATAATGCTAGTCATATATATATAATATCTTCAGATTCTGAGAAATTTAATTTTTATGTTATATATATTGAATTACAGAAGATTAAGACAGTATCGGTACCGTCGGTTTCAAATCCAAACAAAGGGAACCTATAGATAGCCTCCTATGCTTGACTCTCTTCAGCCTCTGTTTATGTCTGAGAGAGACAAACATAAGAAATGACGCCTATTAAGATAGAATATCCAAGATGGAAGGAAAGAGGGATACTTTACATAGATTATCAACCTGATGAAATCTGAGATCAAAATGCGATTGCATTTGTGTAACCACTCAATATACTGTATATATATATATACAGGGTGGGCCAAAATAAGGGTCCTATCTTTAAATTTGAATAACTTGAATTTGAATAACTTCCACAAAATAAAAGTTAAACTCACCAAACTTTATGTGTGTGTAGACTGACCCTTCCGAGATTTTTTGAAATAAACAAAACAAATTTTAGCCGAAAAACACTTCTTAAAACTTACAAAAACTAAAGTATTGTTTTTTACACTGTTTTGAGTTTTTTAAGCAAAAATAATGTTTTCTAAATGAGGGTACGTTCCTTAGGGCTAATACGGCTCATGCTTGCTTCGGAAGGGGTCCTTTACTTATTCTAAAAAAAAAAAAAAAAAAAAATCAATAAATAAAAAAGTTATGAATTTTTAAAAATAGGACCCTTATTTTTGCCCACCCTGTATATATATATATTAGTGAAATAAGATCTGAATTGTGTCTATATTTGGTTATTGGGAGTTGTATTTTGATCAGTACCACTGGAGAGCTATGATTTTAATAGCTGTTCTGTTTTTAAATTTCTGAAACAGTTACATGGTAAATAGTTGATGATCCCCGTTTTCTATTTCACAATATAAGTTAAGGTCTCTTGTTTGTTTAACTGTTATATAGTTGAATCCCCTTTTTATTTGCAAATTTTGCTGCGGTGAGTCGGCTTATTCAAGTTCTAAATCTGCGATATGTTAAACTTAGTTCGTATAGCTAGGAATTCAAACTGCATTTTTTTTTTCCTTCGTCATTTATAAATGACTCAACGCTTCTTTAGACTATATATATATCTATATATATATATATATATATATATATATTAGTAAGTTTTTGAAAGGCTGTGGGCAATGCAATTCCGGGTAAGATGCAAGTTGAAAGGAAAGGAACAAAAACAATAACAATAAATCGAATACGATATTCTCTACACAGTCGGAGAAGAATAAAATATTATTCTTCTTCTGGTCTAATTATTTTTGAAAAAGGGATGTCTTTTCCCGAAATATCAAATAGTGATTTTTAATCACCCGGACATCACACGAACAGCTAAAACACTCTTGCTGTTATGTAAGAAAAAAAAAAAAAAAGGAAAAAAAAGGAAAAATAAATAGTAAGTCTTATATCGTATTCGATTTATTGTTATTGTTTTTGTTCCGTTCCTTTCAACTTGCATCTTACCCGGAATTGCATTGCCCACAGCCTTTCAAAAACTTACTACTACTATACCCAGCAATGCTTCAAGCAAACTACCATTCTCTACTATATATATATATATATAACAAATATTAAATTATGTTTGCCTACGGACAACGTCGTTTCGAGCTTATTGCTCTCTTCAGTGCAGGGAAGTGATAATTTCAGATGGTCATAAGGTGTGAACCCGGTTCACAGAACCACCTTTCGATCTGCACGCGTTCACCCTAAGTTATTACTGCCATTACTGCGTAAACATTAAGACAGACTAAAGGACTCAACGACTTTACTCAAAGTCTTGCTTTGTAGCTAAGTGAATGTCTATTTTTAAATATCTATTCAAATGTATACACAAATTCAGAAGTTTGTTAATGAACTTCCAATGATTGGCTGTACCATGAAACTGCAGTAATATTTAGTAAATCACATATATATATATATATATATATATATATTACACATATACACATTAGCCTGTCAGAAAATAAAAACAAATTACAGAAAACTGCAACTCACTGCTTTGTTTATTAGTTTCTTTTCAGCATTATTTGGACATTTTTAAGTGCTTTCACAGATTAGGACCCACGCTAACTTTGACCCAATCGTTGGGGTCGGGGGGGGGGGGGAGGTAGGGTCAAGGTTAGCGTGGGTCCTAATCTGTGAAAGTGTCCATTTTTAGAAAGGCTTATTAGTTTATTGTTTTTCTTTTTTTTTCATTGGGAAGTGATACTTTTTTGGCGGACCTTCCTTCCTTCATCAGTTAAAATTATGAAATGCTAAATCTGGTTGAAATTTATTCGTTAGATGAAAAGTTCTGTTATTAGTTTTTTTTTTTTTTTTTTTTTTTCACATTCATTTTTTTTTTTTGAACATAGTTTACCCTAAACAAGGCGGTCCACCACTGTAGACGTAAGGGGCTACTGAGAATTAGGATGAGCCCCCAAAACGTACACCCTAAGTTGAGAGCTGTGCAGCGAGATGTCTCTTTACATTAGTTTTAAACTTCTACATGTCGGTACAGTCGGGGAAACAGGGAGCAGGGAGGGAGTTCCAGAGGCTGGCAACACAAGGAAAGAAGCTATTGAAGTAGAAGGCTCTCCGGCATCTGGGGACCTCCACAATGAATAAATGGTACTTAGCTGATTGTCGGGTTAGTCTAGTGTATTTATGTTGAAGGGGCACTAGAATAGCAAGTTCATTGGAGCACAATCCATTGAAATACTCGTAAAACAGGCACAAGGATGCAACATCGTGGCGATGGGACAGGGCCTGGAGATTTTTATTTTCTTAAAATCTAATTCTTGTCATAAAGATAAATGACTATCACCATTTGGTTAAACGTGTTGGATGGTCAGCGAAATGTTAAGATTAGTTCCGTGTAAATATTTATTATTGCTATATTACGCCCACCCACACACGATGGATGTCTAATGTGAGTCTTGAAGACGGGCTTAGAGCTGATGACCCCAGAGCGACTGGATAGTATAGGGAGATGTGTGCAGAAAAGGAGACTTTGATAGTATGGCCACGTCGAAAGAATGGATGAGATTTCTTGGGTTAGTAGATGTAGAACAGTTGAAGTAGCAGGGACAGTTGGCAGGGGAAGGCCAAGGAAAACATGGGAGGAAGTGATAAAGATGGACTAGAAAGAAAGAGGGATGAACAAAGACCTGGTCAGAGATAGGTTAGTTTGGGAGTCAATTTCTAAAAGGTCGTCGCATGGAAAACGGATGTTAGACCGATGATGATGAGGATGATAACCCATGATGGAAGAAATTTAGGTAATAAATAATAAAACCTGTTAAATGATTGATTTTATTCTTTGAAAGTTTCTCTGCAAATAAAATGTGTTGCAATTTCGACGCCACGATTTGTATCGCTCTGTAATTAATTTTGTTTTCGCTCATCTATTCTTGCCCCTCTTGAAGCCGATTTACTTACCGTGTGTGAATCTGTCTCTCTTGAAAAAGCTCAATTTGTTTTGACATTTTTCGGTGTCTTCTTTAAAGAAATGAGCAATTCTAATTTGCCGTTTCATCTAATTGAACGTAAGATGTCTTCAGTTTGTTCAGCTGTTGTTTGCCATCTTTCTTCTCCGCTGCAGGTGTTTTTGTTTGTCTGTTTTATTAAGACAATCTGAAGAGAGACATGAAAAAGACATTTCACCATTTTCTTTTGACAGATTTGACCTTTGTGAAATTAGGAAGGTCACGATTTTCATAAATTACATTTGCCAATGGATTTTGAGAGTTTTAACCCTTAACATGTCTAGATATTTAGTATTAACCGTGAATAACACACATTATATATATGTGAGGCATCTTACTCTCTCTCCACCGTTATTCTTTGTCTATAAATTTTATCATTTTCAATTTTTTGGGGGAATTGGCATTAATAACCATAACAACTTAAACAAATTGTATTTTAAAAACTTTTAAACACTAAACATGGTTTCATTGACTGGCCAAGAAATTGCACTTCCTGGCTTTCAAGTTAGGATCAAAGTGTGATATCGGTTTTGTCTTCAGTCGGAAAAGGAGAAATCCTTCTTGACGGGGGCAATTTTATTTTTTGTCTCATCCAGAGTGCTCTTTTTAGGGAGGAGCTGGATGTTCCCCACATATCCCCCCCCCCCTCGACTTTCTGTCCAACGTTGCCCTAGTGGAGACGAGAATAAATAGTGGCTTGTTATAAATCTGAATGTGAAGAAGTCTTTAATGTTTTGAAGCATAATCACAGACGTGATGCTGCTAGTCTCAGTCTTTTCTATAAATATTATTATGGCATGTGTGCTTCAGAATTATGTGATCTGTTCCCCCGTTTCTTTTGTTTCAGCTCGTTTGACTCGTTGGTCTAGTGGTTTCCATCAATTCGCTGTTTCGATACCTCATTGTAATACAGTTTCCTATTCCAGTAGCTTCTTTCCAAGAACTGCAAGCTTGTGGAACTCTCTTCCTGCTGACTGTCTTCCTATAATCTTAGTCTTTTCAAGACTAAGGCTAATCGGCATCTCCTGTCTTTGCGATAATCATATTTGTTCTTGTTAGCTCTTTACATCAAGTGGCTTCATGCCTTGTCATAGGCGGTTTCCATTAAAAAAAAAAATATACAAAAGAACATCTAGACTTAGATGTTGCAGAACGGCATCATAATAGACATGCCATTGACTTGGAAGATGTGCTGGAACATCGAAGCGGTTTCTTAAGGATCCGTTCCTGCTATCATCAATCCAATGTCTCTTATTAATCTGGCAGTATCGGAACCGAAGACACTTTGACATTTTGACTGAGTTTAGCTGAAAAATGAAACGCTCTTTTTGGGAGCTGTATTCGTCATTTTTCCTTGTTTTCGGCAAACTAAACGAATTGTATTTTATTCAATAGAAGCTAAGTAAATATTATATCGTTCTTTTAATCGCAGCCAATTTCCTGTGGTCTTGTTGGCAGAAAACAGCTGGAGTCTTGTTGACACGTTGTAGGTAGTTGCCTCAGTAGGTAGTGACGTCTCTTTCTTTTTCTTTTCTGTTAACATCTACTATCATAGTTGTCGTCTGTCTTCCCCTTTCCTTTGATTCTGTAATTGGGTAAAAAAACAAAAAACATTCTTGCTCTATGACGTCATGTACCTCTCTTGCTTTATTCGTTTACAGAAATGCAAAGTTATTTACGATGTAAGCTTCTCTTTTCCCAATCCCCCAGGGGTGAGGTGGACGGAGATAGCTTCGAAAAAGAAGGAAGAATGAGAGGTGATTGACGTCAAACCTTAAAAATAATTGTCATTTCTAACAATGATGGGCGTTTAAAAAAAAAAAAAAAAAAAATTAGAAATTTTTTTTTTTTTTTAAATATTTCTACCCGATTTGGAAGATTGTCAAGACAGATTTTTAAAGCTAAATCTATTAACCAATTAATTTTTCTTGCTAATAGAGTAATATAGTTTTGGAACGAGTTGCCAAATTAGATTAAGACGAGCAATAGGGTTGAATTGAGCAGATAGTTAAAAATAAAAGAGAGAGATATGCACAAAGACACATAACAAACGTTTCCCAAACTATATAATCCTATTTTGTTGCAACGAGGCATTCTGAATCGAGAGGGAGGAGGGGGGAGGGGGAGGCAAAAATTGTTTTTGTAAAACTTTTCAGACACCAGACACTCCTGATCTTTTTACATTTCTGTGGTGGGAATATATTTGCATATTTGCAAATCAATTGCAAATATTCTTGGCAACCAACTCTTTCCTGAATATAGTGAAGTTTTATGTTGAACTAGCAGGAAGACCTGACGTTGCCCGGGATTGAATGCGGATCACTACTATGTACTTTTTCACTATGCTCATAACGCCATATTACTTTCTTGGTTTTTAAGCCATACCCCCCCCCCCTCTCGTCGTCGGAAGAAGTTGCTGAAATGTTGGAAAACTCTGAATTAGTGTCTTATACATATGGTTTAAATGTCATTAAAATCGTGCATATATATTTGAAGTTTTAACGGGGTTTTATCCCCATGGGTCACTTAGACGTGGGGGCACACAGAGGGTAATGTAGAGATTCGGGACCACTTCCATTGTCTTCCTCGGAGAGTTTTATACATATGATATAACTTTCATCAAAATGGGATATTACGTTTCTGAATTTCTGCTAGGAGGATTGATAATTTGGATTATTCGGACTACTGTTCTCATGAGTGTTATTCTCACGTTTCGGACGATGTAATCTCCGACCGTCTTCAGGTGTATCTTGTCGAACTTCATATCAAATCGGGACTGATCAAATTCGTCAAGACACTCGATAAAAACTAGAAATTGTTTTTGTCATATATGCAAAACCTTTCCGGGCTTAAGCAGTGAAAAGCTGGAAGATTTGATGGAGCGCAGATAAGAACATTAATCAAAGATCCAACCTTTGTAATTCAATAACTGATATCGAATCTTTTGTTTGGA
The DNA here is from genome assembly GCA_963556195.1 of Sepiola atlantica. NCBI lineage: Eukaryota > Metazoa > Mollusca > Cephalopoda > Sepiida > Sepiolidae > Sepiola > Sepiola atlantica. The sequence continues at coordinate 5,320,520 of OY744528.1, read as the reverse complement.
AATCATTTGTGGATGTTGTTTAAAATTTTCTCGGAAACCGCAAAGCTGACAACTATGAAGAATTAGTGGATACAATGCTGAATGATTTGCGGAAAAGATTTGCGGTCATATGAGCATAAAGATGCGCTATCTCCGTAGCCATCTTGATCGTTTCCGAGAAAATATTGGTGATCTCAGTGCCGAACAAGGAGAACGATTCCACGAGGATAAAAGAGTGATGGAGGAGGGGTAATAGGAGCGGTGGGATAGCCATATGATGGCGGATTGTTTTTTTTGGGGGGGGGGGGCTTCGACGTGATTATGCAAGTAACCATTCGTGAAAATCGAGGGAAAGAAGCTTTAAACCAAACGAATAAACGTAACGGTGACGATAACTTTTCTTACGCAATTGTTTTCGCTATTTAATATTCTTCGCTACAAGTTTGATTCTTTTCAACAAAATTATTTTCTTTCTTCTGGCTTTGACCCTTACACCTGGACACAATTGTTCCTAAAAAAAAAAACCTGATTTTAATGAGTATCAAACATTATGGGTAATGTTTCACTGTTGGAGGGTTAAGGTATGATGAGCTGATACCATTAGATACAAGGAAATAGCGAGATTCTATCTCTTCAATTTGATGAAAAGACATTTAAAAAAAAAATGAAATAATACTATTATTGGTACACCTAAAATCTGACTCAATGAGAAAAAAATTACCATATTTTTGGATTCAGCGTATTTAAATTATCCAAAATCACTTGTTAGGTGACGGTGGTTAAGTGGATATCGACATGGACTGAAGACCCGGGTGTTCCAAGTTCGAATCCAGTCGGTTGGCAACCTTCTCGGGGTCCTTCCCGTAAGTACCCAATGTCTTTCCAGAAAGATTTCTAACTAGAAAAACATCGGGGGAAACTAATGCCAACACCAGAATCATCTGATTCACACGAAAAAAGAAGCTTTGACAGCAAAAAATATGTTGCCCAGTGTAATCGATATGCTGTAAATCTTGTTATCGTTTTGTGATGTCATCCATTAAAACAGAAGTGGGTATAACCGTGCACACTTAATGACGTCACAGAGGACGAATTAGAAAAAGAGAGGGCGGGATCCTTTTATGAGGGTTTTCAAGACCAACTGTAACTCGTTTATCTCTGATGTAACATATTGTAAATGTTCCGATTCCTTTTGGATAAAATGCCACTTAATATCGATGTGTTTTGATCTTTGGTGTTCAATTGGATCTTTGGTGTTCAATTGGATTTTTGGTGTTCAATTGGATTTTTGGCCCAACTGATGCTTGATTGGTTATCCCAATAAATAGAGGCAAGATCACTGTTCAAGTTTGGCGCTTGTCACAGTTTTTAGTCGAGCTGAAAGGGGAAAAGGCTCCTCGTGTTATAGCTTCCGAAGTTGCCATAAATGCCGCCACACAAGTGGATGCGTTAACACTTTGTTGCGTTTTTGATTTCCATGAGATCATCGTTATCTTTTGCCAATCTTAAGCCGTATCAGGTTACGCGGTTTCTATCACTTTAATATCTCCTATCTGCATCGTAAATTAATGTAGTATTATGCAAAGGGGGTAAAACCCCTTCGTGAAAATTCAGAATCAGATACTGCCGATTTTTGTGAAATTTTAACAAGAGCAATTTTTTTTTTTTTTTAGCGTAGCCATCTAATTTAAATACAGGGTGGGCCAAAATAAGGGTCCTATCTTTAAATTTGAATAACTTGAATTTGAATAACTTCCACAAAATAAAAGTTAAACTCACCAAACTTTATGTGTGTGTAGACTGACCCTTCCGAGATTTTTTGAAATAAACAAAACAAATTTTAGCCGAAAAACACTTCTTAAAACTTACAAAAACTAAAGTATTGTTTTTTACACTGTTTTGAGTTTTTTAAGCAAAAATAATGTTTTCTAAATGAGGGTACGTTCCTTAGGGCTAATACGGCTCATGCTTGCTTCGGAAGGGGTCCTTTACTTATTCTAAAAAAAAAAAAAAAAAAAAAAATCAATAAATAAAAAAGTTATGAATTTTTAAAAATAGGACCCTTATTTTTGCCCACCCTGTATGTGTCTGTACACACCACAGATATGTATGTCAATTAGATGACAGAATAAGTTTTTATACTTCTATATGAGAATTAAAAAAAATACTTCTTGCATGACAAAAAATAAGTCTTTTTACTCCTATATTATTATTATATAAAAAATATCGCAACAGATATGTCACAGTTTATGAATTTTTGAAGAATAAATCGTGGTTGTGAGCCACTGGGTGACGGACGAACATATCTCGTAAATAGAACATATTGTAATAGAATACGAATTGACATTTTTGCTGTTGAGGCGTAAATTTCTGAGTAATCGCCCCCACATCGTTGGGAGTGCCACTTTTGGAATAAATCTCACCTTCTATTCTGGACTGTGTTTTTATATTTTCAAGTATTCGCTCATCGTCTTCCGATAATATTTTTCTCTTTTTAGAGCCAGTGCTAATTTATAAGTATTATTTTCTACAAGAACGTTGATATTAGGAGAGAGAGAGAGAGATATGAACATTTTCAAATGGTAGTTAAGTAATCAGTTGATGTTTAGCAGCAGTGGCTTACAGACGTTTGTTTAGGGACCTTCTCTCCCTCCCCATAAGCCCAATTTCATAAAGGAAATTCTAATGTAAATTTCTAGATTCTGTTATGCAACTCCCCACCCAGGACGGAGATGATGCAAAAAATAGCAATGAAGGAGCAACTATTGAATAAAAAAATACCATATACTGACTATAGAACTATTATTAAGGAACTGATTACAAGCAAATGGTAAAAATAATGGAAGAATTACACAAACAACAAAGTACAGAATGTGAAGACTATCATTAGAGAATGGCAGATTAGAACCAGCAGAACTGATCGCACATAATACTGTGACCCGCTGATCGTCGCGCCACAGTAAAAATAACCCAAGACAAGTTGTGTATGTTATAGCGTTGTTGTGGTTAAGGAGCCCAAAAGCTGTCTGTATATTTTCGTCTGATCGTGTCGGCCCTAGTGACAATCTTTGTCCAATGTCGAGTCGTTGACTCGGGGACTCTCTCTGTGATCTCCCCCAAGCCAAATTCTTACTGCCACCTTGTCTGGTCCATCTCCTCACTATATTTACTTCTGACCAGAAATCCTAGATGGTCTTTCTCTCAGTCACTCTCAGCTGATCATTGGAACTTGTTACATCCGGGTTTTTATTGGCTTATTGCTATCCGGCCATCTAGAAACTCACAACCAACTGTCAGACCGCCATCCCATCTGGGAAGTTCAATAGCCTCCCTGTCGCCGTTCACTTATCTCACTTCCTCATCATTTCTTGGCGGTCGTGACTACAGGTGTGTGAGTGCGCGTCCGTCCATCCATCCGTCCGTACATACATACGTACGTCCATACATACTGACGCGCCACACTGAAATCACTAACAGATATCTATTCGGTGAATAAGTCCCACTATGCATAGGATGCCAAGAGAAACTTCATGAATGAATGCTGATAAAGACTGGAAGGCACATTGGCTGAAATGTAGTATAGATATATATCAACCTTGATTAAGACAACAGTTTGAAGAACAAAAACAGTATAACTAATGATATCATATACCAAAATTCTAGACAAAAAGATATTAGAAATATATTCTGTTAAACATGATATCATGGATGTCTTTACTTTATCTTTCCAGAGTGTTTGTTTTGATTGAGAGATACTTGTAAGATAATTACTATGTTACGAGTGAAAGTTCTTTCTATTCTGACCGTAACGTTGACGTCAACAGAAATCTGGTAAACAGCTATGTTGTTAGTTGTAGTATTCATTCGTCGTGCGATTGCGTGTTGATTGTAGCAGCCATTCTCCTCCTTAATACTAGCGCTTGTAATAGTTAAAGAAATGAAAAACACCAACGCCATTACTTTTTGCTCGCGGCTGCCATGTTCTTTGCGTAGATTTATTTTCTTTTTACAAATATGTATTACCCACAGTGGCTAATTGGTTAACAACGCAGACTGAGGACCTGGGTTTGCCGGGTTCAAGTCCAGTTTGTTCCACAGGAACACTTTCATCAACCTGACCTTGTGTCTAACCTTCTGGAGAGGATGTAAATAAAATACTGCATACATAGGTATTATATAGTATCAAGCTTCGTCTCATTGGCTCCACGGAAGGAGGGGGTGGAGAGAGAGCTCAAAAAAGCACCTCTGTTTAGTCCCATCACCAAAGCCAAAGAGAACAATTGGACTAGCTTCTTCTGCCTATCATGCAACTTTCTGAAAATGTCAACTTAAATTCATAAGTTCTAGTGGAAAATTCCTATTTACTTAATTGAGTTAGAAAATCGAAATTTCCTTTTCAACGTCATTCTAAAATACTCGCGTTCAATATCACTACGTTTTGCCGTTTGATAAATTGCGACATGCGTTAGGTTTTTGGTTTTTAGATACATGATCATGTCTCTGAGCCCCTATTTATTTGCCTCCGCACGAGGGCAGAGTTAGACACAAGGTCAGTTTTTAATGTAGGAAAATCCAGTTCTCGAAAAAAGTGGCACTCTGGATTGGGACAAAAATTTAAATTGTTTCAGTCTAGAAGCATTTCTCCTTCATTGACCAAGAACAGAGCAGACGAAGTGTAATATCACAACAGATACTACACTTTGATCTTAACCAAAAAAAAGTCTGTTGGTTTGTCATGCTGAAGTTTGAAATAGAATTTTCATCAGTAAATGTTTTATTTTTTATTCATTTTAAGATGTGTGCATCTCTAATAGGTTCAGTCGATGAATCCGTCCGTCCATCAATTCTTTGGAAAAACATCTTCATCGCAAGACGTGCAAATTGAATGGACGCATCTGAAGAATGAATTCCTTGTTTTATTAAACAATAATCTTTGCAGAAAAAGAAGATGGTAAGCTTCCATCTTTGATTAGATTTGGAGCTGATGCTTTTTAAGCCATTGTCTGCGAGTGACTGTTCGCAGCTGCACATGTAAAACTATTCAAACATTTTCAGTTCCCTTCAACTCCATGTGTTCGATACTGTTGCGCTCGATTTGAAAATATTTTCATACATGAAAATCTTTTATTGATTTACAAAAATTGGGTACATATTTATTTTTGTATTCATTAATCGGGTGGAGGGGGGGGGGTAAAATTATACTTGAAAATTTTTAATTTAGTATTCAAGTAATAAAAAATATATTAATAAAATTCAGTATTTTTTAAATATTTCTTTTCTTCCAATTTTTCAATCTTTTATTTTTCCTAAATGTTAAGTGCCATTTTTTTAATTTTTAAAAATTAAAAAAAAAATTTTTTTTTTTTACTCTTATAAAACTATTACATTTTTAGGTGAATGAGTACTTTGTTACATTAGGACCCACGCTAACTTTGACCATGACCCTAAACCCTAACCTTATTGCTAACCCTAACGACGGGATCAAAGTTAGCTCGGGTCCTAATATAAGAAAGCACCGGTGAATGAGTAGAAAGAGCATCATTATCATTTGTATAGTTTATGGATTTGTATTTTACGAGAAAAAATGTTAATCCTTTGGGGGCCACCTATTGAGCTGGGTAAGATTGTTTGAATCGTGGTAAAAAGGAGTTTGTAAAGCCAGTTAAATTAAAAAAAAAAAGAAGAAAAGACTAAAATAAAAAATAGTCTCTTTTTACTCGCTATATATTACCCTCTGTAACTTGTGATATTTTTTTGTTTTAAATGTATTATTACAATCCTTTTATTCTTTATTACCTTCGGCTGTTAATAAATAGTGAGTGACAGAAGCGAGAGTGATAGATACGATATAAAATAAGAGCGATGTGTCAAACAACATTCAATGAAAGTGTTAGAAATTTGATAAAAGATGGGTCACTTAGTGAGTAAATTGCAAATTACGGCGAATTGGAACAATTAATGTGGAAGATTTTCAAACATAACTCAATCCCTAAACTAAAGAATATTTTGATGTGTATTTTGTGTGATTAAAAATATCTAAGAAAAAAAAGTCTTAGAGAAAACAAGCGTTATCTTTGATCCTAGCTCAAAAAAAGTTTCACGTTCAACACAAAAGTGACATCAGATAAAATAATATACTTTTTTTGCATCGCATCTTTGATGATCGGGTGATTCCATCTTTAAAAAGGGGGGGAGGCTGATCGTGTACATACTAACATGAAATTGCCAGAGCATATTTTTATTATATAGATTTAATTAAAAGTATGCATCTGTGCTGAGATTTCTCAAATTTCTTTCAACTTTAAAGCCAGCGGCGAACCAGAAGAGTACCCGACGAAGTCGCCAGTAAACAGGTTTCTCTCGTCGAATTTGGAATCTGTACGCAATTTAAAATTAAATTTTTTTTTTTTATCAACAGGGTAACTTTGTCTTATTTAGTCAGCCGTGACCAAGTAGGAGTCTCAATTAATTATTCCATTAAGGCTCATCGTCAGCACCCAAGGTTCAGCATGCCATACATTGAGCTGATTCCTGGTAGATATAATCACCCCACTCACAGGCAAATCTCCATAAATCAATAATACTCACATTCGTTCCAACTAGTCTAGATGTAATCTGTCTGTACACGAAAGTATCCACTAACGAAACTGATTGGTACACGATAAATTAACTCCAGGTACTTCACCGGGGTAACACATTTGTAACCCAATAGGTAATCTGATGCTTTTTAGTGTGGGGAAAATCCTGCTATCCCAAAAGGGGGCACTCTAAATTAAAATTTCCTCAGTCGAGAAGGATTTCTCCTTCATTGATCGATGGATAGGCATAAAAGTTCAACTTTATATACGTTCAAAATAAATTAGAATTTTGTATCAAAGAAAACGTTTTATTTTAGGGTTAGGGTTAGTTATTGTGTAAAACATATTTTCTAATTTTAGGAGAAATAAGCAAGTATTTGTTTTTCATTTAAGACTTTCCTACTAATACAGATTGGGTCATCCATCTTGAATTTTAGTCTAAATAAGTTCTTTTTATAGTTTTGCTTTCAAATCATGATCAGATTTCCACCTTGAAAACGACATGAACAAAACCATCAGTATTCAAACAATTACTAGATCAAAGATGAAATAATTTCAGTCAGAAATGACCACGTCATATGTGTGTGACCGTTCCCTTCAAGGCTTAGCACCAACCATTGTGACTCAATGGAATGGCCTTCTCTTTGCGAATGCCACAGTTCGAGCATCTATGGTGTATTTTATCTAAAAAAAACCAAAAAAAAACCCAACATATTTCTAGAGAGAATGGTGCTCAAATACATTTCTGTGAATACTTAAACCATTTTACCTAGAATTTCTAAGAAATAAATAGTACAGCTTCTCAGCGAGTGATGTTTAGTATTTTTACGTCTATGTTACTGCTTTATTTATAATATAAAATTAGAATTATATTTATAGTTTCACTGTAAATGTGCTCCAATGAACTGGCTACTCTGGTGCCCCGTCGAGGTAAATACACTCAACCAACCCGACAATCAGCTAAATCGCATCCATTCACTGTGGAGATCCCCAGATGCTGGAGAGCCTTCTACTCCAATTGCTTCTTTCTTGGAGCTGCCGGCCACTGGAACTCTCTCCCTGCTCCCTGTTTTCCTGACTGTACCGACATGCAGAAATTAAAAACTAATGTAAGCAAGCATCTCGCTGCACAGCTCCCAACTTAGGATGACCCCCAAAACTTTCACCATAATTCTCAGTAGCCCCTTACATCGGCAACTTGTCTTGTTTGGGGGGAACTAAGTTAAAAAAAAAAAAATCATTTGCATGATTCAATTATGATGCTCCAGTTCATAGTTACCGAATTCGGAATTATCTTACCTTGTGAAAATTAGCGAATTTTCCGGATACCACAAATGTTAAGATTATAAAAAAATATTGAAAAACTTGTTTAATATTTAGATTAGGAGGAGAGGTCAGTTCGCTTTGTAAGTTAGACACAAATTGATTCCTAGTTGATATGAGGTAACATTCTCATGTGTAACTGGTTAATTAACGTTAAACTGACAGTGAACTAAGCGCACCCCGTGACCCCCTTTTATAAATTAAACGGGTATGTTTTTGAAAAGTTTTTGGTGCTTTTTTACATTGGGACCCGTGCTAACTTTGACCCTAACACTGGGGTCAAAGTGGGGGTTAGAGTTAGTTAGGGTTTAGGGTCATGGTCAAAGTTAGTGCGGATCCCCATGTAAAAAAGTACCAATTTTTTTTATAATCTTAAAAGTTGTTGAATCGAGTGTATCGTAAAAAAACATGTGCGTAAGTGATTTTCAACATAAAATTGGGGAGGAAAAAGCGTCTACCCATGTAAAATTTGCATCCTTAACATTTTAGAATTGCCAGGCAGAAGTGGTTTTTATTTTAGTTTTTTTTTTAGCATAATTTCACTTAGTTACGAACTTACGATTCCATTTTTATTAACCCAGTAAATATAACCGTTCAATTAAATTTTGTGAGACTTACATTTCAGTATTTTCGGATGTGTGGGCGGTTATTTGTGTCCTTAATGTTGACACCACATCACCTCCACAAACTGTTTGTTAAAGATGAACATCAAAGCACGGTATACTTTGTAATCGTCGGTTACTTACTAGCCTATAAAAAAAAATATGCTAAAATGATCCTGATCGACTGTCCGATTGTTTATGAAAAAATTCAATTCCCATTTTATCAACTAACGACGAACTACTGTAAATCTACTTTGTTTTAAAAGAGAAATAAATCTTTAGTTGCCTCACTATTTTCAATCAATTGCGGGGGGGGGGGGAGGGGGATCATTTGAGAAAAATAATAGTTAGAAAGATCTACTTATACTTGGGGGGTACATTGTACATTTTTACTTTTGCGAAAATATATGCACACTTTATTCTGAAAATTAACAAAAAAATACAAAAAGCAACAATAACCGTATAAGTAAATGTTTAGAAATTTAAAAAGAATCAGAATGTGGAATTAGAACAGCATGGGGGGGGGGGGGGAATATTGGAATCGTCCCATCACTAGTATGCCCCCCCCCCCCACCTTATAGTTAGAATATCAGGGTGATAATCATAATAATAAGGTTAAGCAAGGTGTTGTTTTTTTTGTTGTTTTTTTTCTCCTCTTTTGCTAATGATAGCATCTATTTCAGTCCAGTTTATCTTGTGCTACCTGGAGGGCGATTCCCACTGTCAAATGGCGCCAATGCCGCGAGGAAGAAGTACTGTCCTTTTCTATGCACCTGTCCAGCCGGATAATTTGTTTGTCTTGGATAACTTTATTGGCTTCGCTTGGTCCTTTTACTAAGGTTGCATAATAAGTCTGATGCTACAGCGGACTATGCCATCATCTTGAGCGAGTTCAAATGGGTAAAATATTACTAGTGTTGGATAGTACAGAATTGACCGTTGCTAATAAGTATCGTTTCAACATGAAATGTCCCCAAATGGGCTGATATGCGATAAAGCCCCTAATTTTTTGCACTTCGAGCGGAAAGGTCAAGAGTCAGTCCCCGATGATTTTTGTCATTCTTTACAGGTAGGGGGAGCTGAGGAAGCAGATGAAATATTTTGCTCTGCATCAGGTGTGTTTAAACATTACCTGTACGATATCTCACCTTCACGGTGATGCGTAGATATAACAATATCTTTTCCCCTCTTCTTCTTCCTCTTCCATATTCCCGATTCAATATACTTTGGTATCGCTATTAATTTAATATATGCTTTTACATAGATTACGTTTCTCTCAACGCTAGTAATTGAACTATTATCCTCCTGGTATAATGGATGTATGGTTTAGCTCCGTAACTGTTGTTAAAATGCTATTAATCTATTTATTCTTTCCTGAAACGTCTAATCATTGCGCAGGCATGAAATCTGATACCCTGATGTTTAAGTCGTCGTTTGCATTAAAATGATTGCGTAAAGTGATGTCACTTTATCGTTCTAAGTAATAACCGTCTCCTGCGGATCATTTTCGGGTTGCAAATGAATGAACTGTCTCAACAATAACTGTTTCTCTATTTATTGATCCTATAATCACTTTACAGATATGACGGATAAATCAAAAACGCTTGTTAACAAAGCTGTCGTTCAAGTACGCTTTTTAGGCGGCAGACTAAGCGTGTGTTTTTTTTTTTGTTTTTGTTGCTATCATTCAACTCGTGTTGTTTCTGTTGGAAGCAGGTATATGCTCTGATTGTTGTCGACTGTATTCCATTTTGTTGAAGATAATAATAATACAATTAACGCAGTTTAAGTTTTCACGTTTCTATTTATATACATTACTGTCGGGTTGTGTGCGTAAGCCGACATAATGGCCGTAGCATTGCCTTGACAAATGGCAATTAATGCATCCAAACATCCAAGACGTTTCGCGAGACTTGTTGCATTGTTCTGCTAGCTTGTGGTTAATGGAGTGCAGAAGCAATATGGCATGCTTCCCTCGGAAGCCGGGGGTTAGGGTTTAAACAGTAATGAGCGGAGAAATTCTGTTGGTCCACGAGTTGGCAGTACTTTGTGGCCACATTTTCTGATGCTACCTGTTTCAAAATAATAAAAAAATGTTTAAAGCATGGAAAAAAAAAAATGTTTAAAGCATAAAAAAAAGCCCATAATCACTGACAAGAGTCGCAAGTTATTCCCGAAACAGTTTTTCATGGTAAACAACTGATGATCCCTTAAAATAGTGTTAGAAACTAACTAATATAATAACTGTAAAAAATAAATTGACTTACATGAGTGATTTTCCACTGGAAGACTTGAGACTATAAGCTTTTTTTTTTTTTTATATATATATATATTTTTTTATATAGTTTTAATGGTTGAGAAACTTCCGAGACTATATATATATATATATATATATAAAAAAATATGTAATATATATTTATATTGTGTTCTGTGATGCCATCCAGCGGTGCTGAATTTAAAATCGCCAACGACTACCTGGAACAATGCGGAAAACATTCTATGCGCGTTTCTCCAGTCTTTTTACAATTTTCTTTCTCCAGCTTTTTTGTTCATTTGCTTTTGACACCTGAAGATTTTTAAAAATTTTACTACAAAAAAGACCATCAGAAAAATTGAAAAATTATTTTTTCAATTTTTCAGACGAATTCTGTTATTTTTAACAATGTTTGCATAAAATATATATATATATATATATATATATATATATTACATATATTACATATATATAGTCTCGGAAGTTTCTCAACCATTAAAACTATATTAAAAAAAAAAACAAAAAAAAAAAAAACAAACTTATAGTCCCAAGTCTTTCAGTGGAAAATCATTCATGTAAGTCAATTTATTTTTTACAGTTATTATATTAGTTTGTTTCTAACACTATTTTAAGGGATCATCAGTTGTTTACCATGAAAAACTGTTTCGGGAATTTAAATTATTTTATTTATATATATAGATATGAAGCTCCTTGCTCTGAACTCTAATAAATATTGTATCGTTACAATTTTTTATTCTCATCTTTTCATCTCTAGAATTGATTGCTCTATTCAATATATTGAGCTTAATGTTATCACGATGGATTATTATTAAACGATAATTCAATTATCTTTAATTTAATTCAACACGTAAATATATAAGTGGGGTTTGATCAACTCTGCTGAGAAGCCATGAAATAAAGTAGTTTTGTTTTTAAATTCCCAAAACAGTTTTTCATGGTAAACAACTGATGATCCCTTAAATAATGTTAAGACTCGCGTAAATTCTTGGAAGCAAACTAATATAATGACTGCAAAAAGTAAATTGACTTACAAAAAAGTGATTTTCCACCGAACGACTTGGGACTAAAGTGTTTTTCTTTATATAGTTTTAATGGTTGAGAAACTTCCGAGACTATATATATATATATATATATATATATATATATATATGGTTGCAATTTGCTTTATTTGTTAGAGCGCTCGGGATTGAGTTAAAGATGACTCATGTTCCGGGGTTCGAATCGTGTGACCGGTTTGAACAGTTATCTCCACACTGAAGATTCCGCAAGGATGAAACGTATATTTATGTGGATAAGAATGAACTATTATTAAATAATTAAAACATAAAGAGGCAAAATGCCTTCAAAAAACTATGCGTTAGATACAGATATTTTTATTAAAATCAAAATAATATTTCTTTTTCATTTTGACCGTTTTTCTAATAATTTTGGACGGTACAACGAGCCTTAGAGCTTTAAACAAATAAAAAAGGTATTAACCTTTTTTATTTATTCATTTTTTCGTAAGAGGCCTTCCTGGTCTTATTTAAGTGACGTCCAATGTTGTGTGGACTTATGGTGTAATGTCTCTTAAATTTGAACTTAAATTATTAAATAATTATATATATATATAATAAAATTTGAAAACCAAAACATGATGCAATATAAAATGAATAAAAAAAACACTGATCGCTATCAACAAAAAAAATAACAAATAATATATATATATATATATATGAAAAATAAAGTCTGGTTTGGGAACAATAGTTACATTACACTTAATGAAATAGACTCTTCAAGTTTTATAATTTAAAGATCCTTCAGTGGGGTGGGAGGGTGATTCCATGCAATTAAACTCTGTCTATAACTTTGGTTAAATAAGCTCTACTTTCAGAGTTTCACCGTAGAAGTTTTTGATTGCGTTGGAAGATTTTTGGGCCTGACCTCTTGCAATTTTTTTAGCCGATTTTAATGAGATTTAAACTATAAATAACATAATGTGTGTAAGAATAGGTGAAAGCGTAGTATCTGTTGCATGCCAGCAGATGTATTTCTAAAACTAACTCTCAAACGAACACTATGAAATATTCAGTATTTGTTTTAAGGTAAGTGATTAGTGAGGAAAGCATTTAAGGAGAGTGAATATAATAAACCTGATTTATAATTTTCTACCATCAGGACTGATTTAAAAAATATCAAAATCTATTTCTTAAAGATTTGTTTGTTTATATTGCAAAAGTGGACCTTGGATTTACTTTCGGCAGCCTCGCAACTCTCGCTTCCCGTATTTTGCCCTTTAGTCCTCACATTTCTATGAGCAATGTTTCTGACAAAGGGAGAAGAATTGCTGTTTTCTGGGTCGGAATCTATCCATCTAAAGCTTATTGTTGGCTAGTTTTTTGACCTTGAAGTAGTATTTAAAATTTTTTTTTTCTTTTTAGATCCTTACATCAAGTGGCTTCATGCCTTGTCCAGAGCGATTTCCATTAAAAAATTAAATCTTGGTGTGGTCCAAATTTTATTTATTTATTTAAAAAAAAATATTTTTGTTCTTGCATTGCGTTTTAGTCCAAATGTAACTAACAATTTTTCTTTATATATAAGATTCTGTTAAGTTTCAAAAGTCTTGGTCTGGTCCCAATTTTATTTAATTTTTATTTATTTATCTAAAAAAAAAATATTTTTGTTCTTGCATTGCGTTCTAGTCCAAATGTAACTGACAATTTTTACTCACAGGATTTTCAACATTCAGTGCAAAAATCTATCGCGGACGAAGAACAATAATAGATCTGTTCATCATTTCATGCTTGTCTGTCAACGGTTTCTGGTTTCCAAGAATAGGGAATTCATTCCCGCTCCATAAACTCCTCGCTTCATCTTATATCCTCGAAATTTTTTCCCGCTTTTTTTTTCTTATGATTGAGAAGATTCTTGGCAGACTTACAGAAGATACTTGGTTACACTTGAGCGATTTCAAGAAATGCATGGAATCTTCAAAGAAAAAGACATGCTACCACTACCATCTCTTGGTAACTACACTAAAAAAAAACAAAAAAAAAAACAATTTCGAAAGGGAATCAAGGAAACTGGATATAATTATTTTTTTCATGTTCAAATTCCCTAAACTTATTGAGGAGAACATAATATAGAACAGAAACATAAGTCAGTTGTGAAACTGTATACCTCTGCTTGACAATGTAAGGATGGGTTAAAGTCTTATCTGGTCTTTACTTCTCCATATTGTATGAAGTATTCCAAAAGTTATGCATTGGAAACGTTGCTAACTCACAAACTATTTATCTGATCAGGCTCAAATTTTGCGTGGTGGTTACTGTTATTAAAGGCCATCAGATTTATAAAATCGGGGGACCTATGTTTTAAGGCATGTCCGTCCGTCCGGATTTTTCTCCGCAACCATCCATTGAATTTCTGAAATTTTGCATGAAGTTGTAACTTTGGTCAGGTGAGAAAGTGACATTCTCCGATTTTTGAAAAAATATCTGGTTAGCCCCCCCAGGGGGTCAAAAGGCCCTGAAATGGCAAAAAATGACATTTTTTGCCCCATAACTTTACATCCATCCATTCAATTTCTGAAACTGGGCCAAAATGTGGAGGCAATTGTTCCTAATAGAAAATAAGTATCGCTGACCTTGGAAAAATCTGGTTCGCGCCCCAGGGGTCAAAATCCCCTAAAATTTCAAAAAATGACCCTTTTCTCCCATAATGTTTGATCCATCCATTCAATTTTTCTGAAACTTGGCCAAAATGTAGAGGCAATTGTTCTGGATATGAAATCAGCATCCTTGACCTCAGAAAAATTCTGGTTCGCACCCCGGGGGGTTAAAGGGGGGTCAAAAATGCCCCAAATTGCCCAAATTTATTGCATTTTACACTCGCCACATCGAGTCACATACAGAGGGGGACCACGCATGCGCGGCTTGTTTTTTTTTATTTTGGGGGGGAAAGTTTATGAACAAGTTATTTGTAACCTTATATTTTATTGATACTGAAAAACATTGCTTTGTTGATTGTAAGACTCTTATGTGAAGCTGACATCTCTCTTTCTTTCTCTCTCTCTCTTTCTTTCTTCTCTCTTTCTTTTCTCTCTCTCTTTCTTTCTCTCTCTTTCTTTCTTTCTCTTTCTTTCTTTCTCTCTCTTTCTTTCTCTCTCTTTCTTTCTCTCTCTTCTTTCTCTCCTCTTTCTTTCTCTTTCTTTCTTTCTCTCTCTCTCTTTCTTTCTCTCTTTCTTCTTTCTCTCTCTTTCTTTCTCTCTTCTTTCTCTCTTCTTTCTCTCTTTCTTTCTCTCTCTTTCTTTCTCTCTCTTTCTTTCTCTCTCTTTCTTTCTCTCTCTCTTTCTCTCTCTTTCTTTCTTCTCTTTCTTTCTCTCTTTCTCTCTCTCTCTCTCTTTCTTTCTTTCTCTCTTTCTTTCTCTCTCTTTCTTTCTCTCTCTTTCTTTCTTTCTCTCTCTCTTTCTTTCTCTCTTTCTTTCTTTCTTTCTCTCTTTCTTTCTCTCTCTCTCTTTCTCTCTCTCTCTTTCTCTCTCTCTTTCTTTCTCTCCCTCTCTTTCTTTCTCTCCCTATCTTTCTCTCTCTCTCTTTCTTTCTCTCTCTCTCTTTCTTTCTCTTTCTTTCTCTCTCTCTCTTCTCTCTCTCTCTCTCTCTCTCTCTCTTTCTTTCTTTCTCTCTCTTTCTTTCTTTCTCTCTCTTTCTTTCTCTCTTCTTTCTCTCTCTCTTTCTTTCTCTCCCTTTCTTTCTCTGTCTGTCTCTCTCTGTCTGTCTCTTTCTCTCTCTCTCTCTCTTTCTCTCTCTTTCTCTCTCCCGTGAAGTCTTCAGTTTTAAAGCCTACTTTCCTCCATTTTCTTTTATTGGCCATGATCAAGTACCATTCTTAGAATATAACCTGATCAATTGATTTTCAACCGATGTTTTCACATATGCACGAAGCAAACACTGTAAAGTGTTTCCATTTTGTGTACATGAGTTCAACGCTAAAATCCGATATTATTTGAAATCAGCCTTGTCAAAAGTATTGATACTTCGATATTATTCAATACCACATCTTTTACAATGATACGATATGCATTATTTATAAGCTTGAAGCCGTATGAAATTATGATGCTATAAAAAAAAAAATGACATCGATTTTGCAGAGCTTAATATTTTACCGGTTAAATTTTCAGTGCTTTTTTACATTGGGACACATGCTAACTTTGACTATACCCTAAGCCTTAACCCTAAACCTACTGCT
>OY744528.1:5263907-5304337 GCA_963556195.1 Sepiola atlantica | reverse complement strand
CTTAATATTTTACCGGTTAAATTTTCAGTGCTTTTTTTTACATTGGGACACATGCTAACTTTGACCCCCGTCGTTAGGGTCAGGGTCAAAGTGGGTGTTAGGGTTAGCAGTAGGTTTAGGGTTTAGGTTAGGGTTATGGTCAAAGTTAGCGCAGGTCCCAATGTAAAAAAGTACCAAATTTTCTTTCCTTCTTGATTTTTGTGAGTGTGTCTATTTTTATCTACATTGGTGTTGAAAGATTTTTGTGAGTGTCTATTTTTATCTACATTGGTTTTGAAAGATTTTTGTGAGTGTGTCTATTTTTATCTACATTGATGTTGAAAGATTTTTGTGAGCGTGTCTAGTTTTATCTACATTGGTGTTGAAAGATTTTTGTGAGCGTGTCTATTTTTATCTACATTGGTGTTGAAAGATTTTTGTGAGCGTGTCTCTTTTTATCTACATTGGTGTTGAAAGATTTTTGTGAGCGTGTCTATTTTTATCTACATTGGTGTTGAAAGATTTTTGTGAGTGTCTATTTTTATCTACATTGGTGTTGAAAGATTTTTGTGAGTGTGTCTATTTTTATCTACATTGGTGTTGAAAGATTTTTGTGAGTGTGTCTATTTTTATCTACATTGGTGTTGAAAGATTGAAGAAATGAAAGTGTAGACTTTAAAATATTTCTAAAGGAATTTCTTGCACAATTATCCTGTGTTGCAAATTTTAGAAATGCAAAATCTCATCATTTATGCATGTTCACGCAGATGCACTTAAAATGTGTGCATGCAAATATGCACATACAATTCTGTGTTCGCTTTTCAATCATTCTGTTTAAAACAAAATAATAAAACAAACAGATTGTTAAACTTTGAATTTTTTCTTCTTCATTGTATATCTTATGTTTCATTATATCTCATATTATTTACCAACATCTACTTTCAAGATGGCCTCACAACTTCACATTAGAATAAATTGGCTTTGAAACAATTGTAAAAGGACTTTTGTCATGAATTTCTTTTAAGTTAGCTAAAATAAAGAAGCTTTTTATTTGCGAGTTCATATAAAAAATATATATTTAATATCTGAAAATGTTTCAAATTGCAAGCTCAATGAGGTTGTATTACAAACTTCAGAGCATATATACGTTATAGTTGCATTCCAATGACCATAGGAAAAAAATGAATCCAAAACTATAATTTTCAGTTGTTCTTTCGATCTCTTTTTTTTCATTATTCGGCGAATACCTGTATTTCTTCTTCATCTCACAAACAAAACATTTTTTATTTCCTTTCATTTATTTATTCTAAATTTAATATTTTTTGTAAATCTTACGCGCGTTTCACAGCAAAGTCAATAGAAATATACAGACTTTAGTTTAACATTTCTGATCATCAGAGCAGAAGTTCTTTTAATAGTAATGGGAAAACATTATTGCAAAGACTGGAGGAAGAAAGATGGGGAAAGGTTAAGAAGTCTTGATAAAATTAACGGCATGTATATATGTGTGTGTGTGTATGGGCTGACTTTTTACATTAAAAAAAAAAGTCTATATGTCCAGTGGAATCGTCAGCGTTCTGAATGAGGTGAAAAACGCCAACGATTCTACTGGTCATTAAGACCTTTTTTTTTAAGATGTAAAAATTCAGCCCATCTGGATGAAACCGCAGTATTTTTCTGAAATATGTAACATTAGTTTTCAGATAAATTATATTAGCTGTCACTTCTGCGATCGAGCACTTTATTGATTTCTTTTCAATATAACCTGACACACTATATATATACATATATGTATATATATTTATTTATTTTTGGTACAGAAAAATTAATACATTAGTACCGTCGGTTTCTAGCTCAGAAGGACTTAGCCATCTGGCTCTTTTCAGCTTATGTTGTCACCTCTTTCAGAAATGTTAAGTCACATGTCACTCTCGTTTGGACGCATTATTTGCTTAGAGTGTTATGTATATTTGTTTAAATTTAGTGTAAGGGAGGTTTAATAAGGGTTTAAAAAAAGGTGGGGGGTGAAATGTAACAGTTTAGATTTAAAAATGGAAAAGATTTAAAAATATTAAAAATATTTCTATATAAATCCAAGAGGAATTTAAATAAAGATTTAACCTGGGACCGGTCTTGGCAGTTTGTGGATCGGTCTAAGGGCAGTAACTCTGCAGGGTTCTTGAATGATTTTGTATTCGAGATTTAACATTATTAACTAAGGTATAATGAAGGCTTGTGGGAGTAATAATATTGGTATACTGATTAAGACTGGTTTAAAGGTAAGAGTAAGGATTGGGTCGGCAAGATTGAATCTGTTTAGATATGGGAGGTTAATATTTTAATAGGAGAATGTGAAATGGGGGTGTTACCCTCTTAATAACTGGAAAGATTATTATTGGAAGAGTTATATATATATATATATATATATATAACTGTAATCACTTGTATTTATCCATTTTATTTCCATCCAACCACCTCTTATAGCTATCCAATCTTCTCACACACAATATAACACCGAAGTGCATTCTGCAGATAGAACAAAAGTAGTTCCTCCAACTTATTCAGTCGATGCTCGGCTTTTGGTTTGAGACTTTGATCATGAAACTGTTTCTTTTTATAGAATTTGTCAGTATTAAGAACCATGCCTTCATCAAATTTCAGATATTGATGTGTGGATTGCAAATGGTTTCAAGGTTTAAACAAGACTAACGAACAAGAGAAGAATCATTTGTTTTGTGAAGAATTTAAAAGATTTACCGAATAAAATATTTTTGCTTTTGTTTTTTCACATTCTTTATGATCTCTTTAGACACGTAAATCATCAGTTTGACCAGTTCTGGAAGAATCATGGACTTGGTGCTCGACTCGAATTTATGTATTCTTCTCACTAGATGACATAAACCACTCTTGCCTTCGAGTATTGTTGCCACATCTGGGCTGGTGCATCATCTACTAGTCTCTCCCTCCTTGACAAGGTCCAAAAAAGAGTCGCCAACATAATAGGTCCTTCAGTCAACCAAGCTCCAGCACCTGTCCCATTGCCGCAATGTTGCTTCCTTGTGCTTGTTTTACAAATACTTCAATGGATTGTGCTCTGATGAGCTTGTTGCTCTAGTACCCCCATGACCTAAATTCACTAGACCAACTCAACAATCAGCTAAATCCCATCCATTCACTGTGGAGGTCCCCAGATGCCGGAGAGCCTTCTACTTCAATAGCTTCTTTCTTCGTGCTGCTGACCTCTGGAACTCCCTCCCTTTCCCCTGTTTCCCCGACGCGTCGCGACGTTACTGACATGCAGAGGTTTAAAACTAATGTAAACAGACATCTCGCTGCACAGCTCCCAACTTAGAATGACACCCTAAACCTACTCCCTAATTCTCAGTAGCCCCTTACGTCTACAGTGGCGTCCTGCCTTGTTTGGGGGTGAAATATCAAAAAAAAAAAAAAAAAAGAAAAAAAGTTGAATTGTGAAATCAGTCTTTTTAGAAGTCATTTTTCCTTCCCCTTCATCGTGTCTTGATCCCAGCTCTATTTGGCGCCTCTGTGATTTCTTCATATTTACTTTCTGTGATGGCTTCATGTTTACTTTCTGTGATTGCTTCATGTTTACTTTCTGTGATTTCTTCATGTTTACTTTCTGTGATTTCTTCATGTTTACTTTCTGTGATTTCTTCATGTTTACTTTCTGTGATGGCTTCATGTTTACTTTCTGTGATGGCTTCATGTTTACTTTCTGTGATTTCTGCAAAAGTTTCCATAAAAACAAACACAACTGCGGCCCATAGTTTGTTCGGCAATTTAGCCATTCCTGATGCATATTAAGTTTTCCAAGTGAGGTATTTTTTTGTATTTTTTCTAAATTTTAATTTTTATGAGTACAATGTTGAGCTGTATTTCCGGTACAAGCTGTCCTTTCAGTCCACAATGGCCTGAGGGAACAATATACACAGAAAAGTACAAATCAAAGAATGTGCTTCTAAAATATATCTTTGTATTTTAAAGTCAACCACTTTTTTTTTTAACCATTACCTGATGATGATATTTACTAAATGCATTATTTTTTGCTTCCGTTGATTTCAGTCAGTCTTTGATTATAAGATTCATTATCTCATTTCAACTTTGAAATCTAAGATTTTCGATCAGGTCATTTCAAGAGTTGAGTGATACAAAGACTCGGAAATGAACAATGGACTTTCAGATCCTCAGAAGCGAGCAGGAATGAGAAATAGGAGAAACAACGTAGATGAGGGACGAAACTGAAAGCATCACCGATAGCATGGAACAGCAGAATATGAGAGACGTCAACATGACGAGATGCCCAAGACACTTGCTTCCAACACGCTAAATGTCGCCCTTTGTAGTATTCTCACAATATCAGTGATTGGCTCGTGAAACACCTCATTTGCATAGTCAGTGACATGACGTGACTGATTTGCATAGCCGACAACAAGGATTACTTCACTGTTTACATTCAAGCATTCTGACGCGTTCAAACTCGCCCTGGAAAAGCCACCTTCCATCAAACACTGCAGAACAAACATACAAGGCCACAACGTTTCACTTAATGAGCTAGTAAGCTATTCATTTTGCCTATTTTTTTTAGTTTTTATTCTTTTTTAACATAGTTCACCCCCAAACAAGGCAGGCCACCACTGTAGACGTAAGGGGCTACTGAGAAAAAAGGGAGGTTTGGGGGGGTCAACCTAAATTGGGAGCTGCGCAGCGAGATGTCTGTTTACATTGGTTTTAAATTTCTGCATGTCAGTACTGTCGGGAGAACAGGGGGCAGGGAGGGAGTTTCAAAGGCCAGCAGCATGAGGAAAGAAGCTATTGGAGTAGAAAGCTCTCCGGCATCTGTGGACCTCCACAGTGAATGGATGGAATTTAGCTGATTGTCTAGTTGGTCTAGTAAATTTACGTCGAGGGGGCACCAGAGTAGCCAGTTCATCGGAGCATAATCCATTGAAGTATTAGCTTTACTATAAACTTTTAATGAAGAATATATATATATAATTTCATTTGGATCTATAATATACAATTGTGCTGATTAGCCGTCCATACCGGCGGGTTCTGGGGCAGACAGCTTTTTTTTTTTCTGTGGAAATCAACTAACCTTAGTAATCAGTGCATAATTGTATCTTTATAAAAATATATTATGCTCTTGTTAATGTAATTGAGCACTGTTGTTATTATTTCGTCATGCATTTTATAAATTACTAGGTGGACCCGCCCCCCGGCGTTGCACAGGAGAAAAAAAAAAAAAAAAATTAAAATTTGTCAACATCGGACCGAAAACATCGGAATGATATTCACAATAATTAAATTACTACATATTACATTGTTTTCTTTTCAGATAACTACATAATAACGTTGATTTTTAAAAATCTGGCCCATAGTTCTCTTTCTCCCCCCCCCCCCCTCGTAGGCAGAAGTTGAACAATGTTAAAAAAAAAAAAAAAAAACTTGTGTGAGACGACTGGGATCGAACCATAAACCTTTTGGTCTTGTATCTGTGCTGCTAACCTTTTAGCCACAGAAGCGACTATAAAATCTACGAGAAAATAGATTATTTAAACAAAGCCAGTCAGTAGCTGGCATGCATGTTATCGCACGATCCACCATAAGCGACCGAATGTAGGGTCCACCAGTCCCACGTTTTGGGTCATTTCTATACCAAGAAACCAATGTTTTTTCTCCCAATTTTTTTCCAATTTTTGGATATTATGTGTGTGGAAGGTGTAGGAATCAGAAAATGTACACTTTATGGGTCTGTCAAGTGTCTTGACATATAGTGACTTAATTTGGAAGTTGAGTCGTTGAATAAATTGCAGCCTCCATGTTGAAAGATCAAATACGGCAAAGAACTATGTTCGTTAATTGCATTCTCTAAACACCCAAATGAGTATAAATGTATACGTAATAGATAGAAATAACGTAATTAGATATTCTCGAAATTCAGCGGAATTAGCGGGAGCATCCATTAAATGCGTGCATGATGTTTTGTATTATGTAGTAAATTAATAGCAGACAAATCGTAAATATTAACGGACAATTTTATTAAAAGTAGACGTTGTTTATTAATTCCCGGTGTGAACCAGAGATTGGAGCTCAGTTGATAGAGTAGAGAAAGACTAACGGCGTCTCTCTTGTGAGAAGGGTCGGTAGGAAAGAGAAGATCCCTCCCCACTAGATTGCAAAGTCGACTTTGTACTCTATCAAGACAAGAAAGAGTGCTCTGGGCGGCACCTCTCCAGATGTGGCGGCAGTACCTCCCCATCTTAGTATGTCTCTGACTCTTACATAAGTAGAGTATTGCATCAGGTGTCGGGTACTTTTTGGTGCAGTAGATGTGCCCGTCAAGGCGTAGGGGGAGGAACAGCAACAACAAAAAAACAGTGAGTGTATATAAGAAAACAATAGAATAAGGAACGAGTGAACGGACGAGTATAGGAAATTGATAGTATACGTAAATTTCATTGTTACTCTTATACAGGTGGAAGATTGCATCATGAGTCGGGGACTTTCCGAAACCGTAGAATAATCCAATACTTTTTCCAGCAAACTTAGCAACAGATTTTGTGTAGGTGTTCTATTTCAGGTGTGAGGTGAAAGTCAGGGAGTTTATTAAATCAGCACCCCCCCCCCCCCCCCGCGTGTGCGTGTCGGTGTGGTTCTCCACTTCAGTTCTAAATTGTCTGGGCAAACCACTCCTTTGCAATAATCACACATCACCTTCCTTGACTCCATGATGATGATCATCATCCCCCCCCCCCCCCAATCTCCGATGTATGACCATTAATTTAAAATTGAAATAGAAGATCTGATCAATCCTTTTTCTTCTATCCTCAGAGAATTAATAACTCACCTATATTTGGAAGATTTTTCCAAGTTGGGTATTATCAGGATTAGATATCTTTTTCGGCTTTTAAGAAAAAAAAAAAAAAAGAAGAAATTAAATCAAGTATTTTTGATTCTTGCTAAATATTATTGATTCTTTTTCGCCCAAAATAGATGAGGCCCAAAAGTGTAGGAAGTTAGTGCAGCGTTTTGGAAGGAAAATAAGTTTGAATAAAGTGTCTGCCAAAGACGAGGAGGAGGCGGCGGCTGCGATTCTTCCAATTAATTTCACTCTTTGTTATTGTAGTAACAACATTTCTGGATTTAAAAGAATTTCATGACGGATGTGCATACTTAAGTTTTACGCGTTTTATTCTCTTTCCTTATTTGCCTAGATTTTCTTTTATTCTTGCAATTGCACAAGAAACAAAAATATCCACGCTTTTGATCATTTTAGATTCTCAAGACATCTGTGTAGGTTGAGGAATCAAGTTTACCAAAATTTGTTCATTAAAAACAAAAAAAAATTGTTTAAAAAAAAAAAAAAAATGTTGTTTCAAATTTCCAAGCATTTGAAAGTGATAAGATGTGAAGTTTGTATTTGTTGCTCAAATTTAATGCAAATCTGAAATATTTGAACTTTTCAAGTGAAAAGTTGTGCATATAAAAAACCTTTAAAATGCAACGAAACTAAAATTTGGGGAATATTTTTAATTGATGTCCAATATCTATTAAAATTTCACTAAAATCAGAAGAATCTGAATTTTCACAAAGGGCTCCTCCCCCATGTCCCCCTTTGTATGAAATTAAACTATATATAGCCGACATTATACATCCTTAAAACTAGCAGCTGTGTTTCAAACTTTTTAATGATTTGTTAATTAGTTTAGGGATGAATCTTATGCATAGACACATATCTAACTCTATATAACTAGAGATAAATAGTCTTAGTGACTTTTATGCCAGCCGAATTAATTTCTGATATCATGATGAAAATGAATGGCTATTCAAATCAACAATTTTTCATTGCATCTATTTATGTTCTGTCAAAAATAAATACCTTCAGGGTTAGGTTTTATTTATTTTTTGAATGAAGATATTTGTCCACCCTTTGAGAGATTTTTCTGGAGGTATTCCTTGAAAATTTGGTTCAGCCTCAGTATTTACCGGAACCCCCCCCCACACGCATTCATTCACACACACGCCGTAACGCATTCACACACACGCCGTAACGCATGCATTCACACACGCACAACCGTAACACATGCATTCATACACGCACAACCGTAACGCATGCATTCATACACGCACAACCGTAACGCATTCATTCACACACCCACACAATAACGCATTCATTCACACACACACGCACACCATAACGCATTCATTCATTCATTCACACACACACCATAAGGCATTCATTCAGACACACACACCGTAACACATTCATTCACACACACACCGTAACGCATTCATTCACACACACACACCGTAACGCATTCATTCACACACACACACCGTAACGCATTCATTCACACACACACACCGTAACGCATTCATTCACACACACACACACACACACACACACACACACACCGTAACGCATTCATTCATTCACACACACACCGTAACGCATTCATTCACACACACACACACACACACACACCGTAACGTAACTTTTAATGTCCTTTGTACAATGATTTTTCTATAATCTTTAAAAGATTTTTTTTTATTTCTATTTTCAGGTTTTAATTTTTTTTTTGTTTAATTTACTCTCAAATACTTGGATATAAACTAAAGCTCAGGTAAGTCAAAATATCTACCACTTAATTGATTATCATACGTTTAATTGATTATCATACATTTAATTGATTATCATAAATTTACTTGATTATCATAAATTTCATTGGTTATCATAAATTTCATTGGTTATCATACGTTTAATTGATTATCATAAATTTCATTATCATAAATTTAATTGATTATCATAAATTTCATTATCATAAATTTAATTGATTATCATAAATTTCATTATCATAAATTTAATTGATTATCATAAATTTGATTGACTCATATTTTTTACAACTTCACTATGCTCTTATTATTTTACTTCTGCTGAAGACATATATATACATATACACGTATATATATATATATATATATATATATATATATACGTGTATATGTATATGTACATATGTACAAAAATTGGTGTCTGTTGATACAGTATTTTGTGCTAATGTAGTTATCAGACCAGAATCATTGGCTTACAAAAATAGACTAACTTGACACTTCTGTAAGGAATCGAGAGTCGAGATGATTAATCCAGTTTTCCGGATAAGCAGAAGCTACTTTGAATCTGGAGACTTAAGGCAGTGATGCCAAAAGCACACACTTTCATCGGACTTTGTTTGAATCAATCCATTAATTTGGATTCGTTCAACGAATTGGTCTGACATTCCCCTTTTTATATATAAATTCCTGTCCACATGTGCACACAAACAAAACAATCAAAATGGATGACTGAATACACATCAATCAGGTCTGAACTCGACTCGGATATTTTTAACAAATATTTTATATATATATATATATATATAAATGAATAAATGAGAAATATTTTTCCATCTATCCTAACTATATTGACATTAAAACAGGTCCTGCTTTTGTAATTCTATGATACAACTTAAACTTTTGAAATACCGTATATATAGGAAACTGCAAATACCTTCAAGCACATTTAGATCTTTTTAATTTGCATATTTTTTATATTAACAGATTCTAATATTTAAATGTTGAATTATCGTTTGAATCTATCGTGATAATATAAAGCTCAATATATTGAATAGAGCAATCAATTCTAGAGATGAGAGATAAGAATAAAAAATTGTAACAATACAATATTTATTAGAACATCAAAATTTCAGAGCCAGGAGCTTCATATCCTTAATCCATGGATTTTCAAAGATAAACTCTTTTCATCAGAAAATAGGGAAAAACCAACAATGTAATTGTAAATATTATCGGCAACATTTAACTTTGAAAATTTTACATAAAATAAGATAAAGACCAAAAGGTAAAGAGTCTTTTGTTGAGATGAGAGCGTAGAGTCAGGGTGGATGATGTCCAAAAACACGTAAAGAAAAAACAAACAAAAATAAAAAAACTATTGATGTTCTAATAAATATTGTATCTTTACAATTTTTTATTCACATCTTTCATCTCTAGAATTAACAGATTCTAATACATTAATATTCTGGAATTTTGCATTGTCATTTTTATATATATATATATATATATATATATATATTATATATGCTCAATCTTTTCGTCTATAGTAAAACGTCTGAGGTCGCTGAGAACAGATACTACACTTTGATCTTAGCCAAAAGGCCAAGTAACCATAAAAATGTTTTTTTTTATGACTGAATTTTTAAATGAATGAAAAAAAAAAATGATTTAATCTCTTATTGTATTATCTTTTAATGGGGATAGATAGTGTAGTATCTGTTCTGTTGTCATTAGACCGTCCTCCCAGGAATTACCTACTCATTTTTAAAGGTATAGGGTAATCCTCCCAGGTATTACATCCTCCTTTGGGGGAGAAGGTAATGTAATATATGTTCTGCTGTCATGAGACCATCTTCCCAGGAACTACCTTCTCCTTTTTTTTTTTTTTTGGTAGTGGGGGTAGTGTAGTATTTGTTCTGTTTTCTATGATAACATACTCACAGGCATTACCTTCTTCTTTTATGGGGCGATCCTTCCAGGTATTACTTCCTTTTATTGGGGGGGGGGGTAGTATACTATATGTTCGTTACTCATGGTATAATCATTTCATTTGTGGGGGTGGTAGTAGTGTAGTATCTGTTCTGTCATGATATCATCCTCCCAGGCATTAATTGCTATCCCTTCTTTTTTTGTTGGGGGGGGGGGGGGGTCGTCATGATACTATGCTCTGTCATTACCCCCTTCTTTGGGAGTCGGTGGAGAATATGTTCGTTCAGCATGATATCATCCTTCAAGGCTAGTGAAAATATGCGACTGGAGGGAGAATATATTTGCTAGTATATATATATATATATATATAGAGAGAGAGAGAGAGAGATAGAAG
Source organism: Sepiola atlantica (assembly GCA_963556195.1). Taxonomy (NCBI): domain Eukaryota; kingdom Metazoa; phylum Mollusca; class Cephalopoda; order Sepiida; family Sepiolidae; genus Sepiola; species Sepiola atlantica. The sequence goes on along the minus strand of OY744528.1, from coordinate 5,293,404 downwards.
AAATAAGAGTGATAAATATGCGACGATTGTCCAAATTTATTTCAATTGTTCAATGCAAGGTGTATTCAGTAATAAACTAGTGTTTATTATTCTTTCCTTAAGCCAAGGCTTTTCAAAGATCGAAATCTTATCAGAGGAGAAATACAGATGGATAAGTTGGTTTTCGAAAAAACCAAAGTGCAAATATTTGAAAAATATGAAAATTATATATATATATATATATGATTGTGAAAGGTCCCGTTTTTAACTATCAACAAATTCCTTACATTAAGCGAACATCAGAGAGGCATATAAGAGAAACGGTTTTAATATATTTGAAGACTGTAAAAAAACAGAAATTCTCTTTCAAAGTCAAACGTATAATTCCTTGTAAAGCTGCCGAAAGCATGAAAATATCGAAAAGTCCGAAATATTCTAATTCTAGCATTAGTAACACCTACACGTTACATGCTTTCATGTTTTGCATAAAGCTATATAGTTTTTAATTTCCAATTCAACATTTTGACACACATATTTTTTCTTTTTAAAGTTTCTTATCCTTTTGTTTTTGCTGGGCATGGGGAATCCTACCGGATGCCAGATATTCACCGGCTATTTCAGACACTCAAGCCGAGAGATCTTTTTAAGATTCTAACCGTCCCTTTAAGTGCAATTGTTTGTATCTCTCTTGCACTCGGTTCACCGGGTATACTCGCCAGATAGCTTTTGAAATTCTTTTTCATTAGTCCTGTTGCTCCTATAATTACTGGGATGATGGAGATCTTCCTAAGATTCCAGTTTCTTTTCATGTCGTACATAAGACCTTGGTATTTCGTAATCTTTTCCTTTTCAGCTCTGTTTAAGCCTGCGCGTGTGTGTTACAGAAGATCAGTACCGTCAGTTTCAAATCTAAACAAAGGACCAATAGTTGGTCTCCTATGTCGGACACTCTTCAACCTCTGTTTATGTCTGACATATGGAGACATAAGAGGCTGAAGAGAGTCTGGCATAGTTCATGTCTGTCTCACCGGGTTTAAATAGTTTTAAGCTCTGATTTTTTGATTTGCTTAACCCAAGCAGAATGCTAGATTATTATCTTCCACTAACATTACACACTCACACATACACACTCACACATACACATACACATACACATATATATATATATATATATATATATATATATATATATATACAGGGTGGGCCAAAATAAGGGTCCTATCTTTAAATTTGAATAACTTGAATTTGAATAACTTCCACAAAATAAAAGTTAAACTCACCAAACTTTATGTGTGTGTAGACTGACCCTTCTGAGATTTTTTGAAATAAACAAAACAAATTTTAGCCGAAAAACACTTCTTATAACTTACAAAAACTAAAGTATTGTTTTTTTACACTGTTTTGAGTTTTTTAAGCAAAAATAATGTTTTCTAAATGAGGGTACGTTCCTTAGGGCTAATACGGCTCATGCTTGCTTCGGAAGGGGTCCTTTACTTATTCTAAAAAAAAAAATAAAAAAAATCAATAAATAAAAAAAGTTATGAATTTTAAAAAATAGGACCCTTATTTTTGCCCACCCTGTGTATGTATGTATGTATGTATATATATATATATATATATATATATATATATATATATATATATATATAATATAGAGAGAGAGAGAGAGAGACAACATCTTCTCTTGCAGGCAAGTATTGTTGAATATAAGAGAACTCATGTTTGATATCCTTTCAATAGTCAGAATTAGGATCTTAGTTTCGGAGGGGAATTGGCTGATGAATTTGCCATAATTTGGATTTGTCTCCCAAGTACTTTCGGACGCATCTGGGTCCATCTTCAGGGGAATGAGGATAATCGGGTACAGACCATGTGTTAGTATTATAGATGGTTTTGGCGGGAATTATGTAATGAGTGCGAAACTATAGTTAGAATTATGGACATTTTAGTATATTATTACTGGTATTAAAGTTAATTCTGTTAATTAGGGTTTTTTGGTTTTTATATATAGGGCTTCTAATATATGGAGTTTTTAGTTTGTTAGTACTATATTCTAAGATTTTGGTATTTTCTACTAAGAGTTTTTTGAATTCCGATCGGGGGCAGGAGTGGTCGTTAGTTAAGTGTTGGGCTATGGTGCTAGTATCAGACAAATGCATCGTCAATCTTCTCGACAAAGTCGTGGTAGTCAAACCTATGTATATGTTTTTTTCTTGGTTGTCGGAGACACAGTCTCCCAAAGGACATTTAAACTCATAAACAAGATTTGTCTTATCCAAAACTCTAATCGAGGGGGAATAATTATTTGTGATAATAAGGTTAGTGGTTTTTACTTTATTGTAGAAAATGATCAGTTTTACTTTTTTTATTTGGGTCAGTAGGGAATACGTTCTTATTAATATTTCTTAGAACTTGTTCATCTATTTTATAGTTCTGATGGGACTGGTTACGATAAAATAGTTTAATAGTTGTATTAAGTGGAGAATTGGATTTATTATTATCGTGGGAATTATTTTTAAACAGTCGAATTTGTTGGTCGATTACATAGTTTGGAAGCCATTATTAACTAGAGTATCTTTCATATTGATAAGTTCATGTTGGAAGATAGTAGGAGAGGAGGCAATTAGTTTTGCTCGAGTTAATAAGTTTTTAATAATGACTATTTTATATCTAAAAGGACATTCACTAAGGAAGTTAAGGGTTCAGGAGTTTTTGTTAGTGGGTTTTTGATCGGTAGATGTAGAGCATTCATTGTGATTAGTGTCTATTAAAACGTCTAAAAAATGGATTTTATTTTATTAATTAATTCTTAGGTGAAATCAAGAACGGAGTTATTTTGGAACGTGGTTTTTAATATATTAATTTAATTCATAGTATTTGTAAGAATCAAGATGTCATCTACGTATCGTAAATATATTGTTGGTGTATTGATAAGGTTAAAGACTTTAGTTTCTAAGTTGGACATGTAGTAATTGCTGAAGGTTGACCAAGCACGGAGCCCATAGCGACGGCATCTTTTTGGATATAAATGTTGCCGCGATGATCGTAAAATGGAACTTCAGTCGTGCAAGCTAGCAGAATTTTACGTTAGGGTTTATTTTTAGAGGGTGGTTATTAAGAATATATATATATATATTATGAATATTTATTTAAATATTAAAGTGTTTTTCACCTACAGAAGACGTCGTTTCGGGCTCTTATCCTCATCAGTGTAAGAGTAGCGGTCGCATGGGCTCGACCACTGTTCATAGATTCAGCCTAAAATTACGAGCCTGACGCCCAGACCGACACAGCCATGAGATATCACCACAGACAGTAATTGAAATTAAGATACACTTATCCAGGAGGCGGGAATATATATATATATATATATATATAGAATCAAATTAACACTTACCGGCTCCAATGTCCTATATCCTATAGGCAAATATTGCTTGAATGAAGCAATATTTATGTATAGAATTATTCACTCTCAGACTGGCAACCAATCAGAATTCATATAATGGACTTGCCCAACTTGGCATAGTGGAGCAGTCCAGCTTCCATATAAACTGGCTTTTTGTTTACTTGAGTCTTTACTTATCTTGCTGCTCAACTGGTCGTACAGTTGAGCCCTAAGTATCAAATTCTATAATAAATATAAAAGTTTATGTTGATATGCCACCAATTCTCATTAGATCACCAAAGTTAAGCAACGTTTAAACCTAGCCAGTACCAGATGGGTGACCATTTGGGAATAGCAGATGCACCAGCTATCAACAGGTACTCTTCAACTCGAGTTTCACTTCAACTCGAGTTTCACTTCAACTCGAGTTTCACTTCAACTCGAGTTTCACTTTCCTGGGTAAGGGATGTGTCCTACTAAAGAGCCCAAAGTAGGACAAAACTCCAGTCTAGGATTTCCTGATTGATGTTTGGTGTGGGTGGGCTGTGTTATGTGTCTGATTATGAAAAAACACTTACATATATATCTAAATGAATAAATGCGAAATATTTTCCCATCTATCCTAACAATATTAACATCAAAATAGGCCTTCCTTATTTAATTCTATTAGACAACATACATTTTTGAAATACAACATAAATTTTTGAAATATCGTATATATAGGAAACTGCAAATACCCTCAAACACATTTAGATCTTAATTTGCATATTTATTATATAAAAACAGTTTCTAATAAATTAATGTTTTGTAATATACAGTTGAAATTTTGTATTGTCATATTTTCTTATATATATATATATATATTTTCATATATATATATATATATTTTCTTATATATATATATATATATATATATATTTTCTTATATATATATATATATACACAATATTTTCGTCGATAGTAAAACGTCTGAAGTTACTGGGATGCTGAGATCAAATATTGTGAACAGATACTACACTTTGATCTTAGCCAAAAGGCCAAGTAACCATAAAAATGTTTTTATGGCTAGGCATTTTTTAATGAATAATAAAAAAAAAAGATTTAATCTATTATTATATTATCTTTTCTCATAAGACTGTCTTTCCAGGAATTACCTCCTCCTTTTAAAGGGAGTGAGGTAATCCCCCCAGGTATTATATCCTCCTTTGGGGAGGGGGGGGGAGCGGGTAATGTAATATGTGTTCTGGTATTATGAGACCATGTTCCGAGGGACTACCTACTTTCCTTTTAAGGGGGGGGGGGTAATGTAGTACTCATGATACAATCCTTTCATAATTATCTTCTCTGTTTGAAGGGGGGGGGTAGTGTACTATCTGTTCTGTTGCCATGATGTCATTCTCCCAGGGATTAACTCCTCCTTTTTGGGGGAGGGAGGGCATTCGTCATGATACTATGCTTTGTCATTACCTCCTCTTTTGGGGGTCAGTGTAGAATATGTTCATTCAACATGATACCATCCTCCCAGGCTAGCAAAAATATGCGACCGGAGGTGGAGCATATTTTTACTAGTATTTCATAAATGGTTAGATTCATTGTAATAACTACACATGATTTCATTTTGTCTTCCCATCTGTTTTAAGGGTTGGGGTAGAACTTGAATTTAAAGTAGTTTTCTACCGATTAAAAAAAAAAAAAAGGTCAGTTTTCCACTTTATTCATTAGAAATACCTTTTTAAAATTGCGTGATAATCGAGTTGTTTGAATAAGCATTGTCATAAATTTTGCTGCTTACGTTAGACAAACGAAAACCCCAAAAATGTATTTCGTCTGCCGCAGCTGCAAGAACTGTTGGAATGATATCAATTTTGACGGTGAATTTGACTGTGCGGTTTCTATCGGGATCTTCTATCTGGGGTTATCTCCATAATTTTGTCTTTTTCATGTTTGAATATGGCCGCTAGGCAGTAGAGGTTATTTCAGGCTTTCCTTTTCTTAGAAGGCAGATGTCAGGAGTCGGCAAATTTTGAGTTTTATGGATGTGTATATATATATATATATATATATATATATATATATATATATATATGAGAGAGAGCTGTAGTTGGCACATTTTGAGTTTCTTATGTTTTTTTTATTTTCTATTTTTTTTTTCTTTAGAGAAGACTAAGGTCGACTTTTTTTCGTTTTTTTTTAATGTCATCTTCAAGAACTTTCAATACGTTGACAGCAATGACAAACGATGCCAAATGCTATCTTTCAAGTCGTATTGATGTTATCGCTTCAATCTGTGTTAAAGCTGCTACGGGAGATCCAACAGTAAGGAGTCACCCCCCCCCCCCCCCATCCAACAGTAAGGAGTCACCCCCCCCCCCCATCCAACAGTAAGGAGTCACCCCCCCCCCCAATCCAACAGTAAGGAGTCACCCCCCCCCCCCATCCAACAGTAAGGAGTCAACCCCCCCCCCTCCCATCCAACAGTAAGGAGTCAACCCCCCCCCCCATCCAACAGTAAGGAGTCATCCCCCCCCCCCCCAAAAAAAAAAAACTGATGCCAGAATCTGGTATAAAAAAAAACTCATTAAACTTCTACACTTAAAAAAAAAAAATACTGTCTCCGATGAGATCTAATCATTACCAATGAAAACTATGGAATTGGTGAACCATGTTCAACTCTAGGCAGGCCTATCACATTCAGGGTTAATGTGGTAAAATCGAATTGAATCAAACTATGATGTTCCCTTAGACACTTACCATTGGGGAAGGTATTAATTTCATCTCCCAGCTATGAGTAAACAGTTGTTTTGGTATCAAATAACCTACATGCCCTAACATTGACAGGTAACATGAATTGGAACAAATACATTGAAGACATTGCCAAGGCTGCTGCAAAGACCGTGCTAGTAAACTCCTCACACCTGTCATTATCTTGTATCTCTACAAAGCCACCATCCGCCCATACATGGAGTATTGTTGCCATATCTGGGCTGGTGCATCATCCGCTAGTCTCTCTCTCTTAGACAAGGTCCAAAAAAGAGTCGCCAACTTAATAGGTCCCTCACCAAGCTCCAGCCCATGTCCCATCGCCGCAACGTTGCATCCTTCTGCTTGTTTTACAAATACTTCAATGGATTGTGCTCTGATTTACTTGTTGCTCTAGTGGCTCCTCGACGTAAATTCACTAGATCAACCCGACAATCAGCTAAATCCCATTCATTCACTGTAGAGGTCCCCAGATGCTGGAGAGCGTTCTACTTTAAAAGCTTTATTCTTCATGTTGTCGGCCTCTGGAACTCCCTCCCTACTCTTGTTTTCCTGACTGTACCGACATGCAGAGGTTTATCGTTGATTACTCACTGGCAATAACAAGTGGACTTCCTTCCCCAAAGTCTGAGTGTGAGTCTCCCGAGATTTCCAGCACTCTCCGTCTCTTTCGGTAACCATTGCAAATGATTTTGTGTTTTATCGCAACAGCTGTTTACCATTGATTTTTCGTTGATAATGACCGTTGGTTTTCTCTAGAATTTTAATGGCAATAAGCCTCTCCAAGATTCCAGTATTCTCCGCAACCTTCCAGTGAATGTCAGGATGGTGCTCTTCCTCCTCTGTTTTTATATCCTCTTTGACCCTTCACAACCATTTTGTGCGGTGCCAACCGAGGTTGGTGATACAATTCTTTTGGGTGGGTGGGTGGTATGTCAGTGTATTGGATTTCTGGCAATTTCAGTTCACTTTGTTATCATCATTATTATTATTACTACTATTAATATTATTTTTACTATTATTATTATTATTATTATTATTATTACTATTATTATTATTATTATTATTATTATTATTATTACTACTATTATTACTACTATTATTATTATTATTATTATTATAACCCCCTCCTCCCCATTTTTGCTGGATTTTACACTGATTCTTTTTCGGGACATGCTATTGATTTTCAACTGCATTTTCTCCCTCTGCTGGCCTTCAGTTTTGCAAGAAGTGCTGAAGGACAGCCTCCTTTTTGCAATTGTTCATTTGGGGGTGGTGGTGAGCGGCAATGTCTTTTGTTTAAATCGTCACACAATGTCGTAGTGCATATAGACTGAATGGAGAGGCTGAGAGGTGCATGATTGTTATAATGGGTATGGCCGCGATCTATGGAATCGGTAAGGCTGACTTCCCATCCAATCAAAACTATTGTTCAGTTTTGCACTAATCCACTTGCGGGTGTGAAATACGAGCCCACATTTTCCCCTGAGCTATGATGGTGAGTGAAACAATGACTTGCGTTCATCGTTAATATTTGGTTTCATTTACAATGACACGTTTATGATAGGTATTAGAATTGGATTATTATTTGGATTATTATTGGTTTCATGTATGATAGGTATTGGAATTGGATTATTATTTGGATTATTATTGGTTTCATGTATGATAGGTATTGGAATTGGATTATTTGGATTATTATTATTGGTTTCATTTATGATAGGTATTGGAATTGGATTATTATTTGGATTATTATTGGTTTCATGTATGATAGGTATTGGAATTGGATTATTTGGATTATTATTATTGGTTTCATTTATGATAGGTATTGGAATTGGATTATTATTTGGATTATTATTGGTTTCATGTATGATAGGTATTGGAATTGGATTATTTGGATTATTATTATTGGTTTCATTTATGATAGGTATTGGAATTGGATTATTATTTGGATTATTATTGGTTTCATGTATGATAGGTATTGGAATTGGATTATTTGGATTATTATTATTGGTTTCATTTATGATAGGTATTGGAATTGGATTATTATTTGGATTATTATTGGTTTCATGTATGATAGGTATTGGAATTGGATTATTTGGATTATTATTATTGGTTTCATTTATGATAGGTATTGGAATTGGATTATTATTTGGATTATTATTGGTTTCATGTATGATAGGTATTGGAATTGGATTATTTGGATTATTATTATTGGTTTCATTTATGATAGGTATTGGAATTGGATTATTATTTGGATTATTATTGGTTTCATGTATGATAGGTATTGGAATTGGATTATTTGGATTATTATTATTGGTTTCATTTATGATAGGTATTGGAATTGGATTATTATTTGGATTATTATTGGTTTCATGTATGATAGGTATTGGAATTGGATTATTTGGATTATTATTATTGGTTTCATTTATGATAGGTATTGGAATTGGATTATTATTTGGATTATTATTGGTTTCATGTATGATAGGTATTGGAATTGGATTATTTGGATTATTATTGGTTTCATTTATGATAGGTATTGGAATTGGATTATTATTTGGATTATTATTGGTTTCATGTATGATAGGTATTGGAATTGGATTATTTGGATTATTATTGCTTTCATTTATGATAGGTATTGGAATTGGATTATTTGGATTATTATTGGTTTCATTTATGATAGGTATTGGAATTGGATTATTATTTGGATCATTGGTTTCATTTATGATAGGTATTGGAATTGGATTTTTATTTGCTTTGTTAGAAATACTATTCCCATCTTTGTCGTAGTTATTTTCACCATGTTTCGACCGATGTAATCTGCGACCTTCGTCAGGTGCATCTTTTTGAATTTGGGAATCTTGATGTCAAACTCTAGAACTGGGACGAAACTTTGAACCAAAATCTTTATTTAATCCACGAGGTAGATTGTTCCTGTTCTGTCAGCCATGACTTTTTAGAGACGTGTTTAATTACTAAGAATCACATAAATTAACACTTCTACCTAGTCATGAGAACAATCTACCTCGTAAAGATGCACCTGAAGAAGGTCGGAGATTACATCGATTGAAACGCAAATATAAAGACCAATAATAATATGACAGTAGGCTGAATTAATCTAAATGATACAAAATTATCAACCCCGGTCTCAAAACTTTCGAAACCTAATTAGGTATTGTATTCAGCCTTAAATAACCCCAAGAGGGTTTCTATGCCATAAACCAAATCATATTATTGATTGATGGTTTTAAATTCCCCTTTCCCCTTAGTTATTAAAAGTAAAGTGATAAAACTGAAGAATCCAATCTGTCTTTGAAACTTATATGCGATTCTTGATGCATGGCTCGATATTAAGTGTGTCTACTTATATCGAGTCGTATTTTTGTTTATCTGTGTGTTTGACTAAAACTCAAACTGCCCAACGTACACTTACAGACCTTGCATAATAGGATTCCATATGACCCGAACCTGGTTATGGTAATAAAATAAAAAAAGAAAAAAAAAAGAATGCTGTAATATTCATTCTTAGGGTTACCTGAGACCAAATTAGTGCATGGGAGATCAGAAATAAAATTACTTTCTTTCATTCTTACTGGTAATTGTTCCAAAAACAACACTGAAACTAGGTCAGTCAATTGCCGCTTTCTTTATTTGTTTTTGTTATATTGAACCAGTTGCCAAAGACTGAGAGAGGAAGAGGCAGTTTGGGGTGTGGATTAATTTAACATGATTGAAAATGTGAAGATGGGGGGGGTAGGGGTTTAAAAGATGTTACACACATTCGTGCCTTTAAAAAGATTTGTTTCTTTCCAGCCATATAAATATTTTTAAGATTGGACCAGAAATATGCGAGGAATTTAGGGTTTAATGGATTAAGGTGCGAATCTGTCACATAACGGCTGATCGTGTTATAGTTTAGCTTATGAATATGTGTATACCCCTTTATAAACTTGCGCTGTTGTCGTCGTGGACTCAGGTTTTTGCTTGTCTTCCGATACAGACCATTCTCAGATGCTGCTGTTGATTTATAAAAAAAGTGTTTTCTTAAAAAGAGACAATCACAGAAAACATCAAAGCGACAGGTTACGTGCATGCATGAGAGAGATTCCATTTTTCCCCAAATCTTTATTATATTAATATATTTTTCCCTAAATAATTTTTCCTTAATATATCTTTAACTTTTAATTTTTCTCCTATTTTTTATTTATTTATTCATTTATTGCTTAACAGTTAATATCAGATTATTTGTTTTTTTAATTTAATAAAATATTTGAAAAAAACTTTTCCAAATTAATATTTTCATAAAATTGATAGTCGAGTCCCTTACATCATATCCAGCGCATTAGCGAAATAAAACGCTGTGCATTTAACTGTAATTGGTATTCTTAAACATCACTTGCAAGGCACGTTCTACCGTTTATATATATATATATTTATATGCAGCAAATCGTTATTTATGCAGGCTTCATCGAAGACAACAGTTTTATCTTTTTGTTACTTTCCTTGTTAGCTTCTCGACGTGGCGAGCAAGTTTTCTTATTTCAGGTGTTGGTTTAAACATTATGGCTCTAATCATTGTTTTATCGGTCATCTCTCGAGCGCTTTCGATCTTGCAATTGTCATCAGGAGTTGTTTTATTTCTTTTTTTTGTTTTTGTTCTGTTAGGCTTTTTATAGTTTTTTTTTTTTTTTCTTATTTTAATTTTTGATTTTATTTTAATTTGATTATGGATAATATATACATATATATAGCTACAATGGGGGTCAGCACTCCGGACACATCTTTCCTCCTTGAAATTTCGCCAGCTAAGAGACAGGCAATCATCGCCCAGAAATCATGTGGTTTTGCGACTTTCGTTTAAAGGTCACCTCTGACCCTTAAGTGTCACTCACACTTTTCCATTCAAACAGTCTACACTCCTCATAGCTCCCAAATTGGGGGCTCACCACTGGATGCACTTTAAAATCATACCGAGGACCGTGATTGGATGTATTTGCGCGTGCACAAAACTAAACCCGATGAACGCCATAATTGAGATTCAATAAAATTGACTTGGCGAGAAATCAGTTCAGACATTTTTTTCAAACAATTGTTATTCAAACCAAATAAATTTGACTTTAAAGTAGAACGAGAAATGTTTTAAGAGTAATTTATTGTTTGGAATTGTTTTGATCAAATTATAGAATTTGGGGGAACTGGGGGGTCTGTTATTTTTTTTTTGTGTCTGTGTGATGAACATTTCTAAATATAGAAATTCTATTTTTTTTCTCTCTTGATTCTATCATGTAATTTGCTGATTTTTGCTTCTTAGAAATGTCTTTTTATGAACATCTTAAACGACTTTTAATGTTGAAATTTTGGTCATCAGTAGTTATTTGATCTCTTAGATTCAAAATGATTTGATCTCTTAGATTCAAAATGATTTGATCTCTTAGATTCAAAATGATTTGATCTCTTAGATTCAAAATGATTTGATCTCTTAGATTCAAAATGATTTGATCTCTTAGATTCAAAATGATTTGATCTCTTAGATTCAAAATGATTTGATCTCTTAGATTCAAAATGATTTGATCTCTTAGATGTAAAAATCAATTTTGAATTCGTATCAGTTACGATCATTAGTTGATTTTATTTCTAACCTCTTTTCCTCTGAAATATACCTCTCCCTCCCTCTCTTTCTATACCTCTACCTCTTTCTATCCCCCCCACCCATATCTCTCCATTCTCATCTTCCGCTTTTTTCCTTCCCACTTTTCTTCCTTTCTGTTCTTTTTTATTATTACTTTTTATTATAGCCTTTATATACACTTCGAATTTACATGTCAATATTTTTTTATATAAGGCATTGAAACAACGCTAATGTCAAGTCGAACTGGCCTCCCCGTCATTTAAAACCAAAACAAAAAAAGTAAAATATAATTTTCTTAAATAAACAAACAGTAAATAACGACGGAATATCACTTGAATTTCATTAGAACAACGTGCAAGTTATGTCTGACTGATGTTCCGCTCATTAAACTAAAAAGCAAAAAGGAAATATATATATATATATATTTTTTTTTTTTGTTCTATAAACAAAGAGAAACGTAAACACCAAGCACATCGTTTGTTATGCAAGCATCGCCAACAATATATATATATATATATATATATAATCATTAAAAGACATCAATCAAAGATTCTACTGGTACCACATAACCCAGTACTAGCTGCTGCGGTTTGGGTTGGCGACGAGTAAAACGGCCACCTCCAGTGAACTTCGGCCCAGTATGGGGGGGGGTAGGCACTCAACAGAACTAAAAATAAAACCTGCAAAAGGGCAGATGAGCTCTATTGAGCTAACGGCCATCTACACACGCACCTACCTAGCTATGGGCAAATAGCGTCACACCACACAGTGCCTAGCGTGGTGACTATGGCACAATCCCCTGAATGACACGCATCAAGGTGGAAAGAAATCAGGGGGGGGGGTCCTTCACCAAGACTGAAATTTAAAAACACCAAAAAAAAAACCCCTGATGATGAGGCGTGGCAACTTCTGCATGCGTTTTTGTTCTTCCTAATTGCAAATTGCAAACTGAGTGTATACCAGTTACTCATCTATTGTGCCAACGGAGTATAGAGAATCCCTAACCAAAAGTATAGAGAATCAATCTGATGCTGATAGTGATTTCACAGGTGTGTGGAAGGGGGATTGGGGCTAATTTGTCTTTACCCTGGCCATGTTATATAGTGTCCGCTTTAAGCTGACTTACTGGAACATTTGCCATTTATGGGTAGATGAGTAAAAAAAAACTTTAATTGTTGGAGTGACATATTTCTATTTTGCATGGAGATATTATTTTTATTTTTTTTCATGACGAAATATAAACTTGCAAATGAGAAAGAGTTATCATTATTGGCATCATTTTTCATTTTATTATTGCTTTGATAGGGGAATTAATTTGCGACATAATCTTCACTGCCAGGGTGGATCAAGCGTATCGATGGACAAACTTGTGCATGAGCGACGACCATCAGGAAGGGCTTGACTGAGCTCCTAGTTCTACAAGTAGTCAGTCTTTGATAGTGGAATTGCGATTGGTAACACATCTTTTATGACCTTGTTCAGGACCGTCGTGCACGGGTCACCATATTTCAGGATGTGGTGGAGGCCATAGGAGAAGCTGAATCAACCCAAAGTGAACGCTGTTGCAACAACCACAACAAAGAATGAGTTCCTTCTGGCCAGGTGGATTGTGAGGGAGTAACCTGGACAACACTTGGACGGAGAGCTCCATAGCGTTTTTTAAGGATGATCGGGGCTTCTCCCATTGATGCGACCCCTAGCTCTTTTAACATTGCCAGATCCATCATTTGTATGTTCTCTTTTGTCAGCTTCTTAGTAGTAAATTTGACAACATAGGTTTTGGCTGAGCTGGCAGAGAGATCCCTGCCGTAACAAAGTAATGTTCTTAATCTTCAAGATCCATGTATCCTGGTCACAGCACCATATTACATTTAGTAGTTAGTGCTCAACTGTCTGAGCAGTTGAGCTACAAACAAACAAACTGAAAGAAACACTAACAAGCCGGTTTATAAAAAGGCTGGAATGTTCCATTATTCTCAGATGAGCAATCTATTCTCAGAGTTCTGATTGTCAGCTAGTTCATTAGTAGATAACCTATTAAGAACTTGTTGTTGATTTACATATCAAATATTGGAACACTTTATGCCGGTAAGTGTAAATTTGATTCTACATAGTGCTTATGCTGTTTTTAATGTACTTAAATAAACGAGTTCATCGAATTTAAGTGCGGACACATCAGCCAACGTAATACACAAATAGTCAACACCATTGAATACAAAAAAAAGTCACGTTTGATGCACCCGTAGAAAACCTAACAATAGTCTGAAGAATGTAATCGTTATTTCTCAAAAGTTTATTTTTTGTTTCCTTTTGAGCGAAAGAATTCCAGTCGGCATTTGGTGGATCGAACAACTTTGAATACGGAATGTGAAATGATCGTTTGCGTTTCTTTAGTCGTGACGTTTCTTTTTTTGTGCAAACCAGCTGTGAAATGCTTGCCGCTTCACTGTTCTCTGACTTTTTGAGGTTCATTTATTGCAGCATTCTTCATGTCTGTCTGGGATTCCGTTAGACTTGATTTCTTGCTTGACTGACACTTTTGACTCTCGTAACTTTTTCTCACTCACCCTCCTTATGTTAACCCGATCCAATCTGACATGCATTGAGTACCAATTTATTTCTATTTATAAGTGATAAGACATTTGGAGTGTATGAGTTATGTCCAATCGCTTGGAAACTTTCCCAGATTCATAAATTCAATCGATTTATTTTCAACGTTTTTAGATTTCGAGTGCGTTTTAGTTTGAATTATCAATATGAATAATAATAATAATAATAATAATAATAATGATCATTATAAGAATAAGAATAAAATATAAAAAAAAATTTAATCTAAATTATAATTTTATATAAAAAGATTAATAATTGTTTAAAAAGCTTTTAAAATTTTTTTTTTTATTAATTTTCTTTTATTAATTTTTATTTATTTAAAAAAAAAAATAAAAAAATTAATTAAATAAAAAATAAATAAATAAATAAATAAAAAATTGAAAAAATTTTTTTTAAATAAAATATATTTAAAAATTTTTTCTTCAAATTTTTATTTATTTATTTTTTATTTATTTATTTATTTTTTAATTAATCGCTAGTTGTAACTACCCAGCGTTGCCCGGGATGCAGTGAAGTAATTTTAGTTTTAATTTTTATTTGTTTGCACATTTTTAACTTATACAGAAAAAGAAATAAAATTTTAGTTGTAAGGTAGACAACTCTCATATTTTTCAGTAAAAAATATAAATTATCCCCCTTTGCTGATATTTAGTTTTAGATGATTATTTAAAAATGTTTAATGCTACCACTCGTTTTGGCCGGCCAAAGTAATTTTTAAATAAATTATTGCTAAGTATATTATTATATTGCCATGATTATTCAAAAAAAAAAAAAAAAAATGGGTTCATTTGGCTATTATTATATATTAGCTGTACCGACCTGGTGTTGCCTCGGAATCCTTTTACTTCCATGGTTTTTTTAAACTATGCGGTTAAAAAAAAATTTTGCAAAATTATTATCTTTTTAAACAAGATTTTGAAAGTTAAATTTAATTATTGCGGTATTGTTTGGTTCATTAAATTTTAATTGAACCAAATTGTTATAATTTGTATTTTCAGATTATTCGGACTACTGTCTCCATCTTGAATGTTATTCTCACAACGTTTCGGCCGATGTAACCTCCGATTTTCTTCAGGTGCATCTTGTCGAACTCGGGAATCTATACTGAATTTTAAACGGAACTCTTTATTCAATCCATGAATTACTAAGAGCTGTTTAGTAGTGTCGAATCTCCCGAAAGAGTCATTTCTTTTTGCCAAGAAAGAAAGCTGTTGTCAAAAACAAATAAAAATATGTCAGAAATGTTATTGAATGTGTTGGTTGATAGAAAGAAAAAGAATAACGGACAGTTATTCATGGAGGTGTAGAAACACTAAATGTAGAACTTGGAATTCCGTAAGAAGGGGCACGTTTTTTTTTTCTTTGTTGTTTGCTATCTTTCTTGAAAATAAAACTGAAAAAAAAATACGACGCAGCCAACATATCGAAGTTATCGGCTGCCACTATTCGCCTCGCATCTCTCGGGTGTTTACGTAACATGCCGAACGCTGAGTTAACGGAAACTGGTTCATATTCGATAGAAGTACCTAAAAGGAAAATGGAATTCCTACTTTCCTTTCGATTCTTTAACTTTACTTCCAAATTTTTTATCATGAATTTTCAACTTTTATTTTGAGAAATTGCTGTCTTTTTGTTTATACCTTAGAATGGGACATGTTACCCTCAGAATGAGACATGCTACCCAACTAAATAACAACTGAAAGACAAAACGCTTATTACGTTTTCATTTTAAATCTGTCCGCAAATCACCGTCTGCCTCCGCTCGGTTTTGCTCTCTGCAGACAATCGAAAAGTTAATCTCATAAAAGCATTTCTAAAATTTAACCTCATTGTTTGAATTCAGTCAAGACATATTTGAACTGCTGAACTTTTTGCAAATATCTTATGTAAAATTTCTTTTGTAGCTAATGATCAGATGTGAGGGGCTCGACTCAGCTCCAACCGCTTGTTCCTCCTTGTAAGGCATTCACCACAAGAACTCGTCTTGTGGCCACAATTTGAAAACAACTTTTTTTTGTGTGTGTGCTTAGCGTCAGGTGGAATTTCCATGAACATAGTTTCTTTTTAAGAACTTCCCGTCTGTGGAACACATTACCATGGGACTGCTTCCCTGCATGTTATTGTTACAACATGGTAATCTTCAGATCCAATGTCAGCAAATACTCGTCATAAAGTGTTCCAATTAGTAATTAAACTTTGTTCATTTCATTCATTATTATCAATCCTCTCATCATATTCTTCACCATTCAACTAACAATCTACCCATCTCATATCCTTGAGTAGCTTTTGCCCTTGATGAGTGGTGACTCATTAGTAAAATAAATGTTAAATCATGTGAAAAATTTGTTTTGGTTAGTGAAAATAAAATAACCTTATGGTTAAGGTAATAAGATTTTATTATGGGCAGAGGTTAGGGTTAGGGTTAGATTTTATTATGGGCAGAGGTTAGGGTTAGATTTTATAATGGGCAGAGGTGTTATCATCATCTCTGTTCAACTGTGAAAGATACATAATGGTTGTAGAATGGTTAGACTATATGTTGAATTTTGATGATGGTTGGACTATGTTGAATTTTGATGATGGTTGGACTATGTTGAATTTTGATGATGGTTGGACTATGTTGAATTTTGATGATGGTTGGACTATGTTAAATTTTGTTGATGGTTGGGCTATGTTAAATTTTGTTGATGGTTGGGCTATGTTAAATTTTGTTGATGGTTGGACTATGTTAAATTTTGTTGATGGTTGGGCTATGTTAAATTTTGTTGATGGTTGGGCTATGTTAAATTTTGTTGATGGTTGGGCTATGTTAAATTTTGTTGATGGTTGGACTATGTTAAATTTTGTTGATGGTTGGACTATGTTAAATTTTGTTGATGGTTGGACTATGTTATATTTTGTTGATGGTTGGGCTATGTTATATTTTGTTGATGGTTGGGCTATGTTAGATTTTGTTGATGGTTGGACTATGTTAGATTTTGTTGATGGTTGGACTATGTTAAATTTTGTTGATGGTTGGACTATGTTAAATTTTGTTAACTGCTGCCACATCTGGGGAACTCCAACTCAGAGCACTCTTTCTTGTCTTGAAAAACTACAAAATTGACTTGGAAATCTAGTGGGGGAGTAATCTCTTCTCTTCCCTACAACCTCTTTCTCATAGAAGAGACGTTGCTAGTCGCTCTCTACTCTATCATTATTTTCATGATAGGTGCTCGACTAAGCTTGACCATCGTTATTTTCATGATAGGTGCTCGACTAAGCTTGACCATCGTTATTTTCATGATAGGTGCTCGACTAAGCTTGACCATCGTTATTTTCATGATAGGTGCTCGACTAAGCTTGACCATCGTTATTTTCATGATAGGTGCTCGACTAAGCTTGACCATCGTTATTTTCATGATAGGTGCTCGACTAAGCTTGACCATCGTTATTTTCATGATAGGTGCTCGACTAAGCTTGACCATCGTTATTTTCATGATAGGTGCTCGACTAAGCTTGACCATCGTTATTTTCATGATAGGTGCTCGACTAAGCTTGACCATCGTTATTTTCATGATAGGTGCTCGACTAAGCTTGACCATCGTTATTTTCATGATAGGTGCTCGACTAAGCTTGACCATCGTTATTTTCATGATAGGTGCTCGACTAAGCTTGACCATCGTTATTTGCATGATAGGTGCTCGACTAAGCTTGACCATCGTTATTTGCATGATAGGTGCTCGACTAAGCTTGACCATCGTTATTTGCATGATAGGTGTCGACTAAGCTTGACCATCGTTATTTGCATGATAGGTGCTCGACTAAGCTTGACCATCGTTATTTTCATGATAGGTGCTCGACTAAGCTTGACCATCGTTATTTGCATGATAGGTGCTCGACTAAGCTTGACCATCGTTATTTTCATGATAGGTGCTCGACTAAGCTTGACCATCGTTATTTTCATGATAGGTGCTCGACTAAGCTTGACCATCGTTATTTTCATGATAGGTGCTCGACTAAGCTTGACCATCGTTATTTGCATGATAGGTGCTCGACTAAGCTTGACCATCGTTATTTGCATGATAGGTGCTCGACTAAGCTTGACCATCGTTATTTTCATGATAGGTGCTCGACTAAGCTTGACCATCGTTATTTGCATGATAGGTGCTCGACTAAGCTTGACCATCGTTATTTGCATGATAGGTGCTCGACTAAGCTTGACCATCGTTATTTTCATGATAGGTGCTCGACTAAGCTTGACCATCGTTATTTGCATGATAGGTACTCGACTAAGCTTGACCATCGTTATTTTCATGATAGGTGCTCGACTAAGCTTGACCATCGTTATTTTCATGATAGGTGCTCGACTAAGCTTGACCATCGTTATTTTCATGATAGGTGCTCGACTAAGCTTGACCATCGTTATTTGCATGATAGGTGCTCGACTAAGCTTGACCATCGTTATTTTCATGATAGGTGCTCGACTAAGCTTGACCATCGTTATTTGCATGATAGGTGCTCGACTAAGCTTGACCATCGTTCCTCCTTGTAAAATATTCTATGATAAGAACTCGTTTAGCTACCACAATTGAAAAAGTCTTTCCTTTCTTTCTTCAGGTGGAATTTCCATTCACAGAGCTCCTTTGCAAGGGCTTCCCGCCTGTGAAATACCATACCATCACACTGCCTCCCTGTACAATATTGTTGTCTTCAAATCCAATGTTAGCAACTGAATTATTATACGAGATTAAGGAGAAACAGTTTTATTTATACTGGCTTAACAACAGAGCCGTTGCTATGTAGATCATTATGGAAAAATGTCCATTTGAAGAATGTTCCTAGGCAGCTAAAAAACTTTTTAAAAAGAAATTGAATCTAAATACATTTTTGTCAAGAATTATTAACAAAAAAAAAAAACCCCTCACAAATCAGCATCAAATATGTATTTTGTAAGAAGGAAATTATTAATCACAAAAATTCGAAAAAGCGATTCTACTTTATTATATAGACTAGCATGGTTACCCGGCGTTGCCCGGAAGCTTAGATAACAAAATAGAATTAAAACTTCTCTCTCTCCCCATCCTCCCTTCTCTTCTCACCCTATGTCCCCCTCTCTCTTTATCACCCTTTCTCTCTATCTATCACCCCCCTCTCTCGCTTTCTCTGGTAACTGGAAAAAAAAATCCTTGACGGATTACTACATAATAATAACATAAAAGATCGCTCTAAATGTCGAACCCTCTCCTAACAAATTCTGTTCCTGGTGACCCCCAAAAAAAATAAATAAAAAAGAGTGTGCTTTATGTTGTGTCCGATGCGATGGTGAAAAAGAATATATCAGCTTTGTGGGTGTGTCTTGTGTAGTTTTGAGACTTTTAGCTGGACACACAGACAACTTTCCTGTATATAATAGAAGATTAAACCATTTATTTATCTACCTCCCAGAACGGTAAGATGTGACACAAGGTCGGAAAGTGGGATTTGATAAGTCAGCATCCTAAAGAAGAGCACTTTGACCTTTAAAAATTGCCTGGGCAGCCATGTCGGCATTCCCCAGTAGGGGTGCCTCAGGCGATTAGCAATAAACTAACCCCTTCTCAAAGGGTGAGAAGGCAAAGCCTTGGAGGGTGGACCTCCCACAACTGCACAGGACAGATCCATAGACCGGCGTAAATCAAGCCCCGAAGGCCAAGACAATACCGGTCTATGGGGTGCAGTATCCATCGGAACAGATACTACACTTTGATCTTAGCCAGAGATCTTAGGCAGAGAAGAAACCATTTTGAGTCATTTAATGCCGAAGCACAATATAATTCCTATTGTTAACTATTAATTTTATTATTATTATTAATTTTTATTATTATTTTTTATTATTATTATTAATTTTTTTATTTTATTTTTATTATTATTAATTTTATTATTATTTTTTATTATTATTATTATTAATTTTTTTATTAATTTTTTTATTATTAATTTTTTTATTATTACTTTTTATATTCCAAGCTATGTCTTGGCAGTTAACTCTTCTGGTAGAATTCATATTTTCTAAATGGCTCAACCCATCAGAAGGAATTGGTCAATAGAATTTCCAATAGTTGTGCTTGAATTGTTATAATTCAAATGTAAAATGTCTGAAGTTCTTTTTCTTTTTACAAATAAAAGAAACTATGGATCCATTGGGTGGATATAGATTCCAATAACAACAATTCATAAATGACATATTTACACTTTCACATAGAAATCAATAAAATTCCTTTTCCGTGGAAGAGTTTGGATATCCGTTTGGATAATCAATAATAATAATAATAGAGTGAATCTATTAATTTTCCGTTTATCAACCCGCACAAGATTATTAGATGTTCAGCTATTTATTCTCGTCTCAACCAGGCATAAAACTTGCCCAAAGTTCTTTTCTGTAAATATGAACGGACATATTAAATGGAAAGTGAGATGCTTATTGGAATTACCATTTGTTGTTGGCGCAAGAACTTATTGAATAAGAAATGCTTGGTGGCGTTTTGAAGAGGAATCGGCCGCAGGTTCGTTTGTTTTCATCGATCAGGATATTATAATGAAATTCATGAATAATTCTAATTAAAAGAACTGAAATATTCGCATTTCAGATATTGTGTTGAATATTACTTGACTGGAAGGGCACAAAGACTACTAGAATTCTGAGGAGGCTTTTTGTCACTCAAAATCCAGGGAAAGCCATCGTCGGTTATCAGTGAGAACTCAATGGTGAACAGCTGGTGTGAGGATGCAAAGTGATTTGCAATGCTGATCGAAAGAAGCAGAGAGTACTACTGGCAATCTAACGAAGTTTGTTATCACTCGGATTCCAGGGAACACCATCTTATTTTGTTGGTGAGCGATCACTGCTAATGACTTGTGTTGTTGTTGTTGTTGCAACGGTGTTCATCTTAGTCAGGTTGAACCGGCTTTTTCTCTAGTCTGCACCACGGTTCAAATCATGAGAAAATTTCATTCTGACCCATGAAATTTATTTCGGCTGCGATTCAGTTTTATATCATAAATTACATATGGATTAAAAATTTGGGAGAATACTGTAAAAAGTCAACATTTAATTTTATTGGGAATTATTTTTTCGACATTATTAATAAATAAAAAAAACAAAAAAACTATTCCTAGTGAATTTGCAAGTTGTGGGTCAGCTACCACTCTTCAACAAGGACAAACAGTTACAGGCCGTTTGTTGTGATCTGCACCGACCAGACATTGGCCGGTAATGACAGAAGTTCAATTTCGGCTTTTTTTGTCAATAGATTTTCGAATCAAATAATCTAGAACATGAATTTAACAATTAAAAAAAAAAAAAAATGAGATTTAATATAATAAAAGATGTCCTTGTTCAAAATACAAATACTTTGTACATTAATATTTGATATAAAAGTGAACAAAATAATAAATTGGTCTGTAATTCATGACAGCAACCAAAAGTGAGTCATTCTTATAACACCTGCACTTTATTGTTGTATACTATAAGAATGCTATTCAAGAATTTCTTTAGGAGCGCTCTCTCCAACTTCTGTTTCTACGGATTGCATCTAGAATTTCTTTTTGTTGACCACCAGCGATCGTTTAATTTATTATAGTTACACTGACACCCGGGGTGGAGAGGGGGGGGGGTATTAGTTAAATGTGTTTGAACAAGCAGTTTTAATTTTCCCATTGAGTTTCAATATTTGATTTTTACTTCCAGTCAGAAAGTATTGAAATGTATGGACTGCAATCTGTATATTAATAACATTTTCTGACCACTCCTCGTCTGTCCGTTTCTCGCCTCTATGTAACTTACACATTATTTTTTTTTTATTTACGATTAATCAATCTATTGAAATAAAAATTGAAAAAAACATTTACATAAAGTATTAAACCGAATTTTAAAAAAATCTATATATATAAAAAAATTTTTTTCATTAATTCAACGAGAATGCATTTCCGTTTCTTTGTAAACCGATCGGCCATTTTAATGTTTTCAAATATTTAATATGGGGGAAAATCTAACTTAAAAAAAGTGGGACAATCAGGATTGAGGTATAAATGCAAATTGCCTCAGTTGGGAAGGAGTTCTCTGCTGCCGACAGAAGACGGAACATATATTGCACTTAGTGTAGCCTGAACATCAAGAAAGTCTAGGCCTCTATTACAAAACTCCCCCAAAATAATTAAATCATGATATTTAACGAAGTTGCATAAACCACAAGCGAACAGAATTTGGAAATGAAATATGTAAGAATTAAAATTAAAATACGTTTTCACATTATTACATTTAAATTCATAAATTACTATTTATGTTTTTAAATAAATTATTTATTTTATTTATTTTTTAATGAATCATATTCAAAAGAAAATGTTGGTAAATGAAAAGAGGACAGGAAGTCATTCTTTGCTGAAACCTGTGTTCTACCTCCCCTACCTTCATTATGAATCGGTTGAAGAATTGTGTGAGGCAGAGAGAGAGAGAGAGAGAGAGAGAGAGAGAGAGAGAGAGAGAGAGGTGGTTCATTTTGCGTTTTAAATTTTTTTAATTTGTTGTTTTTACTTGCCTAACCACGTCTCCTCCTCCGACTTAGAACAGAACAGAGAATCCATTTTGATCCTAGCCTGAAGACAAAAAATGTCTATCGCAAAAAACAAAAAGGTTTAATTTAGTTCAGCAATGTTTTGTAAAATTAAAAAAAGAAAGTATCAACACATGTCTCTAATTATTTGTATCCCAAGTTATACACAAGGTCATTTTTAATGTGCAGAACAGCATGCTTCCGAAAAAAAGGGACATTGGATTTGGACAAAAATGTAAAAAAAAATGCTTCAGTCATGAAGGATTTGTTTTCCTCCAACCGAGGACAGAACAGATATATTTTGATCCTGGCCCGAAGACAGGGATTGTCTATTATCGAAGAAAAAGGACGTTTTTTTGTGATTAAATATTCTTAAATAAGTAAAAATTACACGTGAGTCTTAAACGTTTGGCTTAGATCTGATGACCTTAGAGGAAGATAACATCTGGACAGTATAGGGAGATGTGCGCAGAACAGGAGACTTTGTTGGTTTAGTCGCATTGAAAGAATATATGAGAGCGCTTGAGTTAGTAGATGTAGAACAGTTGAAGTAGCAGGTTCAGTTGGCAGGGAAAGGGCAAGTAAAAGATGGAAAGAAGCGATAAGTATGGATTTGAGAGAAAGATGGGGGAAATAAAGACCTGGACAGAGATAGGTCAGTTTGGGAGTCAATTTTTAAAAGCCATACAACACATGGCAGCATTTAAAACGAACGTTAAACTGAATATGGTGATGAGTGCAAGGTTAGACACAAGGTCAGTTTTAATTATTTCTAAATTTAAGAATTACACAGTAAAAAATATTTATGCAACTTAAATGTGTGTGTGTGGAGGGGGGGGGGGTAGTAAACAAAAATGTAAGTAAAAAGATCCCGGGCAACGTCGAGTAGATACAGTTAGTTTTCTATGAAATTATTAATGAAATGATAGATGAATCCGAAAAAAATAGTGATTTAGATTCACAGGCGACCATGATGTCTTCAATCAATTTGGGCCAAATAGGTGAGATATTTCAACTGTCCGATACTACAATTTTTGGGTCAACCAAAAAGTTTCCCGGGCAACTGTGACGGTTTATATAAAATTCATTTTAATAGCTAACACATTGAATCTTCATAATATGATTCATAGCACAGTAGAAATTAAGCTAGATTTTTCTTTGAATAGTAAATGAATTAAAAAAGAAAATAGAAAATCCTCAGATTTGGACCATGTAAAAACAGACAGAAATACAATTTGATCATAGGCCAACATTTAATTCACTAAAATTTTCAACTTAGATTTTTTTTTTTTGTAAAAGACTAAAACCTTATATGAAGCCCACCATATTGACGAGTGTTGTTTTTCTTTAAGATGGGACTGTTTTTATATTTATGGAGACGCAATATTTTTTGCGTTAAGTTGGAAAACAGCAACATTAAAAACTAAATCACTGTTAATGAAAATAGTAAGTTAACTTGAAGTAACCTGGAAAAAAAAAGAAAAGAATTGTACGTTTACGTCTAATTTTTATCAAAATAATCCAAAAATAAATGGGTTGGTACAAGTTGAAATTGAATGCAATTTCACTATATTTTCTCTTTTTGGCACATTAAACTCTAGGCTGGTTTGTGATACCTACTCTAATAGTTTTTAATGTCTCTGTGAGCATTTAGAGAAAGAGTGACTCTCTCTTTTCATCTGATATGAAATCTTAAACTGATTTGACCTGTTATGAATGTGGAAATGTTTGTTGCAGTAACGCTGGTCTTAGAAATCTCCTGTCTTTGTGATAATTATATTTGTTCTTGTTTAGCTCCTTACATCAAGTGGCTTCATGCCTTGTCTGGAGCGATTTCCATAAAAAACAAAAATGTACTCTAGTTGGAGGCCTCAAACGTACACTAGGGTCCACCAGAACAATGAAGTAGTTCTCTTTGCAAGAGGTCTGCATGTTTATCATATTTGTACCAGGGAGTGTGAGTCATTGGCAAGGCTTAAAAGGTACATTCGCTTTACATGTTAAAAATTAAAAAAAAAAATAAATAAATAAAAAATAAATAAAAAAAATAATTAAAAAAAAAAAAAATAATTAAAAAAAAAAAATAAATAAATAAATAAAAAAAAAAAAATAAATAAATAAAATAAATAAAAAAAAAATAAAAAAATAAAAAAAATTAAAAATCTGGCGATGACAATACTCTGCGTCAATCACACAACGTGTATTCTGCTCTTCCTTAATCTTTTGGATGTTAGAAATGTTCACAAGAAAACTAGATAAAATATGAAGGATTAAAAATCTTCAAAAAAAAAGAAGTCTATTAAAGCAGGACACTTTATTGGCAGAATCTCTGCCGTCTTTTCGTCGACTTAAACCCTTTGACAAGTGATGGAATTAACTTGAAATCATTTCTGACTTAACCTCGTCACTTATAATCCTATCATAATGAACAACTAATTCCTAGAGGACAGACAGCAAATGGTAGATTTTGACAAAGAAAAAAAAAATTTATTACCTTATTTCTAATGATTGGCAAATCAAGAAGTCTCTGATATTATTGTCATTTCAATATTGCGATAGGCGGGTGAGGGGGGGGGGGTCTTGCTATAATCGTAACAATTACATCCTTTTCATTTTCTTTTAATAATGCAGTCACACATTTCAATATGGTTACATTCTGTCTGAAATATGGGGTGAACCTCCAGATTCATTATTGCCCCATGTCAACAAAATGACTTACTTCAGTGATGGCTGGGTTCAGTGATGGCTTGTGTCAATATAAAAATTATAAAAACTTTATAAATTTTTGTCTGCATAAACAGGACTTTGGGATTGATGCGGAGTGGGTTTTCTTTGTTAAGCCACAGAAATTTCCTCTTGCGATGGAATTGGTGGTTCAGTAAAACGGCATGCGGCTAAACGGTCGCTTTTACATCCTCTGAATAATCGGATCCTGGATTATAAAGCCATGCTAGAAGTCTGCCTGGAGATGTCTGCAATCAAGTTCTTTGATATCAGTATCGACACTATGGAGGAGGTGAGAAAGTCTCTTGAGGCATGACTTGTCCACCAAGTTTCAGTCACGAATGCCCAACAGTCTTCGTTTTATCAGCGTTCAATGTTATGCTCCAAATGTGGCCCCCAGATGATAACTATAACTTATACATGGAATCGTTAATAAAAATTCACAATCCTTTCTGCAACCCAACCATATTTGGTACAAATAAACTTCAGTCTATGCGCCTGACTTGTCCACCAAGGTTCAATCAGGAATGTCCAACAGTCTTTGTTTTATATTATTTGTTTCAATGATATGGGGGGACACTTTGGTGATCGTCTCCTCAAAACGAGGTGTCACATTCACCGGACCATAACCCCCCCCCCCCACCTATTTTTATCTGTCGGAATCCAAATAATATCCAGACTATTCCTGAACTGAAGAGGGACATCATAGCCAAATTCAGGCAGTGCCAAAGAGAGGAATGTCACCTTTAATCATGAAATCATCAGTAGAAGCTGACAGGCTAATGCCAGTTTCACACAGAAAGAATAGGTCCGGTTTGGTCCCCCATATAAATGGGTTTCAATCTCTGGAAGATTGAAACGCAGGCCCCTAATGTTGGAAAAGGAAACCTGATAGTAGGGATCCACATTAGAAGCTGGGGAACTGGTTTTAAGCTTATCTTAGGCTTAAGCTTAATTGGTCTTAAGAAGAAATTGAAATTCAGGGAATCTTGCTTAATTGGTTTCTGATGACTATGGATCAAATTCAATGCAAATCTGAAATATTTTAAATTTCAAATGGGAGATTGTGCCCATATCCCCCCCCCTCTCCCTACAACCCCCTTTAAAATTCTCCAAAGAAACTGAAATTTGGGGAATATTTCTTAATTGATGTCCAATATCTATTGTTAAAATTTCACAAAAATCGGAGGTGTCTGAATTTTCACGAAATATAGCCCACACTACCCACCTTTACACCTAGCAGCTGTGTTTCCAAATTCATAATGATCAGTTAGTTAAAAATATTTTTAAAATTTATTTCACTCTGTGTGGAGGGACCCCTTCCTGGTTTCTTTCCACGTTGTTTTATCCCTAGCTAGGCGTGGCCAAGTAGGGGTCCATTCTGTCGCTCTATATGTCCACAGGTTGTCTGTAAATATACCTAACCTTCTATAAAGTGAAGTAGGAGAGAGAGTAAAATTTTCCAGTTCTGTCATAATGGATACTGCTGCAGACTATGGAATCATCTAAGCAGTGTTAAAATGCGATCCGATCTATTTCATTTACGAATAATACGATTGAGAAAGGTATTAACCCCCAGCTATGGGTAAAATAGCTACTCTTACATAAAATGTCAGTGTTATCCGGAGGTAGGGAGTCGGATTTGTCAATTTTCACAAGAGTCCCTATTTACTTGTCTCCTCACGAGGGCAGTTAGACACAAGGTCTGTTTTTAATGTGGGGAAGTCCAGCTCCCAAAAAAGAGGCACTCTGGATTGGGACAAAAAAAAAAAAAAATCCTCAGTCTAGAAGGAGTTCTCGTCTACTGACCGAGCACAAAAAGATGAAGTGTATTATCAGAACGGATACTACATTTTGCTCCTAGCTTTTAAATATTTTTTATTTATTTCTCACCTTTTGAAGTGAGAAGTCGGGAGTCAGCAATTTTTTTTTTTACGGCAATTTAAAAAAATTTTTTTTATTTTTATTTTTTTTTAAAACCAACTTGGTAGTCAGATTTTTTTTTTTATCCGACCCCACACGTCTGAACTGTTATCTAGAAAACAAAATCTATCAGAGTTGAAAGATTCATGAAGATGTTATGAATCCTAACTTGCCTAATAATAAGAGAAAAAGAATCGTTTGATTTTCTTATGTCGGTTTCCTTTGCTGAATTTTTCATGAACAGCAATTTCAACTTTGACCTTTTCCAACTCTTAATGACCAACATTTAACTTTGTGCAAATTGTTCAACTGTAGAATTGCTTGAATAATTAATGAATTCTCTCAGTAGGCAAATCCATTTTTCCCTTCTCGGATGATGATGTTTCGTTCAATAGTTCATCTGCTTATATCGATAGATTAAACTTCTCTTTCATAAATTATCAGCAAAGTTTTACTTGAAATATTGGAGATGACGGGTTTTTAGTTTGATCTACTTGAAGATAATTTATCGATGATTCTAGAAAAAGATGTGACCCATTGGATCACCCATTGAGCTTGGGTTAGATTTTATTAGGAAAAGTGAGTTTGCACGGGCAACTAAAAAAAAGACAAAATCTCAAATTAAGTTGCTTTCTGCTTGCTATCTCCTCTCTCTTTCCTATCGGCTACGGTTAAATAGTTTTACTACCTGTGGTGTTATTCTCTTTAGTATATAATGATCTATTCCAATCATTTTTTTCTTTATTATCTTTGACGGTTAATCACCAGAGATAGATATCATTTGGTAAGTTAATTGCAAATTACGGCTAATTAAAACAAAGTGGCAATTTTTTTTTTTCAAACATAACCTAATCCCAAAACTGAGGAATATTTTATTATGTATTTTGGTCACCATCATATTCGGTTTAGCATCCGTTTTACATGCTGGCAAGTGCTAGACGGTTTGCAGGAATTGACTTCGAAACTAACCTATATCTGGCCTGGTCTTTTTTTATGCCTTTTTCTCAAGTCCATCCTTCTGACTTCCATGTTTTCCTTGGCCTTCCTTGTGAACTGACTTGGCTATCACAATTATTCTGGATCTACTATTCCAAGAACTCTGATCCATTCTTTCAACATGGCCATACCATCGAAGTTTCCTGTTCTGCACACATCTCCCTGTGCTCGCCAAATTTAATTTTCCTCTGAGGTCATCAGATCGAATGCTGTCTTTAACACTCACATTACGCATTCATTGTATCATTCTGATATCATTTCTCTCCATACAGCGCATGTCCTCAATCCTCACTGGCCAGGTTTCACTTCCATACATCATTACACTGATAGACTTTTCCCTTGCTTGATAGTGGTACCTCTCTGCTGGTTAGTAATGGCAAAAATTCCCTGAACTTACTCCACCCACTCTTAATTCTTGCAACCACATTAGCACCTGCTCCTCCTTGTGCTCCAACGGTATCACACAGGTAACACAACTTCTGAACAAGCTCAATAGCTTTGCCATGCAAATATACTTTCTCTACATCTGAATTCTCATTCATCTCTATTGTCTTTCTCTGGTGCTACCAGATCAGGCTGTCTGAAGATACCGGCTTCCTGACCCAAAATGCACCAAACATTGATGTTTTATTGTTTCTTTTTCTCTTTGCAAAACTCAATCATGTTCTGCAAAACCCAAAACAAAAAACAACTATTTTCTCTCTCCCTCCCCCTCTTCTCTCTCCCTCCCCCTCTTCTCTCTCCCTCCCCCTCTTCTCTCTCCCTCCCCCTCTTCTCTCTCCCTCCCCCTCTTCTCTCTCCCTCCCCCTCTTCTCTCTCCCTCCCCCTCTTCTCTCTCCCTCCCCCTCTTCTCTCTCCCTTCCCCTCTTCACTCAACCAAACGCCATGAATAAATCCGTGAACATATAAAGAACTTGAAGCATAAAC
>OY744528.1:5111407-5258907 GCA_963556195.1 Sepiola atlantica | reverse complement strand
TTTCACCATAAAAAGTTTTGCTTCAAAACGAAATTAGTGATATTTTCAAACACTCTTATTCTTCTGAGGTATATGTATATATATATATATATATATATATATATATATATAAATATGAAACTAAAAGTATACTTTTAGTAGATAGAACCTATAGTGAAATGGTTTAAGCTCAATATACGAGATAGAGCAATTATAAAGATAGATGAAAGAAGAGGGATAAACATGTACGAATGACAAATTTATTTCAACTTCGATTGTTCAATGCAAGGTGTACTCGGTAAAAACATTTTTATTATTCTTTCCTTAAGCCAAGGTTTTTCAAAGATTAAAATCTTATCAGAGGAATTACATAGATAGATAAGTTGGCAGTGGAAAAGCCAAAATTTGAAAAAATATTAAGTAATGGAGAGTGAGAAAGTGCGTGTAAAAAGATATGGGGTGTGTCCAGTTGGTAAATGTCCGTTGATAAGGTGTCCAGTGAAAGGAGATTTAAAGATTGGTTTTCGTGAAGGCAGCATTTAAAAAGTTCAAGAATGAAGTAAATCCAATAGAGAGAGGTTTAGTTCAATCGTAGGTGGAACACACTTATTCGGAAGTAATTTTGAAACGCTTTTCTTAGACTTGTTTGAAGTTACTTCTTAAATTCCTGATTGTCTGCGTTTAATATACACAGTTCAATTTCAACTTCTGAAAAACTACTCTTATTCTCGGTCCACGGAAGTATTTTAAAATGGCCCGAATTCTCAAAATTATTATCATCATGGTCACACCCGAAATGTGATTAGCGGTAAAGTACCTTACCTGTTGCTCCAACAAATCTGCGACTGACAAAATAAATTAAAGCATTCTCGTTATATAATATTACCGCGCTATCTGAGAAATCTATTCTTTACAAAAGATTATTGTTTTATGCTAAGTGGAAACCACTATATATATATATATATTAAAATCAATGAAACAGACGAGTGGAAAAAAATAAAATAAAAGGAAAATTGTTAAAATTACCTTAAGGCCTTATCGTCTAACCCTCTGAGAGGAAACGTCAGAATGGTAAATTAAAAACAAAAGTCGAATGAGATATGAGGGGAAAAAACTTATTTAGTTGGAGGAAACGATTGAGAGGGGGAAAAAAAAAGAAAAAAAAAAAAAAAAAGGGGGGTAAATCTCTCAACGTTATGGTGGCTTTCCCCTCATATCTCATTCGACTTTTGTTTTTAATTTACCATTCTGACGTTTCCTCTCAGAGGGTCAGACGATAAGGCCTTAAGGTAATTTTAACAATTTTCCTTTTATTTTATTTTTTTTTCCACTCGTCTGTTTCATTGATTTTAATAATGCTTCCTCTAAAATTAATTCTACGATTCTGTTGTACACGAAATTTACTTACATATATATATATATATATATATATATATAACTATTATTATTTAATTATTATTATTTAACTTCTCTCCAGGAGGTTTAGACACATGGTCAAGTGTGGGTTTTGATGAAAGTGTTTCTGTAGAACGACCTGGGTTTGAACCCGGCACACCCAGGTTCTCAGTCTGCGTTGGTAACCACTTAGTCACCGTGCCGTATATATATATATATATATATATATAAATAAGGTTCAAATTACTGGGCTGATGAATGTACGTATATTGTGAGTTTTATTTGAATACTTATACTGTTATATTCTTTTCTGGTGAGCCGCACATTTTTTACCAATGAACTTCAGCATCAGATTTGTACCCCTATATTACTAGAACTTCTGGAAGACTTTCTGCTGTATTTGCTTGTTTGACGTCCATAATATCCTGGATTTACGTTTTTTGGACATGTTGCATTTTTCCATCGATGTGGATTTTTTATGCTCGAAAAGAATTTTTGTGTATTTTGTATTTTTATATATTTTTTAAAATTTTCAAATCTGTGCTAACAGTAAAATAATTTTTGCTGATTTATCCCGATGATCCCCATCTGATGATAAAAGTTTGCATTTTTGAAAATCCATGGATTAAGAAAAGGAAAAATAAAGTTTGATATATTCCTTATTTTAACTACTTAGCGATTCAATAAATATTGTTCGTTTTCTGATTTTTATTCTCATCATTCATTTTTATATATATATATATATATATATACACACAATAATATTTTATAAATAAATATTAATTATTTAAATACCTACAGACATCAATGTTTCATGCTAACGCAATCTTCAGTGTAGGAACTAATTCTCAACGGTCGGTGGGCGCGAACCCCGATCACAAATCGCCACTGATTCGTAGTCGAGGATCTTATCCATAGCCAATTAGTTAGTAAATATAGAGAAATTTTAAATGTAAATAGCGAATCGGCGGCTATGTACCAAGCAGTATAGAATGATCTACGAAATTGGGAAGTTCATATTCTTTTAAAGCATCTTTTAAGAAATTTTATGATATATATATATATATATATTACATTTATCCAGAGACATGTGTATCATTGTCTCTATAACTACTCAATGTGACTTGGTGCAGCGAGATTCGAAACCCAGACGACTCCCAGTGGTTGGCGTCTGTCCAGTGTTCTATCAAGTGTTCTATCAAATTTGGCGGGATTCTCACATTTATTATCGTTTTTACAAAAGTAACCTTTCTTTATATGGAAGACTGTTGCTTTAACGCTAAGTAGAAACCCTCATTTTCTCCACACGTATCTTCGTGTTTAATGTTTTAGTTTCTATTTCAATTAGTTCTCTGCTTCCAAAACCTTTCCAGATATTTTCTGTTTTATCGCAAGAAATCATGACTAATTTCTCAAGCGTATCTTACATTAGTTTTGCTTAAGAGATTTTTTTTTTTCTTTTATGAAAAGATGATTCTCAAGAAATTTCACATGAAATTCTTGTATTTGTTCCTTAGCGCCAAAGCTGCAATTAATGCACTCGTGATCTCTTCTCTCTTTTAGAAAGAAAACTTTTATTTAGTGAAGAATGGCCACGTGGCATGTGTAAAATGCGATTTCAACAAAAAGAGCTAATTACATATTTACAGGCCTTTAAATACGCACTTAATCAGGCAATATTATCCAATGAAAGGATTTTTATTTTATTTATTTATTTTTTTTTTGAAGGAAATCATTAAATTATGCATCTTCGTTCACCATCTTGTACGGATAAACTAAAATCGAACTTATAAAAAAGTAAAAGTAAATCTTAAATATGTAGGTATTATTTTCATTTTTTTCCCCCAAAAAAATTTGTTAAGAATTTTTTTATGAATTTCTAGTGAGGGTAAAAGGGAAAGAGGAATTGTTAGCCATTTTTTTTTAATGTTTTTAAATGTTTTTAGTTATTACTTAGTGAAGAAAAGTTTTTTAAAAATATGGGTCAAAAATGAGAAGCGATATCCTTATTTAATACTTGTAAAATGTCCATAATATGTAGGTATATCTTTTTTTGTTTGACTGCCACAAGACTGGCATTCAATATACCTCCACCCACATACCCACATCTGCTTTGATAAAAAGACCTGTTCTCTGATCTTTGACGTCTCCAAAGACCAAGTTATTTATCTACCTCCCACAAGGTAAGATGTGACACAAGGTCGGGAAAGTGGGATTAGATAAGCCAGCGCTCGAGAGGTGAGCACTCTGGCTTTTTAAAAATTGCCTGGGCAGCCCCGTCGGCATTCCCCGGTAGGGGCGCCTCAGGCAGTAAGCAATAAACTTACTCCTCCCCAAAGAGGGGAGGCAAAGCCTGGGAAGGTGGACCTTCCAGAACTGCACAGGACAGATCCATAGACCGGCGTAAATCAAGCCCCGAAGGCCAAGACAATACCAGTCTATGGGGTGCAGTATCCATCGGAACAGATACTACACTTTGATCTTAGCCAAAAGAAAGACCAATTTCCAGAGAAAAAGGTTCGGGTGGGTGGGAGAGTGAGAAGTGTTTTAAGTTGCCTCTTCTGTAAGCATATTCCTTTTTTATAGGCACATGCTGTTATTATCTCAAAGTCATTAGGTCTGCGTACATTTCGAAATGTGATTTTTAAAGACACAAGGAATGAGTTCAAAATCTGCATTTTCATGACATCTTCATAAACATATCACCATTTGGTGTTCTTCTCCCCCCCCCCCCCTTTCATTTCTTCCAGTGTAAAAGAATGTAGATTATTTGTGCCGAGTTGTTTCTAATAGGCGGCAGTAACAATCCAGTTTATCTCTTCTTGGTGTGGTTGACTCGAGTTCCACAATGGAAGCTTCTCTTATCTGTTTTTGTTAACACATAATACCAAGGATAATAATAATAATAATAATAATGATGATATTAATAATAATAATGATGATGATAATAATGATAATGTGATGTTAATATGGATTCTACAATCTGTGTGAAGCTTGGGGCGATATTTTTGTTGACTAAGCATGAACTTATTAATATATGTAAATGACAAATGGTATGTTTTTTTTTTTTATCGCAAACAGTGCTAGCAGGAGAAACAATAAGATTGACAGATCAGTGAATGACTTGTTCGTTAGTAATATGGACAAACAATAGATTTTATTAGGATTCGTGTATGAAGAGATAACTACGCACGCATACAACACATATTTTATGCAATTGTGCAGCATTTCTTACTTTGAGACTAAAAAAAGATATTCATTTTGCGTCTAAATTGTTTATTGTTCTTTCCAACATTTTGATCAACTCGAAGTCAGGCTGTAAATGCAAACATTTTCAAAACCGATAGTCATCTTCTGGAGAAATTGTAAATATATATATATATATATATGCAAACTGTTTCGCTGTATCATAGCTCTTCCGTGTGGTTAGACATGCAAGTACTTCAAGCTGAAATTAAAGCCGTTTGTTTTTTCTGAGCTTTTATCAACTGCGGCATAGCGAGGAAGGGGAAAATCTTATTGTTTATCTAAACAATGTCTGCAGCCAAAGAGTTCTCTATTCGTTTTAAAAAAGAGTTTTGCATTATCGCAAATGACAGCTGGCGATTTCACTTTGTTTATATATAAATACTTAAGTATTCACTACTCATTTTGAGAAGTTGATTTTTCATGTTATCTATTATTAGAACTGAGTAAATCAACTTTAATCACACAAAATATATGCTAAAATATTCCTTAGTTCTGGGATTGAGTAATGTTTGAAAGAAAATTATATTTTAATTGATCTGATTAACCGTAAATTGTAATTAACTGAACAAATCAGCCATACCTTTCTAAGCTCTCTACATATTTCTCGCTCTCATTGTTTGTTGGGTCAACCACTTTCTAATAGTATTTAATGTTACTGTGAACATTTAGAGAAAGAGTGACTCTCTTTTCTCAGCATCATCATTTAATTTACATATGCGTATTAACGAGATTTTGGATTCTGTTCCTTGGGTAAGTATACTCCACCAGTTGTCAATTACTGGTGCTGATATGGCGGTTATTCCGTGTCAATTTTAAGCTACGATTGAATTCAGTAGTCCGTGATCAACTGATCATACAGTTGAGCCACAAACAAATAAACTCAAAAGAACACTAGAAAGCCGGTTTATAAGAAGGCTGGAATGTTCCATAAGTCAGATGGGTAAGTCCATTCTCTGAATTCTGATTGGCTGTTAGTCCATGAGTGGATAATCTACAAGGAAAATTCTTGCTTGAATTAAGCAACTATTCGAACCCTTAATGCTGGTAAGTGTCTGTTTGATTCTACAGTTAGCATGTACTAATTTCAGAACATTCGGACACTTTTTATACAGAACGAATGGTATTCCATTCAAGCCAGGTGTAGATTTATTCCTCTTTTTGCTGATTGTAGATTTTATTTTTTTTAATTGAGCTTGGCTTCATGTCAGACAGTGCAACAGCTCTGTCAAAATTAGGTCAGGAGAAATTGAGAAGAGATCAAAGTGGTTCAAAGCTAAGCCATAAAACTTGGTATCCCAAACGAAGATTTTGTTTTCATTAAAACCTTTTAATGTGGCCACATAGATATTTGCAAAAGTGTCAACAATGATACCAAATTTCTTTTGGTAGCTCAATAAGCCACCGAATTATGACCTTTTGAAATTTGGTGGAAATTAGAAAATTTGTCGTCTTGTGTGCTATTGATCGAGAAGCCAACTTTCACAGTGTATAACTAAAAATGCAAGTTTTGAACAAGTGAAAAATCCTTACAAATGGAATGCCATCTTGTGGTTAACAAAAATGAATCCTAATAGAAGCAATAAATAGTAGACAATATCGTGCACATTAAGTTGAAAGCCATCAATATTTAAAAAAAAATCGTCCGTCATTGAAAATAGTAATTTAACTCGAAATAACCTGGAAAAAAAACAATTCCTGGCACAAGAGAAAGAATTGTACATTTCTGAAAGGAAAAAATGAAATTTTGTTAACAGCCACATTTTATCAAAATAACCCCAAAATAAATGTTATCACAAGTTGAAATTGAAGAGAATTTAACTATATTTATCCATTTTCGTTCTTAATGATTCAAAGCACAGTAGAGATCAAACTATATTTTTATTTTTAATAGTAAATCAATAAAAAACAAAAACTCAGATTTGAACCATGTAAAGTAAGATAGAAACACAATTTGATAAGGCAAAAAATTACTTCACTAAAGTTTTCAACTTGGACGTTTTTTTTGTGAAAGACAACGTAAAACCCTATATTAAGATTTATTGTACGTATTGACGAGTTAGGGTTACCATATTGACAAGTGACCCTTTTTCTTTAAGATGGGACTAGAAATAAATAATACTGTGCGCTTTAACTTGTAAAACGTTGTTAAAAAAAAGAAATCGCCCATCACTGAAAATAGTAACCGAACTCGAAGCTGGAAAAAGAACGATTCCTGACATAAGAGAAAGAATTGTATATTTATGAAGAGAAAAGATGAAATTTTGTTTACATCCACATTTTATCAAATGGAGGTTGTGAACTCGGGGTAAAGACAGCATGGGGCAAATTTATAGAACTTTTGCTCATCTTAACATCTAGAGGCATCCCTATTACCTCCAGGGGGAAAGTCTATGACAGCTGCGTCAGAAGTGTTATGTTGTATGGTAGTGGATGTTGGGCACTCACCCAGTCCTCACTCGCCAAACTCCGCCAGAACGTGGAACCATAATCAGATGGATCTGCCATGTTAAATCAGACCAGACTAAGTTAGGGTTAGGTGAGAGACTTTGCTCGAGACATTGGCCATCCAACTGCTGGATGTTATTTTTAGGGCGGATAGATTACGTTGGTTTGGACATGTTAAAAGAAGCAGTGGACCATTCAGCAGAGATCTGAAAGTGGTCGGTCAGAGGAAAGACGGATGTCCAAAGAAGACCTGGAGAGAAACCATCAGGCATGCTCGTATACAGTGGAAGATGGTGAAGGTAGACCCCCACCATTGTGACCACTGGAGACAGTGTATAAAGACTGCCAGGCAACGTCGAACCCCTGACGAAGGGAACACAGACGCGAAACTAAGATAGTGTGAGTGATTGGAGATATCGCAAGTTGAAATTAAAATGAATTTTTTTTTTTTTTGCCACACTAAACTCTATGCTGGTTTGTGATACCCAATAAAAGTACGAACACATAAACAAACAGAAAAAGGAAAGTATACTGAGATGTGTGCAGAACAGGAGACTTTGTTGGTTTGGTCGCATTGAAAGAATGGATGCGAGTGCTTGCGTTAGTAGATATAGAACAGTTGAGATAGTAGGGTCAGTTGGCATGGGAAGACCAAGGAAAACATGAGAGGAAGTGATAAGGATGAATTTGAGAGAGAGAGAGAGCCGGTCAGAGATAGAGTAGGGTAGTTTGGAAGTAAATTTCTAAAAGCCGTTTAACACCTGTCAGCATGTGAAATAGATGTTCAATATATTGTTGTTTTTTTTTCTTTCTTTTTTATCCCCATTGGTAAGTGAGAAATTTCGGTGGACCTCCCTCTGTAAATCTGTTACGAAATGCAAAGTTTGGTCGAGATGTATTTGTTAGTTTTTAAAAAGTACATAGATATATGAAAATAAAATTCGTATTTTACTTCTCTTTTTGGGTCTAATATTTTTGTGCGCCTTATATCATTTGTATTTCTTTTTCTTAAAATAAAAACAAATTTGCTTTCGCCACGCCTTCCTGACTCCAGTTCATCATCTCCGTGTCATCGTCTCTTGTAAATGTCAACTGCACATCTTATCGAGGTGCCATTTCAAACCATTCTTTATATGTCAATCTATACTTCTTTTTTAATCCTCTTTTTCATTTGTTCGTTTTTGTTTTTTTCGTTCCTCTGTCAGACAGTTCTCATTTCTTGGCTTGAAAAGACCCGGCTTTTTTTATTGGCAAACTCTTTTGTTCGTTACCAAAATTCTTCCAGAAGAGGGAAGAATGCATCTTGGACAGGATGTTGAAAGTTTTGTCTTTTTAAATCCAAAACCTTGTGATCTGTCTGTGACCTTGTAATAGAGTCTGTCACCAGTGACAGGTCAACTCTATTTATGGTGGCGCTTCCAACTTTGCCGACTTGCTTCCAGGCGTTATCTCCTCAGCTTCTTTGCCGCCTTACCTTTTTCTGAAGTGTCCAGCTTCAAAGACAGTTTGCCATCATTTAGAATCATTCAGTTGTTAAAATATGTCTCAAGTATTTTCTGCAACTCGAAATACGAATCTTTCTAAAAATGTATATTATCCTAAGCAACCATTTCCATAGTTTTTCCATCTATGTTAACCTATAGCAGAGTTTCCTGAACATTTCCTGCGATGGAACGCTTCGTAAATCCTAAAATTTTAACGGAATACCTTTATTTTCGAGGGAAAGTAATAACCCATCTCTATAATAGAATTGTCAGACAAATTATCATTTGTCACAATTCACATTCAAACATAATATTTTAAATGCAATTTTTAAAAGCATGTAATTATTTTAAATAATTTTATTGAATTAATGTAAGGGCCAAACAATACGAAAAGTAATCCAATTAAACTTTACAAAAATCGAATTAAAAACAAAAAGAACCGGCATGCAACAGCTGTTTAAGAATAAGATATATTGTACTATGTCTATTTTGTTGTGCCCCCCCCCCCCCCCGAATTAAAAACAAAAAGAACCGGCATGCAACAGCTGTTTAAAAATAAGATATATTGTACTATGTCTATTTTGTTGTGCCCCCCCCCCCCCCCGAATTAAAAACAAAAAGAACCGGCATGCAACAGCTGTTTAAAAATAAGATATATTGTACTATGTCTATTTTGTTGTCCCCCCCCCCCCCCCCCCCCAAAAAAAAAAAACCCACAAAAAAATACACAGGAGTCTTTAGGATTCACATTTTTGAAGATATCCTATCGATTTTGTTGTAAAAACAGATTCTTTTTTCATGACATATATTCTTTCATTTTGAATTGTTTCCAAAAATGTAAATGTTTCTTAACAAGAAATTAAGAGGAAGGAGGAGAAAAAAAAAATGGAAGGTGGGATGGTAGATTCAGCTCGCGATCAATGAAATTCCAGGTTTTTGCGGAACGCTATTAACTTTCGGTGGAACATCAGTATTCCATGGAACATAGTTTGGGAAACCCTGCCTCCTAGGAATCATTGAAAAGTTTAATATTGTTACGCACACCACACATGTGTGTCACCTTCTCTAATAGAGTTGAAAGGTATGAACCCAGTTCCCCCTCCAGGTATGGGTGAAATAGAGCAACTAGTCCAAGAGAAATAAAACTGTTCATCTTGGGTTTCTCTTTGCCACTGGACCTAAGAAACTGCAGTTCAAGAGAAGTGCGCTTGAGATTGTGCAACCCTTGCTTCATTGTAAACTCATCACACAGGCATACTTTCAGAGTGTAGCCGTTGTCTCTTGTGACAGAAGGAAGCTAATAGAATACAATATATATATATATATATATATATAATTTGAGAAAGTTCATTTTTTTTTAAGCATCTTTAACATTTAAAACTTAAAGAAATAGGCAAAATGCCTTCAAAAAACAATGTGTTAGATGCAGATATATTTTATTAAAATCAAAATAATATATATTTTTTTTTTATGACTTTTTTTTATCTAAGAATTTTGCTTGGTACAACAAGCCTCATCAGAGATTTAAACAAATAAAAGGTATTAATCGTATTTTTTTTTCCGTAACAATCCTTCCTGGTCTTGTAGAAGTGACGTCCGATGTTGTGTGGACTTAACGGTGTAAATGTCTCTTTTAAATTTGAACTTTTATATATACTGGTGATACCAGATCAGGCTGCCCTGTGGCTCCCTGAGACGAAATTCACCTACATTGACGTTTTTTTTTTTTTTTTTTTTTGTTTGTAAAACTTAATTATGTTCTACAAAACCAAAAACGAAAACAACAGCCCCTCTCCCTTTCTCCCTCCCCTTTTTTATTTTTATTTTTCCTACCCTACTCCCGGTCCTGGATATGACCTTAAACTACATCCGATGGTGAGATCCGGCTTACGGACTTTGGGGAATGTGGAGCCTCCTCTTAATTACCATTGCTCCCAGGTCCACCCTGACCCGGAGTGGTAGTACCTGTTAGGGTCCCAACTATGGGTTAAATAGAAACAGATATTAAAAGGGGAAAGAAACAAGAAAGAGAAGAAAACAAGACCAGATTCGGCATTAAATAACCCAAAAAGGGTTGATATGCCGTAAAACAAAACTACCATACCATACCATACTTTTATATATATATATATATATATATATATATATATATATATATATATATATATTCAGACACGTGTTTGGTCTTTTGAAAACTCATCAGTGTGGCTTTATTCAACCAAATCACCAACTCGAACTCCGGACCTTCAGTCATCACTGATTGTGACAGTCGTCCAACGTCTTAGCTGTATTAGCTTCACAGCCGATATAATGTAGGAGAAATGTTACTGTATTTAATTACGTTTCAATTAATCGGTTCCAGTAGACGATTGAATTTAGCATATTATTATCTTAGGTAGAAATCGTCTTTTTCTTACATAAGAGCGAATATATCTTATATAATTATTAACATCCACAGATACGTGTTTGGTCTTTAGAAGACTCATCGGTGTGGCTTTATCAAACCAACACATCAATAGATAGATAACATAAAATATTAGAGAGCTGTAAAAATAAACACATAAAAAACCCTAAATATGCAGAGTCGATATAAATGAGCAGGGGTTTACTTGCTGATTCGTGAATGCACTGGTTACAAATGTGTGTCCAAATGAATAAAGAAACGCAGCAATAAATAACAAAGCACTTTATTCATATGAGAAAAAAAATATCTTGCCAGAGGTGTTTTGCTGAAAGAGGAACAGTCACTATATACACACTATGATGTGTGAGTAGTTGTGTCAATCTAGCGACTTGTGTGTGAGTTTAAGTCTGTCAAACACACTCATATGAGTTAGTGTCACAAAATGCTGCCTGTGTCAGTAAAAAACAGCAAATTAGTCGTAGTTGCTTTCTCTCATATTTGATGTGCGTATTTTGCACACAGACTAAGATGGCCGTGAGTCCATAATCATACTAGCAAGCGAAATGAAATATTTTGACTGTCTCGAAAACATGTTTTACATATTCTTGGATCGGCTCCAGAAAGCGTTTTGTTCAACAGTTAGCTTTTTGCTTGCATTATGGAATTGGAAGAACTCCCAGCTCTTTCATTGGTTGAAAATATTTTAAGAAATACTCAAATCTTGATCCAATCTTCACTAAATTGAGTGGCTGTGATCCTTGTTTTGTGAAAGCTGGTTCGTAAATTTTGGCTCATTTAATAGAATCTTATGCCGGCCATTTTTACAAGTGACTCTAGAAACTTAAAATCAGAAACCGTTTGATATCGTTTCATCTCTGACAGTTTTCGATTTAAAATTTCCATCGGCGTCCGATCTAAGAAAGAGACAAAATTCTTTTCCTTTCGATATTAAATAAAATAAATTGACAAATTTACCTTGGAAAAACGCCTCAGATCAAACATTTAAAAAGAAGCAATATAGTTGAAAGATTAAAATATATATATATATATATATATATATATATATATATATATATATATAAACAAACTTATTAGATATTTAAGATATGATGAAAGATGTCCCGATAGCTTTGTATAATCTCTTTATTCTATTTATTTTAAAAGTTTCTATTTATTTTACTAATATCAAGAATATTTCATCTTGGTAATCGACATTTTTATTTCAACAATAAATCACTTTTGATAGAAAATAATCTTCAAACATGACAGCCTTTGTTGTTGCAGATAAAATCAAATAATAAAAACGACTAATTTCAAATGAAAGCGGTGTTAGCTTGAATATTTTGTTCACCTTCGATTGCGAGATGCTTTCAGTATCTCTATTCGAAAAGCTGAGTTATATATAAGGATTGGAAAAGGGGATTTATTTGCCATCGTACTTGTATTCATGAAACGAAAGGGTTTATCTGTTATTATACTAAATGTGAGTTAATCAACGTTTGTTTCCCTAAAGGCTTTTTTTTCTATATATTTTAATTACACAAAATACATATTAAAATATTCCTTGGGATTGAGTTGTGTTTGAAAAACTCTATTTTAACGGTTCTAATTAGCCGTAATTTGCAATTAACTCACCAAGTCTCCCATCAGTTACTAAGTTTCTGTTTACTATTATTCTCACCCTCTCTCGCTGTTGTCAACCCTAACCCGCTCTTATTTTATTCTATTTCTCTCTCTCTCTTTCTGTCTGTCTGTCTCTCTCTCTCTCTATCTGTCTGTCTGTCTCTGTCTCTGTCTCTCTCTCTCTTTGTGTGTGTTTATTAAGAATTTATAAAACAGAAGATTGGAATAGTCCATTAAAATAAATATAGAGGATATCACCACAATTATTAATACTATTTAATCCATACATGAAAATATATATATATATATATATTATCTGTGTGTGTGTGTGTGTGTGTGTGTGTGTGTGTGTGTGTGTGAAAAAGA
The DNA here is from genome assembly GCA_963556195.1 of Sepiola atlantica. Lineage (NCBI taxonomy): Eukaryota > Metazoa > Mollusca > Cephalopoda > Sepiida > Sepiolidae > Sepiola > Sepiola atlantica. The sequence goes on along the minus strand of OY744528.1, from coordinate 5,245,962 downwards.
CAAATGGAAAAAACAAATTTAAATACAAAAAAATCATCACGAAACAGGAGATTTTACCGGTTTCGTACGGATCAACGAACGTCTTCAGAAAAAGTCTTTTTCTGAAGACGTTCGTTGATCCGTACGAAACCGGTAAAATCTCTCGTTTCTTGAGATTTCTTTCCCGTATTTAATATCAGTTTGTCTTTTTCACACATCTCGTCTTTCACTGCATTTCATTTTATGATATATCGTGCATTTTATCCTCATATATATATATATATATATATATATATATATATATATATATATATATATATATATATATATAATATATATTATAACTAAAAGGTAAACTTTTAGAGAGTTGGACCTATTGTGAAATAAGGAAAGCTCAATATACTGGATAGTAGAGTTGGGCGGTTTTGAAATTTTGGTTTCGGTATCGGTTTCGGTTTTTTTCCCTTAAAACCTCGGTTTACGGTTCGGTTTTTCGGTTTTTTTGAAAAAAATTTTTTTACTATGGAAGCTATTCATTCTCTTGTGTGATGATTAGTTATTATTCAACGTTTAGTTGAATTATGCCACTGTTTCGATAATTTTGTGACTGAATCATTCTCCATGATATGAATCATAAGTTTTAAGGTGTTGACTGTTGTAATCAAAGTTTTGATACCTTTTTAACAGTTAACTCGTTAAAACAGTGACCAAAGATTCATGAAAGATTTCTGAAGAATAAAACTGAGTTTGAATATACATTCTATCTAATTCTTTAACCCATCAGAAGCTAAAATATAACTCAGAAATGCAAGAAATTAAAAAACGAAAATTTATTTAAACAAACAAAATAATTTTACAAATAAAATTAAGCAAAAATGATGATGAAAATGAAATATTGTCAAAATTATTTGACAGATAAAAATTTTAATCTTTTAATAGGTGAAAATGTTTGCAAGACGTTGTGTCTTGTCGCGTAAAATAAACACACCATATACTTCTCGAATTGCCGGTGTTGACTGTTTGGATGTCTGTCATTTTGTGTGCTCGAAGTTCTGTCAACTGGTGCGTGTTGGGGTTAATATTTGTTTTTAAGACAGGGTAATAAAACTTTATAGACATGCGTAAAAGACTAGTAGTACACCCGAAAACCGCACCAAGGGAAAAGGAAGGATGGTTAAAAAAAAGTAGAGATTATTAATTCACCTAAAGTCATTTTTTAAGCTTTAAGGTAATTTTAGTCATAGAATTCATGACTTGGATTAAAGTTTAATAATTAAACTTTCGAATAAATTGTCAACTCTAAATAAATACCATATTAACAATTTAGTAAAATATAAATCGTTGCGTAGTCTACTTTTTGAATAACCCATTTTGGGAGAGAAAACGGTATAGTTGAGAGATAGTTCTCTAGAAATGACAATTTATGTATGAAGTGGCTTTTCAAAAGTAAACAATGAAATGCCTAATGTTTAAAATAATTTTAAAAATCCGAATAAAGTGACACTAGCATTGGCAACTACTTTTTTTCTTTTTAAATGTTTATACTTACTCACTACTTTTCGTTTATTTACTTTTACAAGTATTTTTTTTAATTTCATTTTAATAACTTATTTTTTTAGATAACTCTGAAACAAACAAATAATTATTTTACAATTTTGAGTTGAATCAAATAGATTTTCGACATCATACGGAACGCGTTTGATTTTTTCTTTTTCATTTGAAAATAGTTTATGCTAAAAATACGATGTCATGTTGTCTGTCGTATTTCTCTTTTTTCCATTTGAAAATTCAAAATGTTAATGATAAACAAACTGTAAACAAAGATTTCTTCCTACAAGTAGCAATACACATGAAAAAATTTAAATTGCTTAAAATATCTCACTAATTTTTCAGTAAAAATGTTATATCTTTGTTAAAACACAAGATTAAGCAATGAAATTTACCATATAAGTGTATTTTTGTACAAGGAATCAGAATATGCCACTGAAAATCTCCAGAAATTAATGGTTTCCAAGTAATCTGCACTAAGTGCACATAAATATGCTGCAATACCTTAAAAATACCATGAATCCATTAAAAGAAAGAAGTTAGAAAACTCAAAGTTGAATTGTAATACATTTTATGTTCAAGAAACTAAAATCTAATACTAGGACTGTTTAAAAATGAATATATTGCAAGATTTCTTTAGCATTATTGTAGATTTACACCTTCTGCTAACTCACCCTCTTACCTCCCCAAAATATGAGATTCTACTTTTTTTATTTAGGCAATTACATGTTAGCACCCTGAAAAACTTGGCAGAAAGAAAGAAACAAAAACAATTATTTTAGAATTTAAAGTGGGGATCAGTTTCACATAAAATAATCCCCCATTTCAAGGCCATTCTAGCGTTTTAGGACATTTAATTATTTTTTCTATGAGAGATAAATCCTGTGCGTTTTTCTTGTTTTTTTTTTTCTTTTTTTTTTAGACGATTATAAGGGTTTTTGTGGGAGGACGGGGGCTTACCACTTGAACTTCAGGTTAGTGGTAGGGCTAGGGGCAATTAAGTGTGAACACCCTGAAAACTTAGCAGAAAGAAAAAAAAACAATTCATTTAGAATTTCGAGTGGGGGATTAGTTTCACATATATTTAATGCAGAATAATTCACCATTTCCGGGCCATTCTAGCGTTTTAGGGCATTAATCAATTTTTTTCTATGGCAAATAAATCCTGTGCGTTTTTTTTTATGGGCGTCTGCTTTTTTTTTTTTTTTTTTTAGACGATTATGTGTGGTTTTAATGGGCTTTTTTGTAGGATTAGGGCTTCCTACTCGGACTTAGGGTTAGTGATAAGGTTAAGGAAAGGGTTTTGTTTTGGATGGAGGTTGCCATTCGGACTTAGTGTTAGGGTTAAGGGAGTTTTTTTAGGAGTGGCTTGCCACTCATATTTAAGGTTAATGGTACGATACGTTCAAGATGGCATTTTTAGGAGGTGGGCTTGTTAGTCGTACCTAGAGTTAATGGTAGAGTAATTATTTATTTTATAAATTTCACTAAAAGGCAAGAATGGCCGGGAAATCGGAGATCATTTTACATTAAATTTATATGCGAAACTGATCCCCCACTGTAAATTCTAAAATATTTTTTGTTTTGTTTGTTTTGTTTTTTCTTTTTTTCGCCAAGACTTGAAGACGTAATCGCCTAAAAAGGTAGAATCTTAATTTTTTTTTTTACATTGGCGACTAGAAATTCATTACTACTAGAAGTTCGAAAGTTGAGTGAAAACCAGTATTTTTTAAAGTATTTTTTATAAAAGAACTAAATAGGATTAACTTTTTTAATCACAAAAAGTATTTTTATCTTACTTTTAAAGAAGTTTATAAACGAATTTTACAACGCTTTACAAGACGCTGCTGCTGATTGATTGTTATATCAGCAATACTAGTAGCCATTGTTGACTTTCGCTCAAAAAAAGGACAATATTTTTTAGGATAAGATAATTTAAAATTACTATTACCGAAAGACAAAACAACGTACAATTATAATTTTAATGCATAAAAAAAGATGAAAGATTAATTTATTTACTAGTTGGGTACGAAAAATGTAACAACATTTTCTATATTCATATTTTAAATTGTTTAAAATTCGTTCTAGAATAAAAACAAACAAAAATCGCCTCGTGTTTATAGCAGTAATTGCAGTAATATATTTGTTCAATCTGTCCTCTTACTAATATAACATTTTTTGGTAATATTCAATTTTATTCAAATCGGAAAATCTTTTCAACCGTGTTTCCTTGTATATGGTGGCTTACTGTAGCAAAAACACAATACCGAACGGTTACGGTTTAAAAAAAAAAAACCGATTCGGTATTCGGTATGGAGACGAAACCGAAAAACCGCGGTTTTTCGGTAAAACCGCCCATCTCTACTGGATAGAGCAAAAATATGGTACGTCAATGAAAATTGATTAGACCTGCAAATGGAAGCAAATCGATATCTTCAGTTGTTCAAAACAAGGAGCAGTTTAGTTAATAAAAAACATTTATTTTTCTTCTCTTTCATTCCTTAAACCAGGCTTTTCAAAGATTAAAATCTTATCATCAGAGGAAAAATTATGATTGATAAGTTGACAGGATAGGACTGTCAAAGTTCCAAGTTTGAAAGAGTTTAGTGGTATGTTAGGTATTGTTTTGATTTAAAAATTATTATTTATATATTTAGGGGTATGTTAGGTATTGTGTGGATTTAAAAATTATTATTTAGATATTTAGTGGTATGTTAGGTATTGTTTTGATTTAAAAATTATTATTTATATATTTAGGGGTATGTTAGGTATTGTTTTGATTTAAAAATTATTATTTAGATATTTAGTGGTATGTTAGGTATTGTTTTGATTTAAAAATTATTATTTATATATTTAGGGGTATGTTAGGTATTGTTTTGATTTAAAAATTATTATTTAGATATTTAGTGGTATGTTAGGTATTGTTTTGATTTAAAAATTATTATTTATATATTTCGTGGTATGTTAGGTATTTTTATTTAAAGAATATTAATTATTAAAAATGAAAGCACCCAATTTATGTTTAAAACAAAACCAAATTTGAATAAGGTAAAGTGGCCATTGCAATAAGAATAGGGTAAATATTGCATGAAAAATATGTATTTGTTAATGTTATTAAAGTTTTGAAAATAATATGTAACATAATAAACACATAAATCATGATTTTATTTAAAACAACAACTTTTGAAGTCATGCCCAATGTCAATAATTATATATCCGGTCAGCTGTAAACTAGGAAATTGCCCATGACGCGCTAATTGATATATAAAACAGTAAAATTTAAAAAAAGTATATGGAGCTTTTATTTTACAGAATCAGCTGTCATGCAATTAAAATATCTTCTATTTCTTTTTCTTTTTACTTTTCGTTCATCCTCTCCGAGTGTACTGTGTATAAATAAAGCAAAAACAAGATATTTGCTTTTATACTGTTAGTTTACTTATCACATAAATCTAATGATACACACATCCGTTTGTCCCAACTGCCATCTTGGTTTTCCCAGTCAATAATCAACAACAATAAGCAAGGAAGATCACCCTTAGAACTTGCCCCAAAGGAATAGAAGTCTTTTTATCTTAATACAAAGGGAGATAACTTAACACCACGCTCCATAAAATTTACCAGGACCAAATATTAAACATACCCACTTTTCTAACAGTTTACCTTTTTTTTTTTCTTTTTTTTTTTTTCTTTTTTTTTTTTTTAAATAATTTTATTAGATTTACAAAACAACAAAAATAAATTTAACTATGCAATTGTGTCATATATTTTCTGGGTTTAAAAAAATTTTTTTTAATCTAAATAAGCTTAAAAAATTAAAAGCAAGAAATTCAAAATGTGAAACAGAATGTTTTACACTTGTTTACAATTTTTATTTCATGAATTTTAGTGCATTATAAAGCCATTTTAATGCAAGGGGCCCCCTTAAAAAAAAAAAAAAAAAAAATTCACACAAAAAGGGGGTGTATCAAAAAAGCAGATTGTTAATTCATTTCAAAGTCTGAACTTCTCGACAATTGCTTTCGTTGTTTTCTACTGTTAGGGTTACCAAATTAAGGGTTAGGTTAGGGTTAAGTTAGGGTTACCAAATTAAGGGGATTAAAGAATTAGAACAGAATCACGATTCAAAGTTTTATTTTTCATCAGATCTTTGAAATCTGTCATCAAAGTCACTTTTAACACGTTAACTGTCGAAACTAAATTAATCCTAGAAGGCTGTATTTCAACAGTGAACTGCTTTAAATAAATGTAGGATTGAGTCACGAATTGACCAACTCCTAACTGTAATAATGGCATCATTCAATTAGACTTGGAATAATAGTTAGTCATCACACAACAGAATGAATGGCTTCCTTAGAAAGACGAATACTAAATAAAAAAATGAATAAAAAATGCAATCGAACAGAAAACCGAGAGGGGTTAACTGATAACAAAACGAATATTGCAATACCACCCAACTCTACCCGAGACAAGATTAGTGTAGGGTAGGCTAAAATATTTTCTTTTTTTTTTCATTCTTACTGGTAGTTGTTTCAAAAGCAACACTGAAATTAGGTCAAACAGTCAGTCAGCTATTTTTCTTTCTTTCTCTTATATTAAACCAGGATATATATATATATATATATATATATATATGAGAGAGAGATAGATAGATATTATTTCATGTATCCACCTAAAATGTTATAATGAGATATAATCTTGTGTCGATTTTTCAACAGTGCTCAGTACGCGAGTAGCACTAGGTAATAATTTATGAAAATCTATTTATGGCAATTAATCTACACAGAGGCTTCCGCGTTTCATTTCCGTAGGGAATCGTCATGCATGGAGTTTGTGTTGCCGGGTGTTTTTATATATACACGTGGTGTTTAGTTTAGCTAGTTAATCAATCAGATTCTTTGTTATTTCCTCTAAAATATTGTGGGTACCATAATATCGAGATTAAAGATACGAAACAGAACACCAATAATTATAATTAAATTAGAAATAAAAGAAAAAGAAATATAATATGGTATACACCACCCTATAATCAGATGCTAAAAACTAAACTGGGCAAGAAATTCCTAAATCTAATCAAAAAACACTTCCCCTGCATAAAATATCCAATAAAAATAACCTAAAACTGTCCTACAGCTGCTGCGAAAACTTCTAAATGATAATTAAGGCACGCAATAACAAAATACTGAAAGAGAATAGGAGAGAAAATAATAACAAATTACATAAAAAAAGTGACACATATAGTAAAGATAACACTTAGAAGAACAAAACTATAAGCAGTACAAATAGTAATAACCCAAACGCCAATAGCAATCACTCAAACAGAAATGAAAAAGTTAGCAATGAAGAGAAAAGCTGTAACTGCATAACTTGTAGACTTTATCCACTACAAAATAAATGCCTAACCAAAAGTATATAGAAAACAGAGCAATAGGAAGTAAAATCAACCGAACCTTTGTGAGAAGCCCAACGATTGGTTAATGGAAAGATTAACACGTGGGAGGGAATAACAAAGAATCTGATTGGTTAACTAGCTAGACTAAAACACACGCACACATATATAGGGTGGGCAAAAATAAGGGTCCTATTTTTAAAAATTCATAACTTTTTTATTTATTGATTTTTTTTTTTTTTTTTTTTTTTTTTTTTTTTTTTTTTTAGAATAAGTAAAGGACCCCTTCCGAAGCAAGCATGAGCCGTATTAGCACTAAGGAACGTACCCTCATTTAGAAAACATTATTTTTGCTTAAAAAACTCAAAACAGTGTAAAAAACAATACTTTAGTTTTTGTAAGTTTTAAGAAGTGTTTTTCGGCTAAAATTTGTTTTGTTTATTTCAAAAAATCTCGGAAGGGTCAGTCTACACACACATAAAGTTTGGTGAGTTTAACTTTTATTTTGTGGAAGTTATTCAAATTCAAGTTATTCAAATTTAAAGATAGGACCCTTATTTTGGCCCACCCTGTATAACACCTGGCAACAAAACTATATGCATTTTAGCCTGATGATTCCCTATGGGGATGAAACGCAGAAGCCTCTGTGTAGCTTAATTGACATAAATATATTTTCATAACTTACTATATATATATATATATATATATATATATATACACACACATACATACATTTTAAAATGCTTAACGTAATGCGATTTTGTTCTGTGATGCCATCCAGCGTTGCTGAATTTAAATCGTTAATGACTTTCCTGGAATAATGCGGAAAACGTTCTATGCGCGTTTTTCCACCGTCTTTTTAAAATTCTTTCTCCAACTTTTTTGTTCATTTGCTTTTGACACCTGAGGATGATTTGACGGAGAATCGAAAACGTCTGTGAAACCTATGGAACATTTATTAATTTTTAAAATTTGAATACAAAGAGACCATCAGAAAAAGTGAAAAAATAAAAAAGGTATAATTAAACAGAATTCTGTTATTTTTAACAATGTTTGCATAATCTCCAAGCAAGCGTCGTTGAACGTCACAGAACTTTCGCGTTTGTAAATCTTGTTCGTGAGGTTCTCAACTGTAGAGCAATCCTTCCGCTTTCAGGTAGCAGTCTGTAGAGTATTTCCCCGATTGTTCTTAATTCGGCCATTTTTTCGAGCGCTTTCGACTTTTTTAGTTATCTTCAGGAGTAGTTTTTTTTTTTTTTTTTTTTTTAAATAAGACGAGTTGATGTTTTATAGGTGTCGTTAAGGGCGAATGAAAGAAAAGAGGGGTGTGGTTGAGTTGATTATTATTATATTATATTTTATTCTATCTGTTTGTTTGTGTATTTGGGTTTAGTGTTTATTTTATTATTACTCTCTCTCGACGCCTAACTTACCATTTATCCGATGCCAGCGCCATCCAAATTCACATTACTACACATAACAAAAGACTACAGTCGGCCGATATACGGAAAATATTAATATCTAACACGAAAATAATACACAAAAATAACTGCATAAACAGACTTAAAATACTAGAAGCAATATTCATTAAAACTAAACAGCCTAATATTAACAAAATAGCTTTCAACACAGGTACTAACATGTTAAAAGTATTCCATAATTAAATGAAAATAAAGTAATAAGAAAAGAAATAATAAATCTATAACTGTTGTCACGGGTATTATTTATTGTGTTTATCTTTTCTGTATGTTTCATGCTTCGTGTAATCTATGATTTTAGTTTTCGTTCTAGCTCAACTCGTCAGACAACTGTTCATTTTTTATTTTTTATTTTTTATTTTATTTCTTTCGGCCAACTTTTGTATTATTGGAGCAGATAAAATTTTCATTCTCATCTTTAGAAGAGTCAGTCGAAAGAGGAGATAATTCAAACTGTTTTTTGCTTAATTCGTGTCTGATGACTATCGATCAAATTCAATGCAAATCTGATATATTTGAATTTTCAAATGGGAGGTTGTGCCCATATGCCCCCCCCCCCTAATATTTAAGGCTTAAGGGATCTTTAAAAGAAATGGAAATTCAAGGAATCTTGCTTAATTGGAGTCTAATAACTATGGATCAAATTCAATGCAAATCTGAAATATTTGAATTTTAAAATGGGAGGTTGCACCCATATTATGCCCTTTAAAAAACATTTAAAATATATTCCAAAGAAATTGAAGTTTGGGAAATATCTATTAATTCATGTCTAATACTTATGGTTAAAATTTCACACAAAAAAAAATCGATGCGATCCGAATTTTCACAAAGGGCTTCCACTTCCTTTTTGCATAAAACTAAATTAAACTAAATATAGCCCACATTTGGACCCCTTACATCTCACAGCTGTTAAAAAGTTAATACTGATCAGTTAATTAGTTTAGGAGTGAATTCGGTGCTTCTGTATTATTGGGGTAGATGAAATTTCATTTTCATTTTAGAAGAGTCAGTTGAAAGGGGAGATAATTCAAATTATTTTTTTGTTGTTTTTTTTTCGTAACCATAACCCATAAGGAAAATCCATAGGATTAGTATGAAAATAAATTAAAAAAAAAAAGGCTACTTATGCAGTTTATGGACCAGGCTGAAATAATGACGTTATAATTTAGAAAGCCATTCTTAAACATGGGGAGGTGGAGGGGTTGATTAACTATTCTGTACTTTCACCTAACAATTTAATAAACAGAGCCAACTTTCAATTTGTTTGTATCTTTTATTGAGGTGTTGTGTACTGCCTATTTTAAAGGCGTATCTTTATCATACATCCTGTCTTCATTTTTCTGTTGGTAGGAATAGAAATTTTAGTTTGCATATCACAGCTGAAAAAGTAGTTTGTAATCCCTGTTATGGGAGATGACGTTGTCCGATTCTTTTTTATGTGTAAAATTGATGGAAGTTTACACATCTTTTTTTTTTGTTGCCATGTTTTCTATTTTTATAGATTGAGAAAATAAAATAAGTATGTTTTCAATTTATTTGAAATATGAAGTATTTTTAGGTAATCTCTATTTGAACCGGACAGATTTTAGAAATTCTAAATATAAGGAAGATAAGACACCACTAAGCGGGTTGCTCAGAAGAAGACCTACATTTTTGTTTCTAATATTTGTTCAATTTAAAGTATTATTTTATTTTTATTATTTTATTTTATTATCATTTTATTTTTATCATCATTTTATATTTATTATTATTATTTTTATTATTTTATTTTTTATTTTATTATCATTTTATTTTTATCATTTTATATATTTTTTTTTAAGGATTTGTTGTAGATAATGAAATTGGTTATTTCGCAGGTCTTTTTTATTAGCTAAAATTTGATTTGATTGTATTGTTGCACTTATTCACTTTTACCAATAATTTCTTATATATACTAGCAAATATATGCTCCTTCCGGTCGCATATTTTTGCTAGGCTGCCGCGTCAGAAATGAACGCTCACTCGTAAACCGATGGAGCCCCAGTCATATTTCTTGGGTGGTTAGACATTGATTTTCTTTGTTTCTGACCAAGAATATTTTTAGTTAAAAATAAATTTAAAAAAAATTTCGACCCCACCCCAATTTCTTTTTAATTTTTTTTATAAATAGAAATATTTTTAGTTAAAAAAAAAAAAAAAAAAAATTTTTTTTGCCCCACCCCCATTTTTTTTACCCTCCCCCATACATATGAATATTTTTAATTAAAAAGAAAAAAAAATTTTTTTTACACGCCCTCCAATTTTTTTTTCTACCCTCCCCCATACATAGTAATATTTTCAGTTAAAAACAGAAAAAATCCCTCCTCCACACATAATATTTTTAGTTAAAAAAAAAAAATTGACCAGCCCCCTCGCCCCCCCCCTCATTTTTTTTGTACCCTCCCCCATACATAGTTAAGAAAAGAAAAACAAATTTAATAGGCGCCTTGGTTATATCAAAGAACTCATGTTTAAATATGCTATTGAAGGCGCCTACATCATATCAAAGAACCAGTTTTGTTATTCTTCCAAAATGGTTACCCATTTAGTAATTGCTGAGATATTTGTTGCTTAACTTCAATTTACAACAAAACACCTTGTCTTAACAACGTAATGAAAATAAAGAATGATAATGTGAAAAAATCCTCTCACAATGACGTCACTTCCGGAAGGACGAGTCAGCAATTTATTTTTCCAAAATGGTCACCCATTTACTAATGGCTGGGATATGCCTTAACTTTAATTTACAATAAAACACCTTGTGTTAACAACGTAATGAAAATAAATAATTATAATGTGGAAAAAAATCCTCTCAAAATGACGTTACTTCCGAAAGGATGACTTGACAATTTTAACACGCCGGTTTCTTAATGAAATGTGTTTAATTAATTGTATGAATAATTTTTATTAATATCACCTTATCGGAAAATATTGTAAATACATATGTAAATTTGATAATAGCAGTTATAAGTGTATATTTGTAAATATGAATTTATTAGAAGTTCTAAAGAAATGAATTATGTAAATTGTAAAACCCGTCTGGTGTCTAAGCGACTTTTTGTAACAGTATATAAGGAAGTTGAAACAGTATTAGTTTAAGTAAGATTCTCAACACGTTTTCTGTTCTAATCGCAGTCTCGTCTTGAAAGTTCTTTCTACTTTATTTATATGTTTACGGCGGTTTTTGTAGTACTATATATAGAAGCTGGCAGACTAAGTAAATAGTAATATTACTCTGGAGAAGTTTCGGCTTCAGACAGATACATAATCTCCATTATTAATAGATATATATATATATATGAGAAAGGAAGAATGAGGGTAATCCGACGTAATGGGAAATGAAAAAGGAAAAACCCAAAAGATGTTTTTTTATGTATTCATAAATGTTCCGTCTTTATTTGTAAGACTTCTTCAGGATGATAATTTTAAGAAAAATGTCATACAATTACATGAAAATATTAGGTTGACATGATGGGTTAATAATGGTCCTGTGCTCCCAGTAGTGGCTCCTACTTCTCATTAACCCATCATGTCAACCCAATATTTCTATGTACTTGCATGACATTTTTCTTAAAGTTATCATCCTGAGGAAGTCTTACAAATAAAGACGAAACATCTTTTGGTTTTTCATTTCATATATATATATATATATATATATATATATTACTATAAGAATATCGGTCCTGTGATGGGTAAAACTAATCAAAATCCATTACATGATTTTGATTCTAGAAAATGTAAAAATTTAAGACATAATCTTAAGTGATCTTAAGGCGAAAGTGAAATTCAGGGAATTTTGCTTAATTGGTGTCTAATGACCATGGATAAAGTTTCATGCAAATCTGAAATATTTGAATCATCAAATGGGAGGTTTTGCCCATTTTATGCCTTCAGAAAACTCACTAAAATACTCTAAATATACTTAATTAGAAAATACCTATTGTTAAAATTTCACAAAAAAGTCGGAGGTATCTGAATTTTTACAAAGTGCATCCACACGTTTCTTTTTCTTCTTTTTAAAAATTTTTTTACTTCGTTTGCATAAAAGTAAAACTAAATATAGCCCACAGTATGACCTGTTACGTCTAGCAGTTGTGTTCCAAATTCATAATGATTTGTTAATTAATTTATAAGTGAATCCTGTACATACAAATATGTAAACATACGCACATACCAAACTTTATATAAATAGAGATATATACTAGGGGAAAAAAGAAGAAAAAAAAGTGAGCCGTTGGGTCATCCATTGAGGTTGGATTAAACCGTTTGAATCAGAAAAAAGCCAGTTAAATATAACAAAAGGTAAGACAATCCAAAATAAGCTTCTTTCTTTCTATATCTCCCTTTCTCTCTCTCTCTCTCTCTACGGCTATGGATTAAATAGTATTACTACTTGTAGTGATATTCCTGTTTTTAAAAAGTTTTTTTTATATAATGGACCATTCCGATCTTGTTCTTCTTTCTTCTCTTTGTTACTTTCGGCTGTTAATAAACAGTGACGGGAGTGAGTGATAGATATCACATAAAATAAGATCATAGAGGGGGGGGGGGTTCAAACAACATATGATGAGAGAGGGAGAGAGCGATATATAGCAGATTAATAAGAAATGGTTCACTTAGGTGAGTTAAGTGCAAATCGCAGCTAATGAGAACAATTAGAATGGATCCGAGAATTGAGGAATATTTTAGCATTTATTTTGTGTGATTAAAATATATAGGAAAAAAAGCCTTAGGGAAACGAACGTTGTTTAACTCTGGTTTAAAATCACACACACACACACACACACACACACACACATTAAAAAGTTGAATATCCAGTGTAGCAGCAAGTCCTGGGAGCATATACCAGAAAGAACAGTTGGAAATAATTTATACACCATCCACTATGACTATGCAATCCCTACAGCTACATATCTAGAAAACGGAGCTGTTAAACCTGACATCGTAATATGGGACAAAAGGGAGAAAGTAGCAACCCTAGTTGAAGTCAGTGTCTCTAATGATGCAGGATTAAACAGATCTGAAAGGGAGAAGATTACGAAATACCAAAGTCTTATGTACGACATGAAAAGAAATTAGAATCTTAGGAAAATCTCCATCATTCCAGTAATTATAGGAGCAACAGGACTAATGAAAAAGAATTTCAAAAGCTATCTGGCGAGTATACCCGGTGAACCGAGTGCAAGAGAAATACAAACAATTGCACTTAAAGGGACGGTTAGAATTTTAAAAGATATCTCGGATGGAGTGTCTGAAATAGCCGGTGAATATCTGGCATCCGGTAGGATGCCCCATCTTCAGAGAAAAATAAAAAATAAAAGTAAAATTGTTAATGAGTTTGAATATTTTTGAATATATTTTCCAATATCGATTGGAATGTAACAAAAATGTTCACTGAATAGTGGCAACATCTATATGCACAGAATATGCAAAAAACTTTCCGTTTTTAGAATTTGTAAACATTTTGCTGCCATTTAAACGCTGAAGCACACGCTAATGCATGCTCAATTATTAATGAAGGCTTTTCAAATACATTAAATATGGGTTGGTTATTCGAATTAGTGATTTGAATGCAACCGAGAAATCAGCGCTCATTTTTGAATTAGCTCAAGGCAAACCGTCATTTAAGATATCTCAAATTATTGGCAGATTCAACCAAATAGTTAAACACTTTCTTGTGATTCTAAACTCACTCCTGAAATATTTCTCTCATTTCATGTTACAGTATAGTGTCCAGGCCTCTGCTCCATATCTAATATGTGATATTCGTCACCTGGAGAGAGTTTGATGACTGGCTACTAGAATGGTGAAGCATTATTAATTGGTCCCCCGAGTTATAAAATCGGGAGACCTATGTTTTGAGGCATTTCCGTCCGTCCGGATTTTTCTCCGCAACCATCCATTGAATTTCTCTGAAATTTTGCATGAAGTTGTAACATTGGTCAGGTGAGAAAGTGACATTCTCCGATTTAAAAAAGAAAATCTGGTTAGCCTCCAGGGGGTCAAAAGGCCCCGAAATGGCAAAAAATGACATTTTTTGCCCCATAACTTTTCATCCATCCATTCAATTTCTCTGAAACTTGGGCAAAATGTGGAGGCGATTGTTCCTAATAGAAAATAAGTATCGCTGACCTTGGAAAAAATCTGATTCGCGCCCCCCAGGGGGTCAAAAGCCCCCAAAATGGCAAAAAATGACCCTTTTCTCCCATAACGTTTGATCCATCCATTCAAATTTTCTGAAACTTGGCCAAAATGTAGAGGCAATTGTTCTGGATATAAAATGAGCATCCTTGACCTCAGAAAAATTCTGGTTCGCGCCCCCAGGGGCTACAATGGGGGGGGGGGTCAAAAATGCCCCAAATTGCCTAAATTTATTGCATTTTACACTCGCCACATCGAGTCACATACAGAGGGGGACCACGCATGCGCGGCTTGTTGCTTTTACTCTGTTTCCTTACATTTAGTATATTCTCCAAGACCTGTTTTTCCTTCCTTCCACAAGGATAGTGTGCCCTATACCAATTATAGTAATGTTGCTTACCAATTTAAATGCCAGTGTTAGGCTGGCTATATAGGCCGTACTTCCAGAACGTTCCATCCAAAATTCGATTGGGAAGGGTAGGATCCTTGTGCCACCCTTCCTCTCTGATTTTAGACTCTGCTATCGGCCAGCATTTGGTTGAAAATCCATGTTGGGCCAGTAGCTTTAAAATAGTGTTTTTAGGTCTTGCATAGAGCAGATTCCAAACCCCATTTGATCATTTTGGAATCTGTCTCTATTGCCATTCAAAAATCTTCCTTGTGTCGGCAGAAAGAATTTGTTAAAATATTCAATCTCTTTGGGGAACTGATCTTCTGTAATATAAACAAGTTTTAAATTTTAAAGATGCTTTAAAAAAAAAAAAGGACTTTCCCAAATTTATACATATCAGCGACCATGCACGATTTAAGTTCAAATTTAAAAGAGACATTTCCAACATCGGACGTCAATTCTACAAGACAAGGAAGGATTCTTACGAAAACAAAAATAAGGTTAATACCTTTTATTTGTTTAAATATCTGATGAAGCTTGTGATACCGAACAAAATTATTAGAAAAAAAGTTATGAAAAAAAAAAATATTTTGATTTTAATAAAAATATCTGCATCTAACATATGGTTTTTGAAGGCATTTTGCCTCTTTCTTTAAGTTTTAAATTTTAAAGATGTTTAAAAAAAAAAAAGAACTTTCCCAAATTTATATATATACATAGTAAGCAATGAAAATATATATGGCAATCAAGCTACACAGAGGCTCCTGAAAACTGATACATAAAAAATTATATCTCCTTATAATATTTTATGTGGATACATGAAGTACTAATATATATACATATATATATATAAATTAACTTGTTACCAATATCCAAGGGGTATGAATCCGAAGGAAGTTGAAACCGGGGTTATGAGAGTGCTCAATGAAAATTCAGAGCAAAATATATTTTTTTGTTGATGATTTGATTCCATTGTAGCCTGAAGAAGTTGACGCTATTTGCAAGTGTTAACGAAACAGAATATGTTTTGTCGCAAGTAATAGAATAAAATCATCAACAAAATATATATATATATATATATATATATATATATGATGATGGACTCTCCCGTCGATTGCGACATATGAGGTTCCAACAACTTTCATTTGTGTTTAGATCGTTCATGACACCTGAGTCCGGCAATATATATATATATTAGGAAAGAATAATAAACACTAGTTTATTACTGAATACACCTTGCATTGAACAATTGAAATTTGAAATAAATTTGGACAATCGTCGCATATTTATCACTCTTTTTTTCTTCTATCTATCTATCTATCTCTCTCTCTCTCTCTCTCTCTCTCTCTCTCTCTCTCTCTCTCTCTCTCTCTCTCTCTCTCTCCATATATATATATATATATATATATATATATATATATATAAGATTTAGGAACTACCACGTCCTGCAGTGCATGAGGCAGTAAAGTGATCCATTGGTTTCGGTCTTAGGCCAGATCCATAGCGTCCCTCCCGCTTCTTCCCGCTGCAAGCAAATCTCTCACGTGTTCGCTTCCAGTTGATTTAACCGAATGAAGACAGAGTAGACCTTGCACACCCGAAAGGCTCAATATCCTTTCGGATCAAGATTTTGATAATTATTATAAATGTATGTGGCTTATTTTAACACGTTTTTAGATAGGCCGCATCTATTTATTGTTATTTATACAATAAAATTATCAGGCCAGATATGGGCGATGATTTCCACTGAACTGTTTGAAGTCGTTTTTTTTTTTGTACTAACGATTCACCACTTATGAAGGCTTAAGGGCAACTCGAGGATAAGGGTTAATGAGTTTGTGAGGAGGACAGTGAACTGAACCAACAACAAAGTGAGGATTGGTAACAATGGGCGAGATTGGTCCGAAATTCGATTATTTAAGAGACTGGCTTAACAAGAATTTGTTAGCATTGGACTTGAAAACGACAATGCTATAGTCAGCTGGGAAGCAGCTCCATAGTATTGTGTTCCACAGGCGGATAATTCTTGGAAGGAAGTTTTAATTTGAAACAATTTTATTAAATTTATTTAATGACAAAAACATACCTTAATAAAATTAATTGGTATTTTTATAGAGAACGACCCACGTTTCTGTGACTTTGTCTCGTCTACGTTCGGGCAGGTTACGGAAGTGCCTGAGAGTTGCCGAAACTATTAGCCAATCAGATTGCAACAGGCAGCCGATAACTTATGAAAAAAATGAATTTCTGAACCAGTTGCCTAGTTTTATTTTCTGTACAGGATTACTATTGGAAACTTTTGGATACCCCCCCCCCCAAAAAAAAAACAAAACAAAAAAAACTAACCCGAAACCCTAACTTAGAAAATGTTAAAAAGAAGAAAAAAAATTTATTTAAAAACAGTTATTTCGTTGTTTGTTCCAACCGTAAACCCTAACTTCAAACTCAGAAAATATTTAAAAGAAGAAAGAAAAAAAACTGTACAAAAAAAAACAAACAAAAATTGCTTAAAAATAGTTGTTTCGTTGTTTGTTATATTAAAAAAAATCATTTATTGAAACTTTTCGTTGCACACAAAAAAAACAAAAAAAAAAAACATTTGCTTTAACAAAAAAAAAAGAAACATCTAATTAATAAGAGTTGTTTAGCTATGGTTTGTTCGTTCTTTATTTTTATGTATTTTAGTTTGATTTTCTTCGTCTGACTTTTGTTATTTATTTGCAACATTTCTTGAATGTATCGTCTGCCAGACATTGCCTCAAAAACTCTCCAAGACCTGCCCGAATGTTAACGACGCGAACTCACCGAAACGTGGCTCGTTCTCTATATAAGTACCAATTAATTTAGTTTGCATAAAATTTTTAAAAAATATTTGAAGAATTGACCAGAATTGACTTTTAGCCTTTATCTACCCCACCCCCTACAAAAAGAAAAAAAAACAAAAAAACAACATAACTTTCCAGAAATGAAAGCAAAGTCTCACGGCAAGTAGATGCAGCCAGTGTATGTGTGATTATTATCTATCACATTGATTGTGCTGTGTGTGTGTGTGTGATTGTCTAGATGTTCATCTTTGTATCGGATATGCATTTTAATCTTTAATGAAATTAACACCTAACTTATTTACGTTTGTGTGAGTCTCATTTTTGAAACGAGGACGACATCGTATCTATTAATTGCTTCTGTTCGTTGATCGGTCCAATTATCGTTGCCTTGAGCCAAAACCTTGAAAGATCGGCTAAGCTGAGCTTACAAAATTAGGGCAGGCAGACACACTGTGTTGCTTTAATGAATGAAACTAACTTTATCAATGGAAATAAATACTATCATTACTACTACGAAATATCTGGCTTACAATTTAATTGTTTCATTCTGATTTATTTATTTTTTTAAATCTAGATTTTCATTCAACTTATTGGACGAATTATTATTATTATTTTGTTTTAGTCATGTAGTAACCCATGCAGAACGAATGGGAATGGCATGGTGCGTTTACAAATATATTTTAATTGAATTTCGAGTCATCTATTCTCTTTTGAAAAAAAAAATGGTGTGAAACCTTGAAACATAATTGTAAACACATTGATATAGGGGTGAGTGTTCAGGGTGATTGATGTAGGGGGTTAGGTTTGGGTTGATTGATGTAGGGGGTTAGGTTTGGGTTGATTGATGTAGGGGTTAGGGTTTGGGTTGATTGATGTAGGGGGTTAGGTTTGGGTTGATTGATGTAGGGGGTTAGGTTTGGGTTGATTGATGTAGCGGGTTAGGTTTGGGTTGATTGATGTAGTGGGTTAGGTTTGGGTTGATTGATGTAGGGAGTTAGGGTTTGGGTTGATTGATGTAGGGGTTAGGTTTGGGTTGATTGATGTAGCGGGTTAGGTTTGGGTTGATTGATGTAGGGGGTTAGGGTTTGGGTTGATTGATGTAGCGGGTTAGGTTTGGGTTGATTGATGTAGCGGGTTAGGTTTGGGTTGATTGATGTAGCGGGTTAGGTTTGGGTTGATTGATGTAGGGGTTAGGTTTGGGTTGATTGATGTAGGGGTTAGGTTTGGGTTGATTGATGTAGGGGTTAGGTTTGGGTTGATTGATGTAGGGGGTTGGGTTTGGGTTGATTGATGTAGGGGGTTGGGTTTGGGTTGATTGATGTAGGGGGTTAGGTTTGGGTTGATTGATGTAGGGGTTTGGGTTGATTGATGTAGGGGGTTAGGGTTTGGGTTGATTGATGTAGGGGTTAGGGTTTGGGTTGATTGATGTAGGTTGTTAGAAGGACATTCATCTTGCCGTTTATCTTTTCCATTGTCGTCTGAAATGTAAATGAATTCTTCATACTATTTTTTTCATGCTCAGACTTTCTGAAGCATGGAACAAACTGTCTGCATCGGTGGTTGGCTGCCGAGACGCTGCGCCGGTGGTTGGGTGATGAGGCACTGCATCTTTTAAAATTCTCATACTTCCCAAAATTCGTCAAAACTACACCTGATGCTCCCCCTCCCCCTCCATACACATGACACATGTATATTATGACTTGTAGCAGTTACATAATTACAATCTATTTTCGTTTGTACTTGCATCTTCTCACTCGTGGAGTGATTCGTATGTGGTTCGGTAAGAACACACCGGCATGTTCTCACTTGCGTGGTGATACGTTTGGGTTATGAGAACACTCTTTACGTAGGTGGCTATTTCCGCTTCACCCAAGCCTGTTTCCAGGGAAATATAAACCGTTCCGTTTGAGACGTCAATGTGACAAGACGTATATCTCTTCTCGCTTTAGCAATGGCTCTGCTAGACGAGATGAAACTAATGGAACCAATTCCATTTCTATGCTACATACATGTCGGCTGAACCAACCCGTCTTATATTCCTGTTTTTCGTAACTTTTTCCGGGCCATGTTTCCTGTTGATGAAACCGTTGAATAAAATTGATTGAAATTGGAGTAAGACGTTTAACCGAAACCTTTGTGACGCTTTTCTTCATTTCAAACAAGGCCAGTAAGATGGATACAGATGCAGCGACCCTACAACAAAATGGCAACCCCCAACAAGCCTCTTCCTCAACTCATACAATATCTGATGCACTACATGTGCACGTTTGATGGGTTGTAGTGCACCTGCCGTGCACTGTATACAATCATCTCATCATTATTATAATTTGTCGCTTCTTCAAGTGGCAATCCGTTGAGCCACGGTTTAAGTTTACCTCAGCGAATATTGTTTGCTTTTTTGCTGTGAAAAGGTTTTTCTGGTTAATTCTAGAGTTGTTCTAAATGTATGTAGTCTTCAAAACGTAAAACATTTAAATATAAAAAATTAACCTTTTTAGATTTTACGTGAAATCAGCTTGCATAACATCATATTTTGAATGAAATTTTCAATTCTATTTTTATTTATTTCATACATTTTTCCAAAATGTGATGGCTTGGGAAAAACATTTTATTTTAACAACTTTCCATCTGTGGAACACATTATCACGGGATTGCATCCCTGCAGGCTACAACAATGTCTAATTCAAATCCAATGTCAACAAATATTTGTCATAAACCGTCCCAATAAGTAATCAAATTTTGTTCATTGCGTTCATCATTTTCAATCCTCTCATAATATTCTTCATCATTCAACTGACAATCTATCCATCTCATTGACCCGTATCCTTGAGTGGCTCTTAGTCTTGATATGCAATGACTCTTTAGTAAAAAAAAAAAAAAAAAAAAAAATTCTAAAATGAATTTTACCTCTAGGTTGTGAGTTCAATCCTGATGTAGGGAGTTAAGAAAAAAATGAATTAATGAATCTGAGATATCGAAAAAAAACAAAAAAAAAACAAAACAAACAAAAAGTCTATCCCAACAGAATAAATAAAAAGTTAATTCAAACTTTGTGGAAGGTTACCTTTTGAGAAAGAAGAAATCCGAAGAGTACAACGGCCAAAAGCGTGTGAATATAACGATGCTGAGAATAATGGTCTGGGTTACATGCAAGTAACGGCACCACCCTATCTCAGAAATATTGCGAAATATGAATGACTCGAAAGTTATTGATAATGAAAGAAATGAAAGTTAATATACAAGATGACCCACCAAAAATGCCACCAATGGAATCGTTAATAAAATTCACAATCCTTTCTGCAATCCAACCATATTTGGTACAAATACACTTTAGGCTATGCCTGACTTGTTCACCAAGTTTTAGTCATGAATGTCCAACAGTCTTTGTTTTATCGCTGTCCAATTATAAGCACACCTGTATACGACGTACAAAATTGTCAATATTTCTGACGCTCTTCTTGTGCCACTGCCCTGATTTTCACTGTTAGTTTAGGAATAGTCTGGGGATTGTTTTGATAGACATTATTTTTTAGGACCCCCCCCCCCCCCCCCCCCGATAAAAAATTGAAGGGGGGTTAATGCCCGGTGAGTGTGAAGCCCATTCAGGATCACATCTCCTACTGATAATACGATCACCAAAGTGACCCCGTCATATAATTGAATGTTGCTAAAACAAAGACTGTTGGATATTCATGATTGAAACTTGGTGGACAAGTCAGGCATAGACTGAAGTTTAGTTGTACCAAATACGATTGGATTACAGAAAGCATTGTGAATTTTATTAACGTTTCGATTAGTTACCCTTTTTTGACATTGACACTTACCGACATAAAGGCCTGGAATAGTTGATATGTAAATATTGTTTAATTCAAGCAAGAATTTTGCTTTAGATTATCCACTCATGGACTAGCAGCCAATCAGAATTCAGAGAATTGAATTGCTCATCTGAACATAATGGAGCATTCCAGCCTTCTTATAAACCGGCTTTCTAGTTTTCTCTTCAGTTTATTTGTTTGTAGCTTAACTGGTGGACACTGACTACGAAATTGAAGGAAGGTCGTTCATTAGACTGAGACCGTGTAAACAAAACTCTTACATCTTCATCTATGGTAGGGGCGGGCAACCTCCGGCCCGCGAAGGTCTAGCGTCTGGCCCGCCACCCTGCTATGCTTTATTATTGCAATCCGGCCCACGGACCTCCCAGTAAAACTCATATCATTTTGTGGCATAGACGTAAAAGTAGGTTTCAATTAAGATTTACAGTGGGATAAAAATGTATGAATATCAGCGAGCGACGATGCATGTATATTTCATTTTTCTTTAACTATTAAGAGATAAAAAGAGAGAAAGAGAGAGGCAAAGAGGAAACAAGAGACGAGAAAAGGGCATGAACCATAGAACCTATGTGAGGTGTGTCAAAACGAATGCTGGATCAACTTGCTACTTCCCCGTCATTATTTTTTTATGATTCCAAAATGCCTCTTCGTCGGCGCCTTTTATAACATCACATACAGAAGTTTCTTGAGAAAAAATATCAGCCGTTATCTTTCCAAAATTAATTGTTGGAAAGAGAATTTTTTTTTTCCTCCATATTTTCTTTATTTTTTTCTTTCTTTCTTTCTTCATCCCTTCATAAAAGAAATCGCTTTCGGAGCTTGTATCGAAATGTATTAACGTTCTTCTTTTTTTTTTACGACTGCTGCATCGGATTGCATGTCCACGTTGAATAATACATGCATGCCAACGTAGTAAAAACACAAGTTTCTATGTTTTTTACTATTACAAAATATATCACTTTGATAATCTGTCGGTACAGTGTTATACAAAATACTAGACACCATTTTTCTTTGAGGAATTGCTTTATTGAAATACCCCAAAACTGACCAAACCTTCAAGCTTTCAAGTCTTCTTTCAGTCTACATTCCTTTTTTCTTACTCCTCTCCTCCATTCTCCTTCTTCCTCTCTTACTGCCCCCTTCCTCCCCCTTTTCTCCCACCTTTCCCTTTTTCACCCCTCTTTCCTTCTCCCACTCCATCCCTTTCCTCTTCCCGTCCCTTTCCTCTTCCCGTCCCTTTCCTCTTCCCGTCCCTCCCCCCCCCCCGTCTCTTTCCTCCTCCCGTCTCTTTCCTCCTCCCGTCTCTTTCCTCCTCCCGTCTCTTTCCTCCTCCCGTCTCTTTCCTCCTCCCGTCTCTTTCCTCCTCCCGTCTCTTTCCTCCCCCCCCCGTCTCTTTCCTCCCCCCCGTCTCTTCCCCCCCCCCGTCTCTTTCCTCTCCCCGTCTCTTTCCTCTCCCCGTCTCTTTCCTCCCCCCCGTCTCTTTCCTCCCCCCGTCTCTTCCTCCCCCCCCGTCTCTTTCATCCCCCCGTCTCTTCTCCCCCCCGTCTCTTCTCCCCCCCGTCTCTTCTCCCCCCCCCCGTCTCTTCCCCCCCCCCCGCCTCTTTCCTCTCCCCGTCTCTTTCCTCTCCCCGTCTCTTTCCTCTCCCCGTCTCTTTCCTCTCCCCGTCTCTTTCCTCTCCCCGTCTCTTTCCTCTCCCCGTCTCTTTCCTCTCCCCGTCTCTTTCCTCTCCCCGTCTCTTTCCTCTTCTCGTCTCTTTCCTTTTCTCGTCTCTTTCCTCTTCCCGTCTCTTTCTTCTTCCCGTCCCTTTCCTCCTTCGTAAAACTTAGATTTTTTTTTCCTGATTGTAATTCAAAGAACAAGGACTATATTAATCGCTGTTACCAGAGTTTGGGAATTGGTCAGCACTTTTTTTCCACAGTTTATCAGTTTCTTTAAAACCAAGTCCCCAATTCTAGCTCTCTCACTGGATCAATTACTCCTTATTCTATGATCTTTACTGGCAGAGAGCAGGTGACATTTAATAAGACTTCATTTTATATCCAACAGAAGAGTTTTTGAATAGAGTTGTGCTCTGTATTTCAGCCTATTTAAGTGCATTTCACATGGAATGATGACCCGTTCTATATTTGTCGTTGTACCAGGAATAAGATTGAACACAAGATTACAAGATTGAACAAGAATAAATAGGTTTTCTGCATTGAAAAATCAATATGAAAATATGAACTTGACTTTCCAATTAAATTTTTCTAAATTTTGCCAATTTTCAATTCCTCACGCTGATTATAATCTGTTTTTGTTTTAGGATTTTCATCTCTCGACAGCAAAACAACGACTTGTAAGTTGAATTCTACCTTCAGACTTTGTTTTTTGTTTTTTTAATAAGATATTTTCTGTTTTTGGTAACTTTATTTCCAGGTCGAACGACGAGATGATACATTTACAAAGATCACACATTGAAAACTGAGAATGTTGATGAAATTATTATAATTACATCAACCAGCCATGTCACAAACACGATTGTCATTTTAAATAGGATTTCAATTCAGAATGCAATTAACGCTTTGAACTTTTTTAATACTAGTGAGTTGGCACTTATCAAGGCTAAAATCCACTCAAGGATAAAGGTTAATGAGATGGATGGATTGTTAATTGAATGATGAAGAATATTATGAATGGAATGATTTATGATTTGGATGGTCAATGACAAGTATTTGTTGGTATTGGATCTGAAGACAACCATGCTGTAGTCTGCAGGGAAACAGTCCTGTGGTAATATGTGTTGTAATATGTGTTCTGTTTTGTCTTGATGTTGTAGTCCAGCAATCTTGTGTCAAAATCTTCCACAGATGGAAAGAAAAAAACCTCTGTTCAAATTGACTTGCAAAGCAACTGAATGTGATCTAATTTTATGCAGCAACATATTTTTTTGGAAAACGCTTAAGTTTTAATGGCAAAATGGCTGCTTAGTTTTAATGGCAAAATGGCTGCTTAGTTTTAATGGCAAAATGGCTGCTTAGTTTTAATGGCAAAATGGCTGCTCAGTTTTAATGGCAAAATGGCTGCTTAGTTTAAATGGCAAAATGGCTGCTCAGTTTTAATGGCAAAATGGCTGCTCAGTTTTAATGGCAAAATGGCTGCTTAGTTTTAATGGCAAAATGGCTGCTCAGTTTTAATGGCAAAATGGCTGCTCAGTTTTAATGGCAAAATGGCTGCTCAGTTTTAATGGCAAAATGGCTGCTCAGTTTTAATGGCAAAATGGCTGCTCAGTTTTAATAGCAAAATGGCTGTTCAGTTTTAATGGCAAAATGGCTGCTTAGTTTTAATGACAAAATGGCTGCTCAGTTTTAATGGCAAAATGGCTGCTCAGTTTTAATGTCAAAATGGCTGCTCAGTTTTAATGGCAAAATGGCTGCTTAGTTTTAATGGCAAAATGGCTGCTTAGTTTTAATGGCAAAATGGCTGCTCAGTTTTAATGGCAAAATGGCTGCTTAGTTTTAATGGCAAAATGGCTGCTCAGTTTTAATGGCAAAATGGCTGCTCAGTTTTAATAGCAAAATGGCTGCTCAGTTTTAATGGCAAAATGGCTGCTTAGTTTTAATGGCAAAATGGCTGCTCAGTTTTAATGGCAAAATGGCTGCTCAGTTTTAATGGCAAAATGGCTGCTCAGTTTTAATGGCAAAATGGCTGCTCAGTTTTAATGGCAAAATGGCTGCTTAGTTTTAATGGCAAAATGGCTGCTCAGTTTTAATGG
This sequence comes from Sepiola atlantica, assembly GCA_963556195.1. NCBI lineage: Eukaryota > Metazoa > Mollusca > Cephalopoda > Sepiida > Sepiolidae > Sepiola > Sepiola atlantica. Next base: position 5,220,605 of record OY744528.1, on the reverse strand, counting down.
CAAAATGGCTGCTCAGTTTTAATGGCAAAATGGCTGCTCAGTTTTAATGGCAAAATGGCTGCTCAGTTTTAATGGCAAAATGGCTGCTCAGTTTTAATGGCAAAATGGCTGCTTAGTTTTAATGGCAAAATGGCTGCTCAGTTTTAATGGCAAAATGGCTGCTCAGTTTTAATGGCAAAATGGCTGCTTAGTTTTAATGGCAAAATGGCTGCTTGTGTTAAATTAAACCCTTGGCACACCTATGCAAATGAAATTGGTTATTATGAAATTGCTTTGACGCAGTCTGATCAAATGCAATAAATGAGACTATTTGCCAGTGGTGGTAGGGTCATGACTTTTTTTCTTGGTATCAAAAAGTAGTACTGATTGGTAGAAAAAAATGTTTATACTACGATTGTATTGCGACAACCCTAATGCATATATATATATAGTTTATATATATATATATATATATATATATATATTTTTTCCATATAAATAAATGATACAGTTCGTCTTAGGTTTTTATTGAGTTTTCATCGTTGCTTTTGCCTTGGAATACGTTATCGTGGAAAACACGAAGAATACGTTTTCTTAACATGGCCAACCTCACTTGATCATCCATCTACAGACTACAAACTTGGGTGGAAACGTCGTCTTGGGGTGCCTGCATGGATTCTTCTTGACTTGCCAATGTATTCGAATTTCATACCGTTTGAATTCCTTTTTAGTGACATTTTTTTAGAATTTTTATAAACCATTTTTTTAAAAACTTTTTCAAAAATTTAAAAATTGACTATCTTTATATGTCAACTTATCAAAAAAAAACAAAAAAACTGTTATTCAATAACATTTGCCTTAATGAAAACATACTGCCTAAACACCCACACCCACATATTTGCGCGTGCACCCACTTTGAATGACCATTTAAGGAATGTTAGAATGTGATATAAATATGAGACAAGTGTTAAAAAACAAATTCAAATCTTAGTCAAAAAAAAAAAGAAGAAATTTGAACAATTTATGAAATGTAAAAATTTCTTGCATGACCAATTAGCTAACTAGTTTTACTTATTTTCTGCAGCAAGTGACTTTTACCAAGTAGCATTGGGTGAACATTGCTCATACATTTAAAAGTGTACGTCTACTTGTGATTGCCTTGCTTGACAATGTTGTTATATATATATTTTTTTAAAATTTATTTTATACGTACATAAAAGTAATCCATGGACACGTGTTTCTGGCTCACAGCCGTCATCAGCATGGCTAACTTAGACAAGGATCGAACCTTTGATATTGATGTCTATAGTCTAGCGTTTTACCATCGGACTAAGACGCTCTGTCTAGAAATATGTACGACTTTTATCACCAAAATATTTAATGTATTTTTATGTAATTATTTTTATTGGTGATTGCAGTGTTTGTTGTTTTTTTGCTCACTAATATCATATATATATATATATATATATATATATATATATATATATATATATATAGATGAGAGAGAGAGATATGTACAAATATTGAGTATGAACAGAAATAGTATTTAGTATGAAAGATCAAGAATGTGAGAGAGTGAAAAAGAGGTTAACAAAACAAAATACTTTATTAAATCCCTTGACTACACAAAATGTGTCTCCTAAGACAGGAGAGTTCGTTATTGTCTGTATCAAAGGGAGATAATAGGCAATGTTATTTGTCTTGTGTGATGATCATTACCATCAACAGACAAGAATTGTCGGTGTGGTCAAGTTGGGTTATATGACAATTTTAGTTTTCGCATCAGTTTTTTTTTCCCCTTCATACATTATTTTTTGATTCGGCTTCGTTTTTCTATTTCGTATTTTTTCTTTTTAAGAAAACCTTTCATTCTCATTGTGTGGTGATGATGATGATTGTTCTTAGTCCACATCTCAATGAATTATGCTATTATTACAATAGAGTTGGTCAATTCATTCACTTATTTAAGGACGACAGGCCAGTGAAGAGGTCGCGGTTGGGGATAGCAAACTGGAAGTTGCAGCGACTCCCTTTCAGCCGATGGTGGTTGTGAGACTGCTGCTATTGCTCGATGTAAGTCTGCGTGGAGGAGCTTTAGAGAACTCCTGCCCATATTGACAAACAAGCATCTAGAGGACAAATGTACACCAACTGTGTGAGGAGTGTTATGCTTTATGGCTCTGAAACATGGGCTGCATCGGCAGGCACTCTCAAAAGACTGCAGCGTAACGAAAGAGCCATGATTCGATGGATCTGTCATGTCAGGCTGGAAGACGACACTCTCTTTGAGACTCTTCTCTATAGGCTTGGTATATGGGAAATAACTGATGTCCGTATGCTGGGCAGGATGAGACGGTTTGGCAAAGCTCCAGCTGGATCTCCCGGATCAGAAGCATGTCCATCGCATCAAGTCGGCAGGCTGGAAGACCGAGGCTTTCTTGAGATGAGCTGTGTAAACGTGACCATGCAGCCCTGGGGATTACAAACTTGGATCCTCGCGACCACCGAGCCTGGAGTGGAAGACTTTGATCAAAACTGACAGGCAGGCCCCACCCTCTTATAGAGGACTAATCAAAGGCCCGTTCAAAAATAAATCGAATGAAGGACGAGTAAACATCGTTCTCAGTGTTTGTATTTTCATGAATTCACTAATAAAACTTCACTAATAAAACTTCACTAATAAAACTTCACTAATAAAACTTCACTAATAAAAATTCACTAATATGCTGACACATGAACAGTTTTAGCAAATTTTTGCTTTTTTCTTGAAACAAATTAAAAAAAAAGATTTTAATTATTTTTTGTCTGTATTTTTATCTCTACACCCCATTATTTTTTGTCTCTGCTCGAATGGCCCTTTTTATTTTTTTGATTGATATTTATCCTTTTTTTTTTATCTCCAACAAGAATTCCCGTAAATTAGATTGCAATCTTGAACGAAGAACTGTGTATTTAACTTGATTCACGCTGAATGATTCCACTTGAAGATTTATGACCAAACCTCTGCTGTTTGGCCCAAGGATCTGAAGACTTTATCGAATCATTAGACCATTCAACAAATACTATCGATTCCCTCTGAAAAGCTTGCAATCAAATGCAAGAATTATTTTCTTAGATTCGTCCGTGCTTCTCTATAAGGGGATCTGTCTGTCTGTCGGTCTGTCATGTAGAAGTTTGAAATCGCGAGTTTCATCGCGAGTGCGTAAATTTAATAGGCATATGTTAAGAATGGCGCCGTTTCTTTAATGAAAAAGTTACATCTATTTTAATTCTAAAAATGATTTCTTTCTTTATCAGAATTGGAAAATATTAAAATTGCTTATCCCAGCATTCAGTTTCCAATGAGATTTTGTTTCAAGAATAAACCTGAAGATATTTGAGGTTTCAGAATAAAAAAAAAAATTGGGACTACTATTCTCATCTTTATTGCTATTTTCATGTTGCAACTGATGTAACTCTCCGACCTTCTTCAGGTTCATCTTTTTCGAATTTGGAAATCTTTGAGATTTGGGAAATTATACGGAATTTCGAACTGTAGCAAGCGACGCCAAGTTTTTCGTAAGAGCGGTTTCTCCGGACCGAGCGAACGCTTCCAAATATTTTCTCTTCAAAAATTTCTTATTCAAAAATCCTTTAATTTCCCACTTTGGTGTGTGGCCCGGAACTTGTATTTTATACGATATGGTCACTTGTATCCTTCTTTATCGTTTCCTTATCCCTTTTTCGGGCCACGTTTTGAAATGAGTGAGCGAATGGGATGAAAAGTAGGCGAGAGAAGATGAAGCACGCCGTGGTCACTGGTGTTAATGTAAGTCTTCTTTTTCTCTTAGTAGCGGTTGAGGCGCATTTGCTCCCTCCCCCTCTTCTTTTCTCTAAGTAGCCGACTGAATCAGTAACTCAATCGTAACACTAGTGTTCAATTATCACCTGAAGGAATGCAATAGAAAGCAAAAACTTATATTATGACTAGATATCCGGTGTTGCCATGGAGAAGAGATATAAAATATGCTTTAAAAAAAAAAAAAGTAACACTTTTTAACCATTTTTGATTTAATTTGGTTTTAAAATTGAATGAAAATATTTTCATTTTTATTTCTCCAATGAAGCTATTTTTGTTTGCAAAACATGTTAGTGACAAAATGATTCTTTTGTCCACTTTGGCATTCCTATTTTAGTATACAGTAAAAAAAAAAAAAAAAAAAAAAAAAAAAAAAAAAAATTCTTCCTAATTTTCGTAATTACTTTTCTGTTTTATTTTACTTCCAATTAATTCCTTATTATCAGCGTTGTCTTGCTCTCCCATTTTTTTTTTTTTTGGGGGCCTTTTACAATCTTTTTACCATTTGTTAAAGAAGAAATTGTTCTTCATGCATTTCTAAGCAATTTTGTTTTATTAAAAAAACAAAAACATTTTCATTGTTGACAAATGAGAAACAGAAATCGAGAAAAACACTTGAAAATTATGAGCATTTGAAAGCATTTTCTTCAAACACTTGTACATTTTATAGATTATTTTAGCCTTTTTGTAACTTGAAATTATTTTTATTTTTTTGTTTTACTCTGAAAAATACATTTTGGAACATGACTTCTTTTTTCTTTTCCACCATTTTTTCTTTTCCGCCATTCTTTTTTCTTCTAACGCCATTTATTTTTCTGCTTCCCCTTCATAGTTTCTTTCTTTTACACCCTTCTCCTCCCACACCCTCCTCCTCCCTCCACACCCTCCTCCTCCTCCCACACCCTCCTCCTCCTCCCATCCTTATGCTATGCCCCCTCTCCTCCGGCGATTCCTTCTCTTCTTTTGCCTCTTCTATAACAATGGTTGAGGAAATTTTGAATTCAAGTCTGTTTTATTTTTTGTATTTTTCATCAAAATTTTCACTTCATCTGAAATCGGGTTGATTAGTCTTTGTTCCGATTAGTTTGAGGCAAAAGTTTTAAACAATTTAAAAAATTTATTCTTTTTTAAAATAACTTTTATAACCTCCTTATGTTCAGTTACCAGCTTTTTTAAAAGCTTTTTTTTTAATATCTTCCCCATTTCAGTTAAATGCTACATTCAATCACAATCACAAAATGAACACTCGTTTTGATCCCCTGAATTCTCTAGCATCATCATTCACGTGTATCATTTTGATTATTTGGACTACTGTTCTCACAACGTTTCGGCCGATGTAACCTCCGACCTTCTTCCGCAAGGACCTGTGGCGTAACGGATAAAGTAGTAAGTAAAATTCAGTTCTAGGTGCAGTCTTCTAAAGGTTGAAGGTTCAATCCTCGGTGCGGGCGATACTAGGAATACAATTGCGAATTACTGAAGACTTCTATTCAATCATGGCTGATGGAACGAGAGCATGCTACCCCCGTGGATTAAATAAGATTCAGTTCAAAATTCCTTGCAGATTCCCGAGTTTGACAAGATACACCTGAAGAAGGCGAAGGTTACAGCGGCCGAAACGTTGGGAGAATAACATTCAAGATGAGAACAGTAGTCCGAATAATCCAAATTATACAAATCCGGATTTATTATTTTAATCTTTTATTTGTTTGTGATAATTAATGTCCACAAATTTTATTCTACCCCCCCCCCCCAAAAAAAAACAACAACTCTGCATCCATGTTTTTCTAATGACATTAATTTTGGAATTAAACCGTTTTCAGAAACGAATGGAACAATTTGCAATCGCCAAACTGGTGCAAATGAGTTTGTTGCGCTGCAATATTTTATTCCTATTGTTCATCTTGTGCACAATGTTTATAACTGTACTAGAGCAACCGTGACTCGTTGGATCGCAACAATCACGGCCATTATTTGTTAGCCTATTGTTACATTACTGGTTACAACAACACGTTGTAATCTCTGGAATTTCTCTGGCGTCGTAGAACTCTCGTCTGTTGATCCCGAAACGGGACGATGTGTCGTTTCTATTCGCAATTCCCAGCTGCAGGGAACTATTTGTACTAACCGTGCGTCCCTCCTCTTCACCACCATTGTTGTCGTCCACCTTGGGTCGCTGCTGCTATCATCTGCCGCTTCGCCGAGCGTCAACTTCGCTCTCTTCTTCCATCATACCGGCGGTTTCTTCGTGGGCTGAAATCAAATCCCCCACGCACAATAAAATATAACAAGGCTTCTCCTTTTTAATTTAGAGCCATTTATTTACTATCCATCCCGTCGATACTGGGCAAGTTCGTTGTAGAAGAGAGAGAGGCTTACGCTAGTTAATTTTCTAACTACTTTAGCTACTTGTAAAGGAAGGAAGATGGGGACATCGCCTGGCTCAACTTCGGGGGATCCGAAATCCCCTAGCCTGTAATCGCTACATGGCTAATGCGTCTTGACTCTTCGGCTTCCAAGTCCAAACTGAAATCTCAACTCCAGTTTTCTCAGCGGGAAAACTGTGACGTCACGAAATCTCGTGATCAACACGCAGGTGTGACCTAACCTTTGAACTTAAGGTCTCTTCACCCGTCACTGCGACCGTGAGAAACAACATTGCACTAAACTTGCACGAAATGACTTTGTTACAAATCGCGCAAGTTAAGCGATCTCTCTGTACGTCCATCCACACATGCGTCCCATTATATAACACTATGATTCCATTTGAAAATTCATAAACTCTGACATATCTTTAGACAATCCTTCTATATTATCTGTATGGATAATAGAGAAGTAAATAGTCCTATTATTTTGCTATCTAATTTCCATACGTGTTTACGGTTTGTACGAACGAACAAATTAACTGGAAAGAGAGTCACTCTTTCTCTAAATAATTACAAAGAGGAAGCGAGATAAAATACATAGCTAAGAAAGACATGGGTGATATGTTCAGTTAATTATAAATTACAACTAATTAGAACAATTAAAACAGATTTTTTTTTCAAACATAACTCAATCCTAGAACTAAGTTATGTTTTAGCATGCGATTTGTTATTACCGTATATAGGAAAAAAGCCTTAGAAAATAAACGTTGATTGACTCACATTTAGTATAATAAAAGATTCTTAAATGATGCTTTCATTTGATCCCCATCAACCTTAACTGATTTCTCCAAATATGAAATATTATTGCATACCATTTACTTTTACCGGGCTTTAATATGCGGTCAAAAGCCACTCGGAGATAAGGGTTAATGAGATGGCTAAATTGTCACTTGAACGATGAAGAATATTATGAGAGGATTGAAAATGAAGAATGGAAGGAATAAAATTTGATTACTTATTTGTTGACATTAGATTTGATCGTCCTGTTGGTGGGGGCCACGAATTCACCGACTGTGACCCCATGCAGAGGAGTTATGAAAAATGGAGCCACCTGTAGGCCGTGGGTGGCGATCAATGATGCCTTAGGACAGGATCCTGGTGGCTGAGCAGTCCGTGGCCTGGTGACTTGCAACAATCTACTTCAGCCCTTACTGCGGCTAGACGGAAGGTCGGAGAGCCCTAGTATCTATAAGTTCATCCCCAACTGTATTATTCAGTGTAGTTCTTCTAAAAATCAAAACCTAACTTTTCCTCCCAAATAGATACTAGATCGTGTCAGGAACAAAGAAGATTACCACTGTCGAAGTTTTCTAAGGTTCATGTTCCCACTTTTACTGTAAGATTTCCTTATAAGAATAATATTTTCTAAGAGTAATGGATGTTTGCGCTGTGAAACAAAGCAAACCATTCTGGCAGTAGTCTTTTCTAAAAGTCATGTTCCCGTTCTCGCTGTAAAACTTCCTTCTAAATATAATATTTCCTAGGAGTAATGTTTTCTAAAAGTAATGGATGGTTGTTATACTTTTAAACAAACCAAACGAAACCATTCTGAGAGTAATGTTTTTAAAAGTTGTTTCCACTCTCACTGTAAAATTTCCGGCTAGGAGAAATGTTTTCTAAGAATATAAAATAATTATTCTATCTATAGGATTCCATTTGACAACTTTATTCGGCATTAAATAACCCATAGATGGTCGATATGCTGTAAAACAAACAAAACATTGGATTTAAAGACGACCAGCTTGCAGTCTGTAAGGAAGAAGAAATCTTATGATATTGTGTCCGACAGATGAAAAGCAACTCTTGATGCTAGGATAGTAACGTGGACGAAAACCAATTTTTTCCTGTTGTTGTAGATAGACGTGTTCTTGCTGCGCGTGTCTTAGGAGGAAGAACTAGAAGTTGGAGCGCAGTCACGCACCTTCCATGGAAATAACGATAAAGTAGAAAAAACAAAAAATCTAGATTTGGTTCCGTCAAGGCAAGAAAGGGTGCGTGGCACCGATACGCTAGTCTTAGTACGTCTCTGACTTTTTATATAAGTACGATGATTCTTTAGTGCTCATCAGTTACATGGCTTTACTCAAGGACGCAAACTAGACAAAAGGTCTTGACCTTCCGGTTGACTCGATTTTTTTTTCTTTTTTCTTTTTAAAATTTTTTTTTCATTTATTTATTTTTATTTTAAAATTTTTTTAATTTTTTTTAGCCAGATTAGAGTCATTCCAAAATACTTCAAAACAATCAAAAATATTGTTATGCTGAAAAATGTGTGATAATACAGCTTACATGACTGAAGTTATGGACTTATAAAAATTTTCATTTTGTAGAGTTAAGTGATTGAAAATTGCAGAAATTTTTGGAATCTTTCAATTTTTCATGGGATTTGCTTGTAGTTTAAATTGCTGTGTTAATAGTTGAAAAAAGAAGAAAAAAATCTGACCCAGGGAAACAGCAATTTTTAACAGCCAATTCCTCAAGTCTGCGAGTCGGGAATTGCAACAGAGAATTTTCAAGAGTCATCTTTCTTCTAGCAGACACTTCTGCCTGTATAGAATCCGTATTCGAAAAGTAATAAGAATTCGCCCAAAGTTATAGTGTAGGCATCCATAAAGATTAAAACATGTTTTCTTTAGTTTATGAAACTGCGTCATTGAAATTCACAAACAAATGTCAGTAAGAAGAAGTGATTTGGTTGTGTTAGGGTGTGGTATCATCCGAAAGACGATGGAATGAAAGTAATGGAGCAAAACATTGGTGGGTAGAATGGTGAGCGATAAAAACTGTTAAAATGGATAGCCAGGTTCAAATTGAAATGGGATCTTGGCCTTCTGGTCGACTCGTACTTCATGTCATCTAAACATTGAATTCAGGCTGCAAATAAAGCAAGGAGTACTATTTCTCATTTAACATTTTTTCTGCAAACTCACTCCTGAAATATTTCTACCACTTTATGTCTCCCGCGTCAGACCACTGTTAGAGTCTAGGCCTTTGCTCCATATCTAATACGTGATGTGTCCAGCATCTAGAGAGAGTTCAAAGACTGGCTACTCGAATGGTGCAGGGTGTATGGGATCTGCCCTATGAAAGCCGACTCAAAAAAAAACTTAACCTTTTCTCCCTCGAGCACCAATGATTACGCGCTGATCTCATTTTGGCCTACAATCTCTTCAATGGTCATTACGATAAACCTCCGGAACTATTATTCCCCTCTGCACCAGAAAGAGGTCTATGTGGACACCATGAGAAACTATTTCACAGCAGGTTTTGATTGAACTGGAGGAGGGCTGCCTTCTCAATCAGGATTCCTGGACCAAGGGAGGTAATAAATGCACCAACAATGCATCAATTCAAGGTTAATTGGCACAGGTGCTAGGCTACTGTATCCTCTTCTGTGTAAATTTCTACCACCTTTTCCCTACGTGGCAACTGAAATATTCTTGTTTTAATTTTTTTCTAAATTGAATTGAATTAAAAAAGATTCCTTAATCTCTCTAGAGACAGGCTCAGATTTCTGGCAGAGCTGTGATCACGGGTGTTATTATTTCAATGTTTTTTTTTTCTGTGGCGAGTTGCCGTACCAAGATGTCAGTGTAGCAATAATGGACATGGGTGTGTAAAAATAATGTTAAAAACGGTATTTCTCACAAAGGTTGAATTAATCAGAGAAAGTGGAAAATTCTATTAAAAATTGTAAATTAGAACTAGGTCTACGTGTCAGGATATAACGTCATATACAGGAAGTCCACAGTGACATATAGCGATGAAGAAAGAAATTAATTTAATTGAATTATGTCTGTCCTGATTATTACTTGCCAATAACTACAGTGAAGACTTTTGTACCAAAATGCATGTTGTTGATTTTAATGTCTCTGGGAGGGGGAGAGAGAGAGGGAGGGAGAGTTCCTTCTCCTTCAAGGCCACCTCAATACAACATCTCTTGTAAGAAATTTCCAACACAGTTTGGCAAACATTTTCTGTCGCTCATTTACAGCGCTTTCTCCATACACTTTAGCAAATTCGTTTTAAAAATTTGATTTTTATTTACTTTTCGAAAAACAAAACAAACAAAAAGCATTCTTACAATGTTAATGTTATATGACAGTTATCACAACACTTGAAATTTAAGAATTTTAATATTTCAAAACAAACATGGGCGGGGGGGTGTTCCTGTCTACTGACTGGATATATTGTTTGATTGTAAACATGTTTTAATTTATTCATGCTTCAAATGTTTTAGAATAGAGAACCAAATTCGCAAAACCAACTTTTTGTATAATGGAGATATTGGACCATTTAGCGAACGATCTTTCGACAAGGTTTTGGATTTTTGTTTTTTGGACGGAAGCCAAATAGAGATTCAGAATATAAACTAAAGAATGAAAAGTGAATAAGAAAAATGTAGTTACTCAATACAAAATAAAGCTTAAAATGTAGAATCACACTTATCCGTTAATTATAATAGTAATGCAGAGTATATCAGATTGAAGTTCAATTGAGTAAAGTAATTAAGATAATTTTAGTTTAATAATAATAATAGTAATCAAACATTATTTAATGCTAACTTGGCATTGCCCGGACGTCTTTTTCTTTCAGTTTGTTTCACTTAAAAAAAATTTTTTTTAGTCATATCTTTTTTTTCTTCTTCAAATAGGATTTTGAAATTTAAATTTAATTATTACGATATCGTTTGGTCATCAAATTATTAACTGAACCAAATTGTTATAAAACGATTACTAATTGTTGCTAAGGTATAAATGTCGTTTTAAATCTCTATTTATGAAATGATTGGATGTAAAAAAAACAAAAAAAACTGCCAAAACTTTTCATACATGAAGATTTACTAATAATATTAAAACCACTTTAAATGACTTTTCATTCGACAGTTTAAATGCTTCCAAATTCTTTTCAGATTTTGAAAAGTCACAAAGTAATTCATTTTTTTTTTTCAACTATGAACAAAAGCGTACAATGGGTAACCTGTTTAGGAAAGAATGATAAATGCATTGCAGTGTATTTAATTTTGTAATTCAATTATTTTTAGATATGATTTAAAAAAAGTATTTTCTAGTAATACTTCATGCAATTGCATTTTTGCTTTCAATAAAGAATTGATTAATAGTAAATATAACAAATAATGCATCGAGGCGAGAAACACACATTCATAGATGCAGAAGTTGTCACACAATTTCGTTAATATCGAAATTTAAAAAAAAATGGAAATCACTCCAGACAAGGCATGAAGCCACTTGATGTAAGGAGCTTAAAAAAAAAAATTACTACAGGGTCCAAGACTAGCCAACGATAAGTGTTAGATGGATAGATTCTGATCCAGAAAACAGCAATTCTTCCCCCTTTGTCAGAAACATCGCTCATGGAATTTGAGAACTAAAGGACAAAATAAGAGAAGCGGGAGTTACGAAGCTGCTGAAAGTAAACCCAAAGTTATTTAAAATGAATATACAGGGTGGGCAAAAATAAGGGTCCTATTTTTTAAAATTCATAACTTTTTTATTTATTTATTTATTTTTTATTTTTTTTTTTTTTAGAATAAGTAAAGGACCCCTTCCGAAGCAAGCATGAGCCGTATTAGCCCTAAGGAACGTACCCTCATTTAGAAAACATTATTTTTGCTTAAAAAACTCAAAACAGTGTAAAAAACAATACTTTAGTTTTTGTAAGTTTTAAGAAGTGTTTTTCGGCTAAAATTTGTTTTGTTTATTTCAAAAAATCTCGGAAGGGTCAGTCTACACACATAAAGTTTGGTGAGTTTAACTTTTATTTTGTGGAAGTTATTCAAATTCAAGTTATTCAAATTTAAAGATAGGACCCTTATTTTGGCCCACCCTGTATAAGATTAAAAAAATATTTTAGTGGGAATAGAGATTTTATTCTGCCCAACTAAGAAAATAAATGTTTAAAATAGAAAATGGATAATCCACCAGAGGTCCTTTTGGAAGACACGGACAAGGCGGTAAGATGAACTGTTCAGTACGTCGACTGTCCGACAGAAGATACATAGTTTATTGACGCTTTCTTTATCGGAGAATATGAGCATTACTTGACTCGCGCAATGTAGTTGAGTAATATTTTGGTAGAACTCTAACCATAATCCCGTAACTTCCCAACCCTAAATCCTAACCCCCCCGAAATTATTAAATATGTCATCATCAGAATAGCAACCACCAACAGTTGCTTTTGCCAAAAGACAATTCAATTATCAAGGAAGAAACTATCGAATAACTTGTTAATATCTCATGTAATTTTGCTAAGTTATAAACACCTGTGAATAAAAAAAAAAAAATAATAAAAACTTCATGTATTCTATTTTATTGATTTCTCTATTTTGAGTAGCAAAATTCATGTTTTGTGGTAAAGTGGGAGAACAATTTTTTTAATAAACTCCTTGATTATATATATATATATAGATATATATATAATGTGAGTGGGCTGTATCAAAATCAATAGGTTTTATACAGAGGTTGACTTGAAAAAAAAAAGTTCCCCTTCTTTTTAAGGACTGCGTAAAATATACTTGTTTTTCAAATCAATAATAACTTGTGTGTGTTTGTCTGACAAAAAACATACGTAAGTAGAAAAGCCAAGAATAATTCTGCATAAAATGTTTTGCGTTGGAAATATCGACTGGTTGGTCAATTATTTTATCAACAAACGAAAGAAAAAAAAAAACAAGCAAAAAATGAATTTGAAATTTGAATTCAAATTCTATTTCTGCATGGAAATAATTTGCATTTATCTTGCCTATATAGATAAAAAAAAATCATGAAGAGGTTGTTCATCGATCATGAGGATGGTGGTCCAACCTACACAATTGAATTTGTTCTAAGTCAATCTTGTCTTGTAGAAAACACACCCCACTCTCGTTACTAAGCAAGTTATGAATGTTCAGTTGCATTATATACTAGCTGGTTTTATTATCCGGCGTTGCCCGGGTGAAGTGTTGATATAAAAATGATTCAAAGTATAAATTTATAATAATTCGTTTTAGTATTCTCTGATTTTACTTTTTGATTTAAGTAAAAAAAAAACATGTTAATGTTGGTAACATTTATTTATTTAAACATTTTTTTTTTTAATGTTTTTTGGTTTTTTAATGTTTTTTGGTTTTTTAATGTTTTTTGGTTTTTTAATGTTTTTTGGTTTTTTAATGTGTTTTGGTTTTTTAATGTGTTTTGGTTTTTTAATGTGTTTTGGTTTTTTAATGTGTTTTGGTTTTTTAATGTGTTTTGGTTTTTAATGTTTTTTTTGTTTTTAATGTTTTTTGTTTTTAATGTTTTTTTTAATATTTCTTTTAAAAATCTTTTGAAATTTTTTTTTTAAGTTTTAATGTTTTTTTTTTATGTTTTTTTAAAAATTTTTTTTAATGTTTTTTAAAAATTATTATTATTTTTTTTTTTAAATTTTAAATGTTTTTAAATTTTTATTTTTACTGCAAAACTGTAAAAGTCTAGTATCATAATAATTGTCAGAATTCAACAGACCTGAAGGATTTCTTGATCTTAAGATTCCGTTATATTTTTTAATTTTGTTTGAATGCAGGTTTTTTGGGGTTTTTTTAAAGGGAAAAAGTATTGCTATAAATGTAAAAAAAAAAATGGCTCCCAAAAAAGCACATTTGTTTCAAATTATTCTATGGTTGTATTGATTTAAAAAGTTGCGTGAAGACGTTCTTTGTAAATTGAAAACAGAAAGCGCACATATAGGAGAATTGACTTCGTCTTTGTGGATAGGTAAGTTAGGAGAGTAGAAAGTGACTAACTTGGGTTTACTTTCAGCAGCCTCGTAACTCTCGCTTCCCTTATTTTGTCCTATAATCCTCACATTCCATTAGCAATGTTTCTGACAAAGGGGGAAGAATTCATGTTTTCTGTGTCGGAATCTATCCATCTAACACTTATTGTTGGCTAGTTTTTGACCTTGAAGTAGTATTTTTTTTTTTTTTTTTAGTTCCTTACATCTGGAGCGATTTTGCATTTAAAAAAAAAGAGTAACATTTACCATTTTTATGATGCTATTGCTGCTTGCATCATGGCACTGAAATCACATTTTAATTAGACAAATAAGAAATATTTTACCTATGAATAGTTTAATATATCTGTTAAACAAATGTACATGTTTATATGAAAGCAGAGATAGAGAAATGTAAAAAAATTAAAAATTTTAATTAATGACATAAGCTTGTGTGTAGGTGAATAGTGAAGAAATGCCTCCATTTTAACAGTATTTCTAGTCGGATTAATTTTTTTTTAAGGAACAGAATCAAAATGCATTAATTTGTTGCAAATAATATGAAAAGCAGAAAAAAACATTGGCAAGGCTGAATCAAATATCGATTTTTTAGATGCATTGCTATGTAGGTCTAACTTGGAAATTCTGACTTTATTTTATTTATTAGATACAAATATATCAATATATAAAATACTTTCTATAAATATTTCTTCTATTTGATATTGTCAAGGTTAGGGTTAGTTATATTGAGTTTTCTCTGCAAGTGTTTGGCTATTGATGATTCTGTGACGTCACTGTGGTTTCATAAGACGAAGAGTGTGAAATAATTGTCTGGCTTTTTGAGTCTTCCACCAAACCTTCCGTTAACAAGCAACGTTTCCGCCAGATAACACGCTTGATCAGGCTGAATGCTCCTTGCCAATATCCAATGAAATATGACCATCACAGAAAGATAAAGAGGTTTACTGATGATGGTGGTTGGGGTCATCTTATCTAGTTTGACATAGATTTAGGAGAAATTGACCATTTTCTGCAAGAGGGAAGGTGGGGGAGGGGCTATCTAAAATTGTAAATTTAAGCATTTCAAAATGCATCCCCCTTCCTTGTCAATCCCCTCTCTCTCTGTCTAATTTATCCCATCTCTATTTCTCTCTCCCCCTCCCATCTTTCTCTCTCTCCCCCTCCCATCTTTCTCTCTCTCCCCTCCCATCTTTCTCTCTCTCCCCCTCCCATCTTTCTCTCTCTACCCCTCCCATCTTTCTCTCTCTACCCCTCCCATCTTTCTCTCTCTACCCCTCCCATCTTTCTCTCTCTACCCCTCCCATCTTTCTCTCTTTCCCCCTTTCATCTTTCTCTCTCTCCCCCTTTCATCTTTCTCTCTCTCCCCCTTTCATCTTTCTCTCTTTCCCCCTTTCATCTTTCTCTCTCTCCCCCTTTCATCTTTCTCTCTCTCCCCCTTTCATCTTTCTCTCTCTCCCCCTTTCATCTTTCTCTCTCTCCCCCTTTCATCTTTCTCTCTCTCCCCCTTTCATCTTTCTCTCTCTCCCCCTTTCATCTTTCTCTCTCTCCCCCTTTCATCTTTCTCTCTCTCCCCCTTTCATCTTTCTCTCTCTCCCCCTTTCATCTTTCTCTCTCTCCCCCTTTCATCTTTCTCTCTCTCCCCCTTTCATCTTTCTCTCTCTCCCCCTTTCATCTTTCTCTCTCTCCCCCTTTCATCTTTCTCTCTCTCCCCCTTTCATCTTTCTCTCTCCCCCTTTCATCTTTCTCTCTCTCCCTCACATCTTTCTCTCTCCCCCCTCCCATCTTTTTCCCTCTCCCATCTTTCTCCTTCTCCCTCTCCCATCTTTCTCCCTCTCCCCCTCCCATCTTGCTCCCTCTCTGTCCCTCCATCTCTAGCTCTCCATCTTTCTTCCTCTACCCCTCCATCTTTCTCTCTCCTCTCTCCCCTCTCTATCTTTCTCTCCCCTCTCTATCTTTCTCTCCCCTCTCTATCTTTCTCTCCCCTCTCTATCTTTCTCTCCCCTCTCTATCTTTCTCTCCCATCTCTATCTTTCTCTCCCATCTCTATCTTTCTCTCCCATCTCTATCTTTCTCTCCCATCTCCATCTTTCTCCCTTTCTCTTCCCTCTCTATCTTTCTCTCCCATCTTTTTCTATCCCTGTTTTTCCCATCTTTTTCTATCCCTCTCTCCTTCTCTCTCCATCATGACATTGATCCATTTTTAATTTCAACATTGAACCTTGACTTTAGGACCAATCAAAAGTAAGGGAGATAATCAAATTTTACCCAAGAAATAGTTTTGTTCTAACGATGTCTTTATGTCAAAGTTTGTTTAAAGGTTGAATTGAGCTACAAATAAAATTAGGTTAAACCCTAACCCATGTTGGTAATCTATGCCTGTGGGAAAGTATGAAGTGCATATGGCACAATGCAGATGCAGCAAGCATCAGCAGGAGCAAAAATGAAGAAGAAAGGAAATCTGCAGAAGAATCTCATTGTTTATTTTGATGATTTACAAGTGCAATTTCTTTGCCGTTCAATTTTGTTTCACAAGTGCAATCCGAATAAAATGTTTCTTTTCTTCTCCAATAATAACAGCACATTTTTAAAGCGTATATTCATCCGCGGAAGCATAAATCACCAGAAATGTGATTTAAGCTTTTAAGATCAGTTCGATATATTAGAATCGGCGGTGGGGAATCGGCTGAGAAAAAATTTCTCCTAAATAATAATAGTTGTTTTAACGTTTCGGAAAAGTTTGTTTCAATCTGGTATTTAGAAAAAAAATTACTTTATTTCAGTCAAAAACCCCTGTAACGGAGCTGATTTTTCATTTAGCTCCGTTGCAGGGTTTTCTGATTGAAATAAAGTAAAAAAAATTTTTTCTAAATGCTAGATTGAAAGGAACTTTTCTGAAACGTTGTTAAAACAACTTTATTTTTCAATTAGACATACCTAGTCTTGGTACTTTCATTTTAATAATAGTTTAAAAAAATGTTTTATGTTTTATCAAATTATTTAAAAAAATATTAGAGCATTGTTTGATAAGTAAAAGTTTAGCTTTGCTAATGATCCTAAAATTTAAACAAACAAAAAACAAAGATTCTACTTTTTTTAGGCGATTACATGTCAACAGCCATGCAAGAAGAAATTAAAAAAATCCAATATTTTAGACTTTTAAGTAGGGAATCGCACATAAATTTTGCATAAAATGATCACCCACTTCCGGGACATTAGTGGATTTTATTTCATACTTAAATTATTTTTTAAATAAGATTAAGAAAAAATGTTTTATTTTATTCTATGACATTTTTTATTTCAATAAATATTCAATAGTAAATAAAAAAAAGTTTATAGCTAAATCTATAACAAGTCACGTTGACACGAGAAATGGTCACATTATACAACTAAAAAACAACTAACGTTTAACATAATGGTACTGTGGCTGAATTACCCGTCTGCAAATTACAATGAAAAATTTTGTTTGCTAAATTTGTAAATAAACTTTCAAAAGAATGTAAAAAAAAATACAGAAAAAAAAACCCGGAAGACTACAACAGCTTTTAATGTCTCCATTTTAGGAGCGAGCATTTCAAGAAAAACCTCTAGATTGTCCTTCTCAGGATAAACCTCCTAATTTAGCCTCTCCAGAACAACCATCCGTTGCTGCCAAAATGATGACAACACTTGAACAATCCCTTAAAGAATCCCAGGATCAGCTCTTCAATATGGCTGTTAATTTCCAAACAAGAGAACAGAAAATATCTATCCGAAACGAGGAAAATGTTCAACTCAAAATATCAAGAGCAAGGCTTCTAAAGAAACTTAATAAATCAGTTAAGAGACAGAAAAATGTCATTCAAAACAAGACGTACAAAAAGAAAAATTATAATTTGAAAAA
Source organism: Sepiola atlantica (assembly GCA_963556195.1). NCBI lineage: Eukaryota > Metazoa > Mollusca > Cephalopoda > Sepiida > Sepiolidae > Sepiola > Sepiola atlantica. The sequence goes on along the minus strand of OY744528.1, from coordinate 5,202,712 downwards.
ATATAATCGCAAAATACTTGCAGAAAATAAAGAACTAAGAAAAAAAGTCAAGTTCTTGAAGAATGAGGGACTAAAATTGGACAAGGAAAAAGACAAAAAATTTCTTGGGCAAAAAAATTGAATTCATGACTTATTTTAACCTGTATCAGAGGAAAGAAAAAATCACAATAACAAGGAACAAGATTTTCAATCGCTTCACTCACAAAGTCTGGTTGACCGTTATAGGTATTCAAGAAATTTATAATAAGCTTTTGTTTCAAAATTGACCGCTGATTTCTGTTCTATAAAAGATTTTCAAGTTTCAATGGCAATCCCTTATTTTTTTTACATGCTGAAAGTTGGATAAGTCTGCAAAATCTTCCAATATTAGAAAGAAAACAACCTTTTTTTTTTAAATTCTTCATCCTAAAATTAGTCAAGTCTAAAAGTATCAGCTTGTATCTTTAATGAGTAACTTTTTACAAAAAATTCGGTAAGGTGTACATTTTACCTATTTTTCTGCCAAACTGAGCCTTGAGCCATGTTTACATGCTAGAAATAATAGGTTTTTATGACTGTTTTAATGAAAAAAAAATTAGCTAAATCTGTATGATGTCATGAATCATAATAAGTTTCAATGTGTTAGCTGCTAAAATCAAACTTAAATGAACCGTCAAAGTTGCTCTTCTGTATCGTTTCCGCACAATTTTTGTGACATCATGTGATTTTCACCAATGTTTAAGACTGGGTATATCTAAGAATTATTAATTCCATCTATGTTATCTTTCTTTTAATGAACTATGGCATTATTTTCATAAAGTTTTCACTTATTTAAAGCTTTTATCTTCAGTTATACACCGATTCAGTTGGCCTTTTGTTCAGTATCATACAAAATGCAATGTCAGACAAACTTAGAATGATCATAACTCGGCTACTAATCGAAATACCAAGATAAATTGGATTTAAAAAAAAAAAATCTTGCAGCACGATATATGCATACCTACAAAGTTTTTTGGTATATTGAAAAGAAAAATCAGTTTAAGATACCTAATGATAGAGTGATTAATGGTCGAAGTTTCATCTGCTAATTCTGATCCGTGTGTTACAAATCATTATATCTCTGTTGTCAGTTGATACTGCATGAATAAGCAATGTTCCGTTTGTGATTAGTTTTTTAATTTTCTTTTTAGAAACAAGAACAGATAACTCCTGTAAATTAAACTCGATCCTATTTTGCATTCAAAAATTGTCACCTGTAATTAAGTTGCAGTAAAACCAAAGTATGAAATTTGAAAAAAAATCTTTTTTTTGGTTCATTTTCATAATTTTTTTGAAAAATCAACACTGAAGATGACTTGATTCTCATGTAGGTTTTGTTTCAAATACTTTAATTCGGAATGCTGACGATAAATGTCCCACATGTGGATTTTGAAGTCCCCCCCCCCTTTCAGTTAATTGCTGCTCTTGAACATCTGCACCACAATATCAATTTTCATCCACTTTTCCATGCATGTATCATTTTGATTTTACGCCACTCCCAATGATTTTACAGCAGAAACCTATGCGTCGGCTTCTGCTCCCTTAAAGGACCTTTTTTCTAATTTTTGTTCATCATATCATTCTCATATCATAGATACCATTATAATTAAATTTAATTCTCAAAATCATATTTAAAAAAAATAATTTGGTATAAAAGAAATGGCATAGTTAAATTAAAGTTTTTAAAAGACTCCCGGGCAACGCCTGGTAAGTACAGTAAATAATATTTAGTAAGTAATATTTAGTTAGTAAGTAATATTTAGTAAGTAATATATTTCAAGTGTAAAATGTACATGCGACGTTGGTTCAACTGTGTCTGTAGTCAAACGTTTTTTCTTCCTAAATTAACAATGACTGAAAGTTGCAGAAATTAGAACAGTATTGTATGAATCAGGTTGTTGTGGGTGGAGAAATGCTGACATTCATAAAACTATATGAAAAAAAAAAGATGGGGTTGGGTTAGGGTTGGCGGCTGTAACTGATATTTGGGGGTGGGGAGCGTTTTTAGAATATGGCCAAAGAAATGGTAAACCTATTTCCATATTAAATAGGTTGCAGTTTTGTTATTAAAAGAAGAAAAAAAAAAAAAACCAAACATGAATGGAAATTGCAATGTTTTTGTTTGTGTGTCTTAGTTTTCGATTTAATGATAAAGAAAAAAATAATGAATGGGAGACATTGCAAATTTGTCTTTCATTCAACATTTTTTTAAATTTGACTTAATTTATGTATATTTGTGTGTGTATATATATATATATATATATATATATATATTTGTTACTACTTGTTAGCATTTCATAGTTGTTGAAAGAAACTTCCTTTTTTTTAAAGATTTGGCCTTGGCTGTTTTAGTGAATTTTACTTGGAGAAATGTATCTCTTGTTTGTTTTGTTTTTTTTTCCTATTGTTTAAGAAGAACATAAGTCAGTCGTGAGATTGCATACCTTCACCTGACAACGTAAGGATGGGCCAAAGTCTTATCTGGATCTTACTTCTCCATATTGTATGAAGTATTTCCAAAGTTTTGCCATGGAAATGTTGATAATTCAAAAATTATTTATCCGATCAGGCTGAAATTTGTCATTGTGTTTACTGTTATCAAAGAACATCAGATGCATACATCGAATTCGTAAAAGTCGAAAGTTGAAATTCTGTCAAAATTTTGACAGCGATCGAACTTTTCAAGGTCATATAAGATGCGGGGCTTCATTGGCTACAATATGGACCAAGTAGTGAGTCTCTGCATTGAATGGAACCAAAATTATTGCTAAAATTGTGACGTTCACTTTTTCCATAGACGCAATTTTATTTGGGGATATCTAAGTTAGATCACGACTAATAAAGAAAAGTCAAAGGGTTAGGGTTAAAATCAAAATGGCAATCAAAATGGCAATCAATATGGAACACGTTTCCTCAAAACAAGTATGAACATCAACTGATAGTTGGAACAGAAAGCAAAAATATGACAACCAATCAAAGGGAAGACAGTATTAACCCGTATATGTATTGGACACACAAGACTGACCCACATACATCTATTTGGAGAAGATGAACCTCTGTGTAACTGTTGCAATGAAGGACAAACAATAAAACACATACTAATCAAATGCAAAAAAAATGCACATGCACGCAGCAAATATTACAAAGCAACAAATATAAAAACTTATTTGAAAATATAGTTCCGTCTCAAATCGTAGGATTTCTTAAAGAAACCAACTTTTACAAGAATATTTAAAAAAAAAAAAAAACCCTAAAAAATCCAGTATTAACAAAATAACGTCAGACAATAAAAATACCAACAATTAAGTTGAATAGGAAAGGTAATTATCTTGTCACTAAGCAGACAATTGAAACATTCTCTTCAAAAGAATGACCCAAATAATACCCCCCTTCCCCCCCCCCCCCCCCAAAAAGCATACCAAAATCTGAAAATCAAACAAAACGATTATACATCCAGAATAGTCAATTCCCAAATGAAGAAACATTGTAAAAACTGTCTGAATCTAACAAGGAGGGGGGGAGTTTGACCCGAGATGACCGTATAATAGTTGAAAGGTCATTAAACACCAAACAAGCAAACAAACAAGATATTTTGACCAAGTTTGGTGCCGATTGGTCAAGCAATGTGGACGCTAGGCTGTACACAAACAAATACGCTTGACTGAAAACATAACCTCCTTGGCAAAGGTAAAAATGACTGCATTGCATTTGTTCATCATTTCATATTCGTTAATTTGGCAGGGGAGGATGTAACATTATGTGGCCAACCAAACAAATGTATAGTTTCAAGTCTGTTTAGATTTCTGTTGGCTGATTTTTCATTAGTTTGATGTCTCTATTTTCTTTTCTATCATTCATAAGTCTTGGTTGTGAGTATGAGCAGTGGTGAGGCCCCTTTTGGGGAGCTTTGGAAAGTATTGAATTACTTCTTAGTTACTATGCTATCTCCGGGATGCGTTTGTTTCGTAGAAACGTGTGCAAACGTCAGACAGCTAGTATAAACTCTTATCAAGACTCTGAGGCATGGTGTATTTTATTTAATTGTTCATCGAAAAAGGTAAAGCTGGAAAGGAATAAAAACATTGCTTAAGAAATGCGTAAGTACAAAATGGAGACAAGGCCGAGACAAGGAGTTTACTGAAATATAAAGTGAGCAGTAAGCTAAATGATATTGCCGAAAAGAACATATTTGAGCATAAAAATAAAGTGAAAAATACAAATAAAATATTAGGTAGGAGCTGGTGTACAGGCGATAAATGGATGCTCGCACGTGGGAAAAGTAAATAAGATATGCTAAATATAGAAATAATACTAAAAAAATAATATTAGCACTATTTAATTCTATTCTTAGAAAGAAGAAAGACAATAATTCTTACTGGCGATGTTTAAAATGTTGGAATATTTAAAGAGGGGTTGTGAAGAAAGCAGCAAAATAGATCAGGGACAATGCATCGGAAAGTCTCTCACCTTAGGAATCCCCTAAGAAAATTTTTAAAAGAAAGTTTAAGTAAAATGCATTTTTTTTATTGTAAAGAACATAGTACAAGTATAAAAAAAGAAAAGTTGGCGAGTCAGAATCAAATATCGATTTGTTATACAAACTTTGACAAATAGATCGGCTTCTTATATAGAAGAAGAAGAAGAGCCTTTGTTCTATCAATTCGGTTGTTTAGCCAAGTCTGCAGTACAACTCTTTTCTTTGGTGACTTCCATTGTTGGGTATGGGTTCAATCAGGAATGGGAGACTTGGTTTTTTTTTTTCTTTTTTTTTTTTTGTGATTCAGAAAAAGCGCACTTCCACTTTTTTTCTTCCAATTCAGAAAAGGCAGGATTTCCTGTTAAATCTTTTTTTTATTAAATAAGTTTGATTTTATTTCTTTTTCTCACTTTTCTTTCTTTTTTCTTTTCCTGTTTTTTTTTCTCTTCCTTTCGTTACTGTTAATTTTACAAAACTTCAAACAATACACCATGGGGGGGGGGGGAAGAGAAGACTTGGTTCATCAAAAATTACTTAGTCTCCTCCCCCCATCTTCACATATGCACTTGGGGGGGGGGGACTTTTGTTTTTTGCTTGGACCAAACATATTCATGTCTTAAACTTTTATCACACACACACACACACACACTTAAAACATTTACACAAAAAAATAATTTTAACGGAATTTAACAAATTTCAAAGGCAAATAATGTTAAAATGTCGGCCCATACTTTCATTATATATAAAAAAATGAGATTGTAATTTTTTTAGACGAATATGTGTAAACACCCCGAAAAATTTAAAGAAAATCCCCCAATTATTTCGAATTTAGAGTGGGGGATCAGTTGCATGTAAAATTATCCCTCATTTCCGGGCCATTTTAGCATTTTATGGCAGTTAACCATTATTTTTGCTATGAAAGATAAACTTTGAATTTTGAGGGTGTTCTACTTTTTAGACAATTACGTATAGTCTTACAAAGTTTCGGGGGGGGGGGGGGGGAGGGGTCCACTCAATCCTAGATTTTATGGTAGAGTAAGTAATCTTTTTTTTACTCACTTTTTTGACATGAAATAAAAAAAAGTAACATGGAGTACTTATGGTTATCAGTATCGTAAAAATACAAATAAATGACGAGTTCCATTTAAAATACAATATAATTTCATCCACTTTCAGTAGCAGTTTCAGTAGCTCAATCGGTAGAGCACTGGACGCCAACCACTGGCGGTCTGGTTTTAAATATCACTACGTCTAGCCACACTGATAAATCATAGGGACGACGAAACACATATTGGCAGATAAGTATATTATATATAATTGCTAGCAATTATGTTTATCTATTTTTAGTCCTAATGAGTAATAATTTTGTCAATTTCGTTCTTCAAGGTCTGTGATGACGCCATTTTCCATTTGCTCTCTTTCGCTCACATATCCAGTCAAGCATAAACTTGTGACCAGGTGTTGTGAATCTGTGAAGCGTTTCACTTTGGAAATGGAATCATCGATTCTTCGTTTTGAAAAAATGGCTTCTCTTTTCTCTTTGTCCATTAATTTCTCTTCATGTTCCTCTTTCTCTTCTTTTTCTCTCGCAGAAATCCTTTTTCTCTTTCTCTTCTTTTTCTCTTTCTCTTCACTTGCAGGAATCCTTGTAGACTTTTTTTTTTCCTACTTGACAACCGCTGACGAATAGATAAACTCTTATTTTTGTTTGTGTCAAATTTATTTTACTCCTTCGTTTGATTGGTGATGGTTGCCAGCGCAAAAATGGCGGGAAAGCGAATAAAAATGCTTCAGCTAAATTACACTTACCAACAAATTGAGATGCATTTAAATCTTAAGGCTCGATATGTGATTGCGTTCTGATCAAGAAAAAGACAAACAAATTGGGATATCTACGCTTCATTCAACGTTTATAAAAATTGCTGTAAAAGCTTACATTTTAAATGCGATTTAAAAAGTTTTCGTATATTTTTCATGTCGATAAAATGAGTGGTCCAATTTGAAAGAGCTACACAATTATCCATCGAACGTTTTTCCACATGGTTGACACATTTATTGTCAGATTTGATGTTTAATAGTTTCAAATTTTGAAAATTAATTAAAAATTAGAAATATATTTAAAAAAAAAAAAAATCTTTTAAAGACAACAGACCAGTCGGATTTTATTGGTATGATTGTATATTCTTTGCCACATTCTGAAACCTAGTTCAATTTTTAAGGGATTTGCAGATATTTTGCTCATTAAAAACGCCCCCCCCCCCTCTCATAAGAACTGGATTAAAAAGCGAAAAAAAAAACAAAAAAAACTTTTCTAAGTCCATAACTTCAGTTGTGTAATCTGTATTTTTTACACCCATTTTACGGTAGCAATATGATGTTTTTGATTGCATTGAAGTATTTGGGGGCCTCAACCTCTTGTATCTCTTAAAATAGTCACTGAGGAAACCAAAAATTTAAACCATCAAAAAACCTCATCAACCTCTGATTGCCATTGCAAATAACACCCTACCTGAGAGTCCAACGTTCAAACTCCTCGGCCTAACCTTCACAGGTAACATGAATTGGAACAAATACATAGAAGACCTCGCCAAGGCTACTAAAAAGAAAGTGGGCTCCCTTTACCGTGCTAGAAAACTTCTCACACCTGACAGTATCCTATGTCTCTACAAAGCCACCGTCCACCCATGAATGGAATATTGTTGTCACATCTGGGCTGCTGCACCATCCATCAGTCTCTCCCTTTTAGATAAGGTCCCCAAAAAAGTCTCTAATTTAATAGGCCCCGCACTATCCACCTAACTTCGACTCCTGTCCGATCGCTGCAATATTGCATCCTTGTTTTTTTATACAAGTTCCCATTAGACAATGTGAGATGTGACCTCGAAAGCAATTTCAAAAGAAATTAGAAATATACAAGTAGTATGCCCAATACAGTCTCTATATACAACAAGAATATTGTAAAATCTACTGATGCTCCGAATAAGAAATAAAAATGGCTGATATTCTCATGAGTTCTTTACTATTTTTATATTAGCAAAGCCATTTTATTAAATCTTTGGAGAAATTCTTCCCCTCCATTTAACTGATTTCTTATACTCTATTGCCTTTTTAAATGATGTGTTGTTGTCCTTCTATTGAAATGGATGCCTTATGCAATCTTTTATCAAATTGGGGAGAAGGGTGGAGGTATTTGCTAATGAGGTTTATTCAATAATTTCACAATCAAAAACAATAAAATTGTTCAGCCCTGATTTTTTTTGTTTTCTTTCCAACTAATGAATTCCATTAGTTTTTTTGTTTATTTGGTATAAATATAGAATCATAACAAAATTGATTATTTTTGTTTTGTTTTATTGGGAAAATGAGTTTAAAGGTTAAAAATATGAAAGCTTCCATTGATTGAAAGAATTGCTGGAGAAATAGTTTTTGGAGAAATAGTTTTTGGAGAAATAGTTTGTTTTTTTTAATTTAAAAAACACATTTTTTAAAAAATTATTTACAAAAAAATGTTTATTCACACTTGTTTCAAAAGTAATTGGGTTTTGTTCAAGGCGATACCTAACACAGGCCTGGCTGTCAGTCATTGTCCATGTCTGGGGGCAGTTACGAAATAACTTATCATGAAGAATTTTAACAATGGATATCCAATAATCAGTAACTATATCTAATACTAGTTGTTGGTCGGGATGCATTGAAGTAATTTTAGTTTTTAATTTTTATTTGTTTGCACATAAGGTAGACAACTCGCATCATTTTCTATATGATTCAATACACTTAAATTGGCAAAAAATAAAACAAGCATCTTTCAGTTGCCACATAGGGAAAGGGTGGTAGAAATTTACACAGAAGAGGATACAGTAGCCTAGCACCTGTGCCAATTAACCTTGAATTGATGCATTGTTGGTGCATTTATTACCTCCCTTGGTCCAGGAATCCTGATTGAGAAGGCAGCCCTCCTCCAGTTCAATCAAAACCTGCTGTGAAATAGTTTCTCATGGTGTCCACATAGACCTCTTTCTGGTGCAGAGGGGAATAATAGTTCCGGAGGTATATCGTAATGACCATTGAAGAGATTGTAGGCCAAAATGAGATCAGCGCGTAATCATTGGTGCTCGAGGGAGAAAAGGTTAAGTTTTTTTTTGAGTCGGCTTTCATAGGGCAGATCCCATAGACCCTGCACCATTCGAGTAGCCAGTCTTTGAACTCTCTCTAGATGCTGGACACATCACGTATTAGATATGGAGCAAAGGCCTAGACTCTAACAGTGGTCTGACGCGGGAGACATAAAGTGGTAGAAATATTTCAGGAGTGAGTTTGCAGAAAGAACGTCAAATTGCTTTATTTGCAGCCTGAATGCAATGTTTAGATGACATGAAGTACGAGTCGACCAGAAGGCCAAGATCCCATTTCAATTTGAACCTGGCTATCCATTTTAACAGTTTTTATCGCTCACCATTCTACCCACCAATGTTTTGCTCCATTACTTTCATTCCATCGTCTTTCGGATGATACTACACCGTAACCCTAACACAACCAAATCACTTCTTCTTACTGACATTTGTTTGTGAATTTCAATGACGCAGTTTCATAAACTAAAGAAAACATGTTTTAATCTTTATGGATGCCTACACTATAACTTTGGGCGAATTCTTATTACTTTTCGAATACGGATTCTATACAGGCAGAAGTGTCTGCTAGAAGAAAGATGACTCTTGAAAATTCTCTGTTGCAATTCCCGACTCGCAGACTTGAGGAATTGGCTGTAAAAATTGCCGTTTCCCTGGGTCAGATTTTTTTTTCTTTTTTCAACTATTAACACAGCAATTTAAACTGCAAGCAAATCCCATGAAAAATTTAAAGATTCCAAAAAATTTCTGCAATTTTCAATCGCTTAACTCTACAAAATGAAAATTTTTATAAGTCCATAACTTCAGTCATGTAAGCTGTATTACCACACATTTTTCAGCATAACACTATTTTTGATTGTTTTGAAGTATTTTGGGATCCAATATAAAATCTCCAAGAGTGTCTCCATATTTTAAATCTACTCCAACAATTAATGATGAATGTAAATACATTTTTGACGCACGAGTTAAAATCTATCGACCAGCGTAAACGACTACTTCAACTAGTATGAAATGTAAAAGTCAGCCCCTTTTTTTTTTTTTTTTTTTAAATTGATGAGCATGAAGAATTGTTGCCCCATCTTCCCCACTCATCATCGCATACTCTCAGACTTGAGCAATCGTTTCGGCTAAAGGTGACGCACATTCTTTCATATCATGATTCCTAACAGCTGTTGATTGTATAACTTATGCAACTGTTTATCTTTTGACCTTGTAAATTAAAAAAAAAAAATCACCACTGCTTTTCTCTCCTTTTATTCTAAGAATACTTTCTTCCTCTCTTTCTAATGCTACCAGATCAGGCTGTCTGAAGATACCGGCTTCCTGACTTAAAATGCGGCTAACATTGATCTTATTGTTTTTTTCCTTTTCACAACCTGATTATGTTCTACAAAGCTAAAAATAAACATTTTTCCTCTACAAAACAACTAAACCAAACACCATGAATAAATATTTGAAGATATAAAGAATTTGAAGCATAAAAACTTTTACCAAAATGACCGGATTCGGCATTAAATAACCCGAAAAGGGTTGATATGCCGTAAAACAAAACAACTAAACCAAACACCATGAATAAATATTTGAAGATATAAAGAATTTGAAGCATAAAATCTTTTACCAAAATGACCGGATTCGGCATTAAATAACCCGAAAAGGGTTGATATGCCGTAAAACAAAACAACTAAACCAAACACCATGAATAAATATTTGAAGATATAAAGAATTTGAAGCATAAAAACTTTTACCAAAATGACCGGATTCGGCATTAAATAACCCGAAAAGGGTTGATATGCCGTAAAACAAAACAACTAAACCAAACACCATGAATAAATATTTGAAGATATAAAGAATTTGAAGCATAAAAACTTTTACCAAAATGACCGGATTCGGCATTAAATAACCCGAAAATGGTTGATATGCCGTAAAACAAAACAAGCAAACTTCCTTCTCTTACTATTATGTATTTTCTTTTTTCTCACAAGTTTTCCCAAAGCACATCACTAAAATTTTCAAGAAGGTTGATCATTTCTTTGTATCAGTTAGCAAGACCGTTGTTAGCTGCTCTCCAGCCATCTATTTAAACTGTATAGAGCTATGGCACCACCACACTTAGAATTGGCATCATCAGTCGGCAACCCTTATCTTGCTGAGACTATTGACCGTCTAGAAACTGTTCAGAGATGTACAATCAAGCGAATACCCTCCTTCAGACACCTGTCATACTCTGAAAACCTTGTTTCCCTTCGATTCATTGAAGCTCCGAAGTCTAGCAGCTCCCATGGATTCCGGAAACATTTTTTTGCACTCAGAATTGCTGAAGTATAGAACAAACTGCCTCCTCCATCAGTTGTTGATTGTAGAGATACTGCATTTCCTCAAATTCGTCGAAACTATACGTGGCGTTCTCCCTCCATACACATGTGTTTGTGCACTTTGAATGAGTTGCAGTGTACCTCCTGAGCACTGTACAATTTCATTATTATGTGTAAATGTTGTCTCCGAATTTGATGCAACTTTGTAAGTAGGTATAAATAACAAAATAACCCAGAGTGTAAAGGTCTTAAAATAGTACGGTTCATTCCAACGTATATATCTTGTACAAACAATAGTAACTACAGGTAATCCAATAGGATTTAACAGAATACAATCGAATCACCCATACTACTGTCCGTAGTCGTATTTATTCTCCAGACTAGTTCACTTATTTAGTGACTGAGGGGAGTCCGGTATCCCATCACAACAAAAAGCAAGATTACAATGCTTAAATTTAACGATATTTTTTTGAAAATAATTTTTAAAAAACTTTTAGCTAATTAAACAGTCCGGTGTCCCATCACAACAGAATTAATAACAACTTTTTTCTCTTCCTTTTTACCGAAATGCCATATGAATTTAATAAAGTTTAAAAAGATTTTCCACTCATTATTTGATATAAATAATCTGTAATTAAATGTAAAAGGGTTGATATGCCATAAAATAAAACAATCAAATCAAACAGCATGAATAAATATTTGAAGATATAAATTAAGATGTAATTAATGATGTAATTAAGATGAAAGTAAACGATTGTTTTTCTCCTAATGAATTTATTTTTGTTGATGAATTCTAATAAATCTACAAAATGTTGTGGGGTTTATTTTCCTTTTGAAAGTGTGTGCACATCGAGATTATACGAGGAGGGGGGGGACAATCGATCAATGGAAACCTGATGTCTGTCTATGGAATATTTTTATTAAGAAATAACTAATAAAATTGATTTATTTTTTCCTTTTCTTCTTGATTGTCAGACGAGATAAAAGAAGGACGCATTAATTTTAGTCAGCAAATTTTTAATTCCATCGAAGAAAAGATTTCTTTTTCAACACTTTCTGATATTTGAAATCACATTCTCTTCCTTCCTACCTTGGTCTTCCTCCAACAATCATTTTTTGCCATTGTAGAAATGAGTTAGAATTCACTCAGCTGATGCAAATCTTCCTTGTTTTTTTTCTTCTCCATTTGACAGGGATAAGCTGTCATTGGTAGGAGTGTTATTTCCGAGTTTTGCATTTCTTAGACTAATTGCCTGTTTTTGTTTTTTTAAATTTATTTATTTTTTTATTACTTTTTTTTTCTCCTTTTTTTTTTTCATCAGATATAAACATAATTTCTCCAAAATAACAAGACTCCACTCAGTTTCATATTAGGTACGGGGGTGGGGGATGGAGGCTTCAATATATTTCCTGGTTGGTTGATTCCTTCCTGAGAATGGCCAAAATATGAACAAATGACAGCAGTTGTATTTTAGTTTTACATTCACTATTCTAACCAATTAAGGTACTGTTTCGTAACCGTCAACTATAGATTTTACTGGCAGAGTTTTAAAATCTATTCTTGACATGGGGAGGGGGGGCTTCGGTAACATTCGGAACGGCGTACTTGCTTTGTCTTTCTACATTTCGTAGCATTCGTTGTACATACGTCACGCCTACGCTACGCCAGTAAAATCTATGGTTGACGTTTCCGAAACGGAACCCCAATTAGGATGATAAGTTCCAGTAACAAAGTTATCTTATGTTGTTGACAGTCTATGTATGAACCCCCTCTCCCCTTTTAATTTCATTCATTGTCTGTGTTGTGACCTTTGAAGGGCCAATAATAATAAAGACAACCCAGTGGTATATTTACAGAAGTACAGAATAGTATGTTACAGAAAGTCTGCGTCCGATACTGTGGCTATGACTGCCACAACACTTAATCGTAACTCTATTCAAAGTGTCTGGAAGAGTCTATCTATTCCCGAAATAGGGTAGATAAATATCACCCCATAACAGTCTGTGAAAACAAGACTCCTCATCTGCACAATGTGTAAGTGAACATTTAAAGTGTTTTTCTAAAAGAAATCTTTCAAAACTGTTCCGCTTGTAAGATACTTTCATGCTATCAAATACGACTCTCAGAGGTTGATTTTTTTTCTTCTCTACGAATATGAAATCGTGTGTGTGTTGCTTGAAAATGAAATAAGTTGCTTGAAAATGAAATAAGTTGCTTGAAAATGAAATAAGTTGCTTGAAAATGAAATAAGTTGCTTGAAAATGAAATAAGTTGCTTCCAAAGAATATCACCTGACTTTGACTCCTGTAATTAAAAAAACAAAATTTCGGTTTCTGTATAAAGAAGTCGGCCATTTTAATCTGTTAATAGTTGAACAAACTAATGAATTCCTTTGACCTTTTGAAATTTGAAAGCATTTAAACTGTCGAATAAAAAGGCATTTAAACTGACTTTAAAATTCTTAACAAATCTTCATTTGATTAAAAGATTTAATGTTTTAGAAGCTTTTTACATCCAATAATTTTATAAATAAAGATTAAAACAGCATTTATACCTTAACGACAATTAGTTATAAGTTTATTAAAAATGTTGTTCAATTAATAATTTAATGGCTAAACGATATTGTAATAATTAAATTTAAGTTTCAGAATCCTATTTAGAAAATAGTTTAATCTTATCAAAGACAGCAAGACCAGTGAACAGGTTAGCAGAAAGAATGTCACAAGTCTTGGAGAATGAAATGCAAAAAATGTACACCCAGGGCTCTAATAAATAGTTGGGTACAAAATTCCATGATGGTTGCTGGGTTCAACATGAGGCACCTGAAGATGGTCTGATGGTAATCAGAGTGAGGAAACCCGTTCGAAAATTGTGAATAATTTTGGTTGTTTAATAACATGCAAGATTTTATAGGCTCATCCAAATTTATCTTTGAGGAGCTGTGATGCCCTGTTGGAAGATCTTCCAAAATCTTATTTTACTTTGCTAATAATGTAGAGCATCCAAATATAATGTGTTCCATCCTTTTTCCAACTCCCCTTTTCCTTCCCATACCCTTTCACTTCTCCTTCCCCCTCCCCTTCCATTTCTCCTTCCCCCTCCCCTTCCATTTCTTTCCCCCTTCCCTTTCTTTCCCCCCTCCCCCTTTCTTTCCCCCTTCCCTTTCTTTCCCCTTCTCCATCCCCTTTTCCTTCTCGATCCCTTTCCTTCCCATTCCCTACCCTACCTTCCCCTCCCCGTTTCCTTCCCATTCTATCCTCTCCCCACTTTCCTTCTCCATCCCTTTTCTTTCCCATTCCCTACCCTACCCCGCCCTACCCCCCCTTTTTCATTCCTCATCCCCTCCCCCTGTCCTTCCCCTTCCTTCTTTTTTGTATTAACTTTGTTTTGTGTGTAACAATCTCAATACAAAAGAATTATATCATGAAGTATTTTTTGTTTTCAGAAGAAAAAAAAAAAGGAAAGATCTTGCTCGTATGTTCTTATCTGACATATTGGTAGTGGTAGACCTCCTTCGGAAAGATCTCAGCCTTTTCATAATAAGCATGTACTCGGTTTCTCCTCCCCCGCATCCTCCTCCTCCACCCTACGGCTCCATCTCTGTCATTCACTCTTTATTATACAAGATTTTATTTGCATTCATAAAAAAGCCATCACACATGTACATCTTTTTTGTTGCTACCAATACCTTCAGCATCTGTTACATCTGTTTCATCTTTTTCCTTTGAAGAGCTTACCTATTGGAGTATCTTTTTGAAGGCGGCCTTCTCCTTTGATTCATTCATATTATTGGTTAGAGGATGCAGAGAGAACCCCATCCTTTTTTTCTTAAGACTTGTTGGCTGATTCTAATTGACATGCACATAAGCAAATGATGCTGTATCGCCTGCCCGCTCCCCTTTTCCCCTTGTCTAGTTGTTCTAATAACATCCTCCCCCCCCCCCTGCTCCCAGTCCCCCCCCCCCCCAGTCCGCCCGTCTGTCCAAATCAATGGATAAAATCCTCTCTTCTCTATTTGATGCCGACTGCCAAAGCCTCAAATCTGTTTCATGTTTTTTTGATCAATGCTTTTGACCTTGTCTCTCAGATCTTTTTAAAAACATATTGAAGAAAAATAAACACTGGAGAGGGGAGTCCCCTATCTGTTTATATATTTTTATATGTAGATACATAATTAATGTTCAAATGGGACTAGCAGTTGCACATTAAAATATTCCGACACTACAATATTATGGGTAAAAAAAACAAACCCTTAGTCAATGTGTACGTACGCACGCACGTATATCAAGGCTCTTCAGTGTGGCTAGACATGCCGAGTACTTCAAACTGAGATTGAAACAATTTAGACAGCCGTCAGATAGCTTATCAATATTCTATCATGTGCACCACGGAAGTAAGAGAAATTAAAAAAAATATTTATTTACATAACTGACTGCCGAAAGAGCTTACTTTTTTTTATCAAGAGGAATACTTTATTCTAAGTGGCAACGATTAAATATATTAAGGTCTATCTATATAGGTTGCAAGACCTTGAATATAATTGGAAGCTAGCTAGCGAACCATCATGGCAGTGAGGTTATGATATTCGAAGAGATTAGTTTTTACCTCCTGGCGAGCAAATTCTGTTGTTATACATTTTCGATGAATATCTTTGGTGCTTTTTTACATTAGGATCTGCGCTAATTTTGACCCTGTCGTTAGGGTTAGAGGTTAGAGTCATGGTTAAAGTTAGCAAAGGTCCTTATGTAAAAAAAAACTCTATCTTTTAATGTAAAAAAACAATATCTTTTAATGCAAAAAAACACTATCTTTTAATGCAAAAAAACACTATATTTTAATGTAAAAAAACACTATCTTTTAATGCAAAAAAACACTATCTTTTAATGTAAAAAAACACTATCTTTTAATGTAAAAAAACAATATCTTTTAATGCAAAAAAACACTATCTTTTAATGCAAAAAAACACTATATTTTAATGTAAAAAAACACTATCTTTTAATGCAAAAAAACACTATCTTTTAATGTAAAAAAACACTATCTTTTAATGTAAAAAAACACTATCTTTTAATGTAAAAAAACACTATCTTTTAATGTAAAAAAACACTATCTTTTAAGGTAAAAAAACACCATCTTTTAATGTATAAACTACAAACTCTGTGGAGTGTGCCAAGAAATGTTTACTCAAATGATAAAAATTGTTAACAGCACAGTATTCTTCCTTCGTTGCAAGCGATGTGTAAGTACCTCTCTGGTGCTAGTATGGGCATCCTGGGATCCCTAATCGTCACGATCCCATTGTCAGCCTAACTGAAAGGATCCCAAGGAAGACTGAGCATCGGCTTGATTATAGAAGCTGTTGGAGACCGACAAGTATGCCATCTTAACGCGTTCAAGGATCCGCTCTGATGCGTTACTTATTATTAGACTTGATGTATTGATTTTTCTTTGTATTTTGGCTTCCAGCCATTTTCTTTCGACATACTAAGTGTTGTTTTCATCCATATGCTTTTTCACTGTGGCGTCTGCCATCGAATCAAATTCTTTTTACAATTTGAAAAACAAAAACCTAATCTATTTTAGCAATTGGTTATTCACATGATCACAGATGATCTTTTTTGATAATCGAACTTCCATCAGCGTTCACACTTTTATACACGGTTTTATTTTCTAGCACATGTTTGCCGCTCTTTTCTCCTTAATCAGTTTTATCACGATTACAAATGTTGGCAATAGTCTCAGATTTCTTATATTTCCTTTGAACTAAATTTATGTATATATATATATATATATATATATATATATTATTTCATGTATCCACGTAAAATGTTATAAGGAGATATAATTTTTTATGTATCAATTTTCAGTATTTACTTCAACAGTGCTCAATACGTGAGTAGAGCTAGGTAGTAAGTTATGAAAATATATTTATGGCAATTAAGCTACACAGAACAACAAAGAAACAGGGATGAGTCATCCTATAGAAAACAGAACAATAGAATAGGAAGTAACATCAATCAAAGCTTTGTTTGTGAGAAGCCCAACGATTGGCTAAGATAACAACAAAGAAACAGGGATGAGTCATCCTACAGAACAATAGAATAGGAAATAGGAAGTAAAGTCAATCGAACCTTTTCATGTGAGAAGCCCAACGATTGTCTAAGAGAACAACAAAGGCTCTGATTGGTTAACTAGCTAGATCTGTATATAAAAACACCCGGCAAAATTTTTCTCGATGTAAAACGTGCACACAGACCTTGCAATAATAATTATGTACGACTTTAGAATCAAAATGAAATATACTTATCCAAGAACCCTACAAGGAATTTGTAAACAAATAAACAGAAAGGAGCTACAACTGGAGATATATATATATATATATATATATGCTAAAAATGGAAATAGTATTTCAAACGTAATGTAAAGGAAAGGAGAAACTAAATTATCAGTAAAGTCATCAACGTTTCGTCTTCATCAAGAAAAGACTTCCTCAGAATGGTTTAAGAGAATAAAAAAGTTATAAACACAAGTATATTACTTGGAAATAGTCTGTATGTGTAGAATGTAAAAAATATTTATTTTTAGTCGGCCATGTTTCGTCCAGAAGATGAACATAAATATTTGTTACATTCTACACATACAGACTATTTCCAAGTAATGTACTTGTGTTTATAACTTTTTTATTTCTCTTAAACTATCCTGAGGAAGTCTTTTCTGGATGAAGACGAAACGTTGATGACTTTACTGATAATTTAGTTTTCCCTTCTTTCATTAACATTACGTTTGGAATACTATTTCCATTTTTATCATATATATATATATATATATATATATATATATATACTAGATCACCCATGACCTGTTGGGTCAGTATTTGTTATATATATATTATTAAATATATAATTTCTTAACTTGGATATTGATAAATCAGCAGCAGCAGCCCGCTGTTGATTGTTGTTGTTAAGTGATTCAGACTTCTGCATAGAGCCCTTGAAGATCGTGCCTCAGGGTTGTCTGGTTTGCTTGTTGAGGTTAGCTGTTCGTTAAACTTACAAGATTGCAGATTTGTACCATCCCTGACATCAGAGCAGAAAGCCCCAGTGGTTGCATATGAAGTTGGGAGGTTTAGCGAAGAACACGCAAAGAAGTGGTGGTTGCAGAAGCGACGTTCTTATGAATTTGTGGTTCCGAGTCTAACATGTACTTGCTTGTCACATGCAGAGACAAAGACAGCGGATCCTGATGGTGATGGTGACTCTCGACTCGTCCTGGATTTTCGTCAGAGCCCTGTTAGCTTGATAGCTTTGACACTATCATGTTGCCACCGACCCTAACTTGACGGTGAGAAAGGGTTGGCTATACTTAGGTATCTGTCTATGTTTATATATTTGTATGTATAGGATTCTCTCCTAAACTAATTAACTGATCATTGTGAATGTTGGAACACCACTGCCAATAGGTAATGTGTGCTGTATGTAATTTAATTTAGTTTTATTGAAAGGAGATAAAGAAGGGATTGAAGACCTCCGATTTTTGTGAAATTTTAACAATAGATATTATTAGGCATCAATTAATAAATATTCCCCAAATGTCAGTTTCTTTGGAGTATTTTAAAGGGTTTTTAGGGGGCATTACATGGGTACAACCTCGCATTTGAAATTCAAATATTTCAGCTTTGCATTAAATTTGATCCATAGTCAACCGACAACAATTAATTAAGATTCCCTAAATTTTGATTTCTTAAGCCCCTTTAAACTTAAGCCTTAAATTTTAGACATTTTCTAGAAACAAAATCTTGTAATTGATTTTGATCAAAATTAGAATAAGGATTCTAGACATAGGGTTTTGTATCATATCTTGATTTTAATCTTCATAAGCGGACATAAAAGTGGTGCAAAACTACTCTTTGAGGAATTAATTTTACTCATCCTGCATTTATATATAGATTTATTTATATATATATATTTTAATTCATACAAATAGTTTGGGCTGCATATGTGCATACATATTTCAGCTGCGACTTTATTCACAGTTCAGCTTTTTTTGCAGCGTTTGTTGTTTTTTTTGTTTGTTTTTTTGCTCACTACTACTTCAATTCTTTCACTTTCTAAGTGATTAAGATGTAGAAAATTGCATTATTTATACGTACATAAAAGTAATCCATGGACACGTGTTTCTGGCTCACAACCGTCATCAGCATGGCTAACTTAGACAATAAAAAATAATTACATAAACATACATTAAATATTTAGGTGATAAAAATCGTACATATTTCTAGACAGGGCGTCTTGGTCCGAGGGTAAAACACTGAACTATAGACATCAATATCGAAGGTTCGATCCTTGTCTAAGTTAGCTATGCTGATGACGACTGTGAGCAAGAAACACGTGTCCATGGATTACTTTTATATATGTATGAAATTAATATATATATATATATATGATCTTGATAATTGCACCCAATTGAACCCGTATTTCTTTTTCTGTTTTACGATTTCTTGTTCTTACTTTTCGCACAACCCCATTCTTCACTGAACACCATTGATTGAGCAAGTTTTTCACTTTCCTTTCGCATTTCTGCATTTGTTTCTTTCTAATTGCATCACTAATGGCTTTTCAAGTGGACATATTTCTTATCTAATAAATACGATGAATTGAGTGCTTAGCCTCGTTCTCATCCATTAGTCGAAATAGTTGATGACTGATTAATTAAATCTTGTCGAATCGTTCTCGTCGTTCACCTGAGCAAACGCGCATGCATCATCTTCCAAGTTGGAGTCCACCATTTGACGCACAACTGTACGCACTTTTCAAATTTGACACACAACTTTACACACCTTTCGAATTTTACACACAACTTAACACACCTTTCGAATTTTACACACAATTTTACACACCTTTCAAATTATTCAATGAGAAAAGTTGCCAAAGTGAAACGACATTAGTAAATGAGAAATCTGGTTACGTATTTTAAGTTTTTTTTTCTTTCTTTTTTTAAATTAAAATTTTTTTTTCTTTCATTGGGTTTATCTTTATATCTGCTTTTAAGTAAACAAATTCCATGTCTGTTCGTTATTAGTTGGCAATCCTATGTAATTTACTCTAAATTTTTAATCAAATTTTCTCATTTCTGTTGCTTTCTCATCATGCCATTATCCATACTAGTACTATTTTCTCGTATTATTACATCTGTAGGGGAGGACCAATTTGCCTAGATTAGTGTTTTTTTTCTTTTCCTGTTCCGCCGTGATGCATGTTGATTAATTGTGCTCCGATGAACTGGCTGCTCTGGTGCCCCCTCGACGAAAATACACTAGACCAACTACACAATCAGCTAAATCCCATTCATTCACTGTGGAGGTCCCCAAAAGCCAGAGAGCCTTCTACTCCAATAGCTTCTTTCCTCGTGCTGCTAGCCTCTGGAACTCCCTCCCTGTCTCCTGTTTCCTAAACAGTATCGATATGCAGAAGTAAAACTAATGTAAACAGACATCTCGCTGCACAGCTCCCAACTTAGGATGACACCTAAAACCTACACCTTAATTCTCAGTAGCCCCTTACGTCTACAATAGTGGCCTGCCTTGTTTGGGGTGAAATATGTTTAAAAAAATTTTTTTTTTTAAATAGGAGTGGTTGTAAATAATGGCAGCACAAAATCATTTAGGGTTTAACAATCTTTTTGAGGTTTTTATTATTTTTTTTACAGTCGACATCTATGCATACATAACACCCTCAACCCCATTCTCCATAGGGGAATAGGAGCAACTGTCCAAAAAAACATTCTCTCCCGCGATCCAGAAAAAAAAAGAAAAAGATTTTCTCAGCTTATCCAGTTCTTTCCCACTCCTATTCCTTTTCATTGTTATTCCGCCGTGATGCATATTGATTAATAGAAGCGGTTGTAAAAAATGACGACAGAAAATCATTTAGGGTTTAACAATCCTTTTGGGATTTTTATTTTTCTTCATCGGTATATATACATAATAGCTCCAACCCATCCCCCATAATAGGGGCAGCTGTCCAAAAGCGGAGGATGTCCTCGCTTTAACACTACATGTCACTATTGACTTCCTATTTGTGATGCATTGATGCATTATCCTGACACGTAGCCCTAACTCTAACAAAACTTCTAATAGAATTTTCCACTATGCTAACCTTATACTTATTATAACCTTATGTGAAAAAATACCGTTTTAAACATTATTTTTACACACCTGCATTTCAATATTGTTACACAATCAATAAACAAAGATGTATTCATCTTGAAGGAACAAAAACAATTGTAAAAAGATGGGTACTGTTAGACGACCAACTTATTTAACCTAGTTAGTAAAAAAAAAAAGTACCGCTACGTCATCTAAAGAAATCAAACGAACCTTTTAGTCGACTTGTTTTCTTTCGGCTCATTCGTCCAAGTACAATTTCCTCTCATTATCTGCTTCGATGACCGATGACAGATAATCGATGAGTTTAATTAAATGCCATTCAAGATGTATCAAACTAATAAAATACGGATGAACGTGATGCGGAATGGAGGCTGACCCCATTGAAACGTTTCTCAAGGTATATCTTTAGAAAATCATCCAACTCTAGCGTCCGCTGAACAATTCCTTTAAAGAGATTCTCAATTCTTAGAATAAACGATTCCAGTGCCAAAAGTCTGATCTTTAATCGAAAGATTCTAACAAATTGGCCAACAACTTCACGGCATCCTTTTACTCTTGTAACTCAATATTTTCACACGGCAAAGTGTCCATTTACTTCTGAATATCAAATAATGTGAGAAATTGCCCCTCGTAAAATTTGTACGATTCAGAAAATTAGCATCTATGCCGATGATACAACTCTCTATTCTTGTGTTGCTTCTCGCCCATCTCTCTCGGATCAGTCGAAATATGCAGCTGATCTCGAAGTTGACATGGATTCAGTTGTGGATTGGGGTACAAAATCGCTTGTTTCGTTTAATCCTGTTAAGACTCAGCTCGTGTCTTTCAATCGTAGGCGTGTCCCTTTTCTTCCTGAGATTCTCATGGATGAATGCCTCTGCTCTTGCGGAGAAATCGACACTGAAACTTCTTGGTCTTTCTTTCTCAACAAATCTTTCCTGTAGTTTATACATTATATCCATTGCTCTTTCTACTTCTCGTAAAATTGGTTCTCTCTAGCAAAACACTTTCTCATGCTTGAGGCTATATTCTCTATCTCTACAAATCTACTATGATACCTTGTATGGAGTATTGTTGTCATATTTGGGTTGGTGAATCTGTCCCGTTTGAGGGTTCTTGATAAGGTGCAGAAACGTATCTGTAATTTTATTGGGCCCCCCCTTCTCTGCACCCTCTCTCTCACAGACATGATGTTGCTAGTCTCAGTCTTTTCTATGAATACTATTATGGCATTTGTTTTTCAGAAATATTTGAGCTGTTTCTTGCTTCCTTTGTTTATCCTAAAGAATGAATCGATTACGCTGGTATGGTCATGTGGAACGTTCATCCTCCTGGATAAACTGTTGCAGAAGCATGAATATCCTAAATTGCAGTAAGGTTGGCCGGCCAAGGAGAACTTGGAAGCAGGTGGTTGGACAGGACCACACAGAGTGGAATTTGGAGACTGCTGAACCGTGGGAAGTGGAGAGTTAGCTTGCGTGATATCAGAAAACGTCTGACCCTTCAACAAGGGAAAAATGACGTTAAATTAATAGAAGAGAAGAGAAGATACTGTAGAATAATATTTCGATTAGCCATCTATACCTGCGGTGTCAAAAGGCATGGGGGGGGGACTTACCCACAGGGCCAAAGAATACTGCATGTGTTCCACTCATCAGTCAGTGGCTTTTAAAGGGACTGGAGTCAGTCGTTCTTTTTAGAGTCAGATATATTTTAGCCAACTTCCTTCCTCCGAGGTAGGGGAGTCAGGGGTCTGAGTTAGGTTTTTGAAAACTTTCATAAAAGATTATTTTTGTTACAAAATTATGGGAGGATCTCATCATCGTATCATATTCGGTTTAACGTCCGTTTTACAATACTGGCATGTGTTGGACGACTTTAACAAATTGACTTCCAAACTAACCTATCTCTGACCAGATCATTATTGATCTCTTGTCTTTCTCTCATGTCCATTTTTATCACTTCCATGTTTTCCTTGGCCTTCCCCTATGAACTGGACCTGCTACCTCAACTGTTCTACATCTACTAACCACAGAACTTTCATCCATTCTTCCAACGTGACCGTCCCATCGAAGTTGACTGTTCTGCACACATCTCCCAATTTAATTTTCCTCTGAGGTCATCAGATCTAAACCTGTCTTAGACTCACATTACACATCCATTGTATCATTTTTCTCCATGATTTACTTATTTAAACTCTTTCGTCTATGAATGCTTTGAAAAAGAGAAGGGTTTTAGTCCGTAAACAATTCAATAACTTTTCTTATTTTAATGACCAATTCTTTCGAACAGGTTGAAACAAAATAATGGACTTCTCCATAACTTAATAATTGGAAACAAATATAGTTGATGTAGCCAATTATTATCAAATCGTGTATTTGGACAAACATTATTTTTCACTAATTTTTTTTTCTTTTTCTTTGTGTATAATGAATTAATAAAACGACTTTTACTTTAAGGTGGCCGAATGAAAAATTATTGCTTAGAATGCAATCAGTGTTTTTTATGGATAGAATTAACTCGGAAATATAATTTTCTTTTCTTTTTTCCTTCAAAAGGTGAAAGCTTAAACTTAAAAAAAAAAAGTTTTCATCAGACATATAAAGTTATCTTGTGGTTTAAAAGTCTGACCCAAATAACAATACGCCCGACATATCCTTACTTGATTCAGACTAGCCTATTTTTCGTTTTTCCTTCCTGAAAATACTAATTATAGCTGAAAAAACTGTTAGGATAGAGACAGTTTCTTTTATTTACCAAAACAAATTAAAGGGAAGTTATCATGTGCAATTATACTGAGTTCTCTCCCTTGAGTTCTTTAAAAAATAAGTATATATTAATTAAATTATGCAACTTTATACATGTGTATTTCTCGCCTCCACAATAATTGTACATTTGTTTTTTTTGCTGTTAACGTCAAGTACTAAAATAAACTTTAACAATAATTTTATTTCACAAATTAATTTGGTTATTAAATTAAAGTCAATAAAATTAATTTGTTTCTTTTTAAACAAGTCAGTCATTTTTTTTTCTTTTATTCCTGGGCAATGCCGGGTAGGTATGACTAGTTCATTGTTAGATAGTTTTTTTTATAAAGTAATTTTTGTTTTAATATTAAAACGGTTAGTGTAACGATTTCTTGAATTATAACAGGCTGAATTATTTTGAGGAAACTCTGATTTAAACATCTACCAAAGATAAAATAATCCTCCTTAAAAGATGTTAGTTTAATCTTCATGCGACAAGAATTTAACAAGAAATCTGTTAACTTTTGTTTGAAATATGATGAAAATCCGTTTTTTAACAACTTCACCTTCATTGCCTTCCTCACTCAACATGCACCAAACATTGATGTTTTATTGTTTTTTTTTTCTTTGCAAAACTCAATCATGTTCTGCAAAATCCAAAACAAAAATTTCCCTCCCCTCTTCACAGTGGGCTGGGGGGTGGACATTAGGCAAAAACGAATGTCGGAGGAATTGCTGATGTTTGGTGTTTTTATAAACTACTTTATATTCCTGATTCAACAAAAAAAAAAGTAAGTCAAATCGTTAAACGGTTGAAAAAATATGCAACATTGAATTCGCGATATTTCGCATTTTTCTCCGGCTCACGCGAAACATCCACGATTTTTCCCCCAAAAATTATAATTTTCAGATTTCCATGATTAAATTGCAAAAATCAGTGTGGAATTACTTATTATTGCATGTTTTTTTGTTTTATTGATAACCATTTGTGAAAATGCAAAAATAGACTACTTTGGGACCCAATTTGTCGATTTTTAGCTCTTTTTATGAAAGAAATTAGGAAAATTTGAGCTAAATTTCCCTCTTTTTTGGCTCAAATTAGCGATAAAATTCTATATTCATCAGAAAATAACTTTTAAACCGGGATAGGGCACATACCAAACCATATATGTTTCTGAAAGCTATGGAGGTATAGATTATGAAAAACCAAGCAGATCTATGTGCCCTATCCCGGAGTTTTCAAAAAACAAGCCGTAGTCCCCCTCCACAAGTACACTGAAAACGAAAAAAAACTGAAAATGTGATCTACAATCGATAAAAATGAATTAGGGGGCAAAAGTTTTTTTGTTTTTTTAAAATTTTTTTTGGTGAAAATTCAAGAACACAACGATGCAAACAATGTATCTTCTTCATTCTCGACGCTGAAATGCACTTTCTCTGGGCAGTACCGTGTGTGGTGTCCTCTTAATTCGCACAGTTTATAAAACGGTTTGGCTTTCAGTCGTTCAGCATTCACTACTGGATCAGATGCCAACCACAACCGATTCAGAGTGTCCGTCAGGTTTGCATCTTGGGAAATCTTCCGCGACAATGTTTTTCTGATGTTACGAAGAATTTTGTTGCACGCCTCGAGACCTGATTCATCCAAATTTCCAAGTCCATGTCCATCATTATGCTGAATCAACTCCCAAGAATGAGCCAACACTTTATGTATCGATGGTGTAATACTGATCCATGGTCCTGGAAGATTCTTACAGATAACGCGAGGACATTGAGTCAAGAGAAAGACATTTGTATCAATACAGTATTGTTTATACTTCTCGACATCAACTTTTCTTTTCGACGACAGCACTCGGAGGATAATGGAGAAACGCTGACCAAGGACTTCCATTTTAGATCGATTTGCCTCAGGTACTGAATCCGTCACCAATTTCCGAACAGCAACATCGTGAAGGAGTCGTCGGCAGTTGTTTCCGGTAGTTGTTGTCCCAGTTTGACCAGTCGCATCAGCATAATCCCATTTGATTCCAGTGGCATCTTTGATTTTCTGCTGAAGATCTGTTCGAGCCTTTTCCAAAAATCGATGATTATGGCTGGCCTTTGACTCTGACCAGTCAAACACACAAGCGACAAGATGAACGATAATTTTCATAAACATGTCAACTGAACGCATGAGACCATGGAGTACTTGGATGGAAACAACTTGGTTGTTTGCAATGGGTCGAGCAGTGACACCAGCACGTACATCATAATCGTCAGTGCGTTTCAGGAGAGAACCATCTTTTTGTTCCAGATCATTGAAGATTGCATGCAGGGAAGTGATGTCACGTGTGATATTGATGCCATTCTGAATGAACTCGATGTCTAGGCAATCCTCTTTCGAGTGGTGACACAGATCACAATATGCACTTCCTAGACCAAGATATATGTTGGAAGCTTTTCTGTCCAGGCAGTATGAAACGTTGGTCGACTTAACATTCACGGCTCTGTTTTCCGGCATCTCAACAACAAAACCTTCACTTTAAACTTTGGAGATGTCGTTGTTGAACAATTGAAGGGACTGCAGTGTTTCAGATGATTCTTTGCCGGTGTGGATCATTATTGGTCTTTGAGATCTGGGTGAATTCGGAGAGGGCTCGGTCCAAACAACTTCGCCATGCTGGTCTTTCAGCTCAAGTGGGCACACAACAGTCAATATCAAATTGTTCGTTTCATCATTGTTGACCTGGTTGAAAATACTGTGTCCTCCACTTCCATCAAACCCAAATTTACATTTTAGGGCAAGATGCTCCTCTTTGATTGGAGGAATGGTTTGCAACACTCTCGCGATGGTAGACTTCAAAGCATCCACATAGTTGAAATATATACCGTGCCAAAACACTCCAGTATAATATTGAGGTATGGGAATCACCACTGGTGTCACCTCTCTTTGTCTCGTTCGCAAGTGTATCCAAGCTGGGAGGATGTCATGCCCAGCTGATTTCAGAACATTCTTTTGGGTGGTGTAGGCGTTTCTCCCCAAATTGCAGTCCGTATACAGAACCAATGCCGTGTCAACAGGAAGTTTCTCACTTGTGTCACGTGTGGACTTGCTCCAAAGAGCATTACCAAAATCTCTCGACTCCCGATCAGGGCAACGAGTAAGGAATAACCCCATCAATTGGGAAGAAGTCACTTTCTCCTCTGCAGCCACTGCCTGAATTTTCGCCCAGATATCATCGGTTCTTCTCAACAACTGTTTTAGGCTGCCCAACTCTTCAAGGGGCCTTTTCCTGGATGCAGTTTGCGTCGAGGGGTTCTTGTAATAGCGGAACACAACATTTTCAGCTTCACCTAGTGAGCTCAGCTCATCCCAGTTAACAGCAATCCGTTTATCTGTATATCGTCGGTTCTTCAGCGAATGGTATCTTTTGAGCGACTTCTTGACCTCGTCTTTCTGCTCCTCTGTTAACTGGATGAGATACTTTTGCTCCAGCAATCGAACACATGCGGTGATGGATAGAGGATCTCTAGTTTTTGCATCTTCTACAGTAAACACTTGGAAAAGTGCGTTATCGCTGACCGCTTCCATTTTTGATAGTAACTCCATCTAAATAAACAAAACAAAGATTTGAAGATTCTGTAGTGATTTCCTGTAAAATGCTTTGACAGGAAATTAAAGTGTGTAAAAAGGTGTGCAAATGAAAGAAAAGCAGTGTGTCAAATACTACTTCATGTCACATGTTACCAGATTTTTTTGGATTTTTTAGAAAGGCCCTCAGATTTCGCTTCTAACGAGCCCTCACTGAGCTTCTATGATCAATTTTGTGCCAAGATATGGCCAAAAATGTGATTTTGGGGCGTTATGCTCAAATATGGAAATTCGGCCCCAGACCCCCAAAAAATGGATTTTATGAATTTTTTTGATTTTTCCGAAAAGCTCTTGAAATTTCGCTTCTAACGAGCCCTCAAACAGCTTATATGGACAAGTAAAACTAAAGTTATGCCCAAATGTCCTCCAAAAACCTGTTTTGGCCCACTGTGCTCTTCTTCACTTTCCCCTCTTTCTCCCCCCTCCCTTTCACTCAACCAAACACCATTAAAAATATAAGATATTAAGAACTTGAAGCATAAAAACCTTCACCAAAATAACCGGATTCGACATTAAATAACCTGAAAAGGGTTGATATGCCGTAAAACAACCAAACCAAACACCATGATTAAATATTTGAAGATATAAAGAACTTGAAACATAAAAACCTTCACCAAAATGACCGGATTCGGCATTAAATAATGCGAAAAGGGTTGATATGCCGTAAAACAAAACAACCAAACTAAAAACCATGATTAAACATTTGAAGATATAAAAAACTTGAAGCATAAAAACCTTCACGAAAATGACAACAATTCAAAATACCAAAACTCTTAACTAATGACTATAAATGACCCACTGACTTAAGACTCAAATGAAGGATATTTCCTTCTACATTCATGGCATGAAATGACCCAAAAAGGGGTGATGGGCCATTAAGCAATATCTTACCTTACCATACCTAACCTTCAAATCTTTGTAAAAGAAAATCGGACATTTTCTCTGCACACAATTTTGTCATTTTAGAATTGAAGTCGAATTGGGATGACATGTACCTAATCGACATCTAGTTAAGATGGTATGAAATGAGGAAGGGCACCCTTAAATAATTGGCTGCTAAATTGAAACCTGTGTGCGATTTTCAGTTTTCAGGTTATTCCTCAGCAAGTCAGTTTTACGTAACAAATGTTTCTGTAAAAGATTTTGAAAATTTCACACAATTATAAATTGGTCTGCGTTTTTAATTTTGCTAGTTGTATTAAAGCACTTCCTGTTAAGAAGAGCAGCCACCTTCCCACAGTTTGTGCTTCATCGCGGTTTGCATATGCTGTGGTAGATGTCCAGCTTTCTTGTCGCTAGTGCTACCAGATCAGGCTGTCTGAAGATATTGGCTTTCTGGCCAAAAATGCACCAAACATTGATGTTTTGTTTTTTTTCTCTTTGAAGAATTCAATCATGTTCTCCAAAACAAAAAAAACAATTGCCCTCCCTCCCTCTTCCTCCCTTCCCCTTCTCCTCTCTCTCCCTTCCCCTCTTTCACTCAACCAAACGCCATGAACATGTAAAGAACTTGAAGCATAAAAATTTTGACCAAAATGACCGGATTTGGCATTAAATAACCCGAAAAGGGTTGATATGCCGCAAAACAAAACAACGAAACCAGCTTTCCTGTCTGTGGTTCAGTGACAGAGTTGTTGCTTCATCAGCAGGTGACTCTGATTTTAAATTCAGAGTTAGCATGTGTCCTACTGAGGAGCTCAAGAAAGGACCAATCTTGAGTTTATAATTTCCTGTTTATGTGTGGTGTGGTGTGGTGCGTGTCAGATTGTGAAAAAACAATTTATCGTATATTAAAAATAAAGCCAGTATTCCACCCTGTACCTTTGTAGTTCATAACTTTTTAAATATATAATTAAATCTGTTTCGTAAGCCATAAAAGCTAAATGTGGGTCCGTTTTAAAATAATCAAAATTGTATTTCCGATCGATTTTAATATTTAATCCTGATCAATATCCTATTTTTTATCAGTCAGAAATAGACGAACAAATCTGAATCTGAAAGTGATCTGACATTGCCGGCCAGTGTTGCGTGCAGCCTAATATATGTTCTGCTTTATGTAGTTAATAACGTCAGCATTTCCTAATTACTCCGGTGGCTCAATCGGTTACCGCACCGTACTTAGAGACAGAGGCTGTGAGTTCAAACCTCACCTGGGTCATAACAATTTTTTTCTGTTTTTGTTCCAAAATAAATTTAAACATATCAAATTACGTTATTAAGCGTATTGTTTGATTTTACTTTTTTTTTTTCTCTAATCTACATAATTTACGGAAATTAAAATCCCAGGCGATACCAGGTATCCCTACGGGTCAGTCCAGCCAATTTCAGTGAGGGCTTGGAATTGATGTTCTCCAAATCTCCTGAAACTTTCAGATTCTTTTAGTAGCATTGAAAGGAGTAAATCCTGAAAATTTCAGCTCAATTCCTTTTTCCGTTCAAATTTTATGGCCTTTTGAAAATTTTCATATCGCTGAAATTTTTTCGACACTGAGGATTTTCTCAATTTTGGAAGCCAATTTTCAGAAATTGTTATATTTAAAAAGGTCTGGATGAACTGCTTTCAATTATGTCCATAGAATACTATAAGAATCAGTTTAATTCATGGTTTCTAACCAAATTGGAAAAAATTTACGGAGCTAACAAAAATGACAAAAATTGAAAAAATCACCCCAAAAAGTCAAATTTTGAATTTTTAAAGAGTAAGTTCTTGCTAACAATCAACCCAAAATGCTTTTAATGCTTTAAACCTCATAGTATGCTTTGAATACTTCCTCAAAAAATAAAATTTAGGTTTTGAAAACAAATAAATTTGAAATTATGGGGTACCAAATATGGCAAAAAGTCTGCAAAACTTATATTTTACGGACTTTTTTCCATTTTAGAATGGTAATAACTCAGTAACGGTTGCTCAGAACCATATAAAACTATATATTTTCTTGAAGAACACCTTGAGCTCTATTCAAAAATGTAAAATAAACCAGTTTATAAACATCCTACTAAAATCTATGGGACATCAAAAATCACAAAATTTTTAAAATTTTAACTTTCGACGAAGTTCAAAGGCCTGGAACTTGTGGCCAAGAAAAAAAATGGATTCGATTTTTTGATTTTTTCAAAGAATAGACTTTCAGGTTTTAGAAAACTATCATGAGGATGGCAAACAGGGCTTTTACTCTTTAAAATGGTGCTTTCTATCATGGCACCTTTTAATATCCAAATCTAGCCTTTTCTACCATCTGCTTATAGTTTCGCAATAAAAAAACAAGTTTTAATCAAAATTTTCAACACATTTTAAAGAAATGCTATATATAGTGTAGATAGAATATCTTTCATTGGACAGAGAGATATTAATTGCCAAAAGAAGACGTGAAGAAGAGTGCATTCACTGTATTTTGTATATATTTTTTCTTCCCGTCACTGTGAACAATGACGTGAAAGTTACTTTTCTAGATTCCTATGTTGTCTGAAGCGGATATCTGACTTTATGATCAATTGTATTCAAAGCAATGTATTCCGTCTGGTCGAAACGAAAAGAGTCTGCGTCCTATTTTACCATCGTGATACGTTTTGATACGATCGGTGTGGGATCAACGGATTTCTAAAAGTAATGGCTGTGGATTACCATAGAATTTGATGCACGTGGCCCAGGCTCACTCGAAAAGATTCCATTGATTTCAGTGACTTTCTAACTTTTTATTAATTCAATCTATGTCTACCAAAAATAAACCATCCTAACTTGGGGGGGGGGGGTAGTCTTCGTTAATATAGCGAGGAAAGTGCTCATAGTTTCCTGAAATTTTAAACTTACAGACTTGACAATTAAAATGTCTGTCAAGACATTCATCCAATCGAGTTTGATATGGAATAAAATAGTGTAAGCTCAAAAAACATTTTAGATTCTCTCTCTCTCTCTTTCTCTCTCTCTTTCTCTCCCTCTCTCTCTTTCTCCCTCTCTCTCTTTCTCCCTCTCTCTCTTCCTCACTCTCTCTTCCTCACTCTCTCTTTCTCTCTCTCTCTTTCTCTCTCTCTTTCTCTCTCTCTCTTTCTCTCTCTCTCTCTCTCTTTCTCTCTCTCTTTCTCTCTCTCTCTTTCTCTCTCTCTCTCTCTCTTTCTCTCTCTCTTTCTCTCTCTCTCTTTCTCTCTTTCTCTTTCTTTCTCTTTCTCTCTTTCTCTTTCTTTCTCTTTCTCTCTTTCTCTTTCTTTCTCTTTCTCTCTTTCTCTTTCTTTCTCTCTCTCTCTCTTTTTATCTCTCTCTCTCTCTTTTTATCTCTCTCTCTTTCTCATTCTCTCTCTTTCTCTCTCTCTCTCTCTTTCTCTCTCTCTCTCTCTCGCTTTCTCTCTCTCTCTCTCGCTTTCTCTCTCTCTCTCTCTCTCTCGCTTTCTCTCTCTCTCTCTCTCTCGCTTTCTCTCTTTCTCTCTCGCTTTCTCTCTTTCTCTCTCGCTTTCTCTCTTTCTCTCTCGCTTTCTCTCTTTCTCTCTCGCTTTCTCTCTTTCTCTTTCTCTACTACTACTATTTTTACGTAATTTTCCCAATGTACCCCACTTTCATTCAACAATTGTCCGATCGTAACGATGATCTTTGTTCAATCTCAATATCTAACTCGACATTCTCTCTTCTCTAACCCAACGAACGTGCATCTTAATAGACAAGAAGTAAAATCAAGGAATATGAAACATCTTTCCTTTGTTGTCGTTACTCCGATCACCCACCCTCATTCTCTCTCAAAGTTTGTATGTGATGTGATCTACGTGAGAACGTTTGTTGCGTAATTAACATAAATAAGTTGTAATGTTAAATATGAATCTATTGGCGCTCATGGTCCTTTTTTAGGACCAGAAGGATAATTCACCATATTTTAGCAACATCTGTATTTTTCAGTCATAAAGATTGGAGTGTCGTTCAAATGTTACACCTACTGATTGATGTTTTATTGGCAACACTGATCTCTCAATTTTCAGTAAACTGTGCAAATCTTGAATGAAAGGATACAATCACTTTCATCTATTATTCAATCATTTTTTTTTCTGATAAGTGGTCCTTATACCCCCCTCATATATATATATATATATATATATATATATATATATATATAATAAATCAATGCTCTAATTATCTTATAAAATCAAGTAAATCTTTGAAAGTAATTTTAGTATCAAATAATATTGTATTTACAAAATAATTTTGTTGATAAATTAAAGAAAAAAAAGTTTATCCGAATCGGTGATTAAATCCTGTATAACAGTATAATTGAGTTTAAAAAATTTATTTTATTCAAAAAATGATCATTCACTTTTTTTATTCGATTTAAGCAATTTTGTTGTTCTGTATCGACGGTTCTAACGATATTTTAAAAGCTTTGAGTCCTTAAATTGACCCATTTAGCATAATGGTTTGTGTTCACAAATGGGCTGGCAGACTAGGGTTCAATTCTCGATCGAGTCATACCAAAGATTCCAAAACTGGTACCTGATGCCTCCTTGCTAAACACTCAACATTGTAAGGTGTAGATCAAGGGTAAGTGGAGCAATCTTGGTGTAGTCGCCAATGAGAAGGTTGCCTTTGGGTCACCCTCGATTATGGTTGATCCATTTTTTTAAAATGTATTTATAAGTCGTTGAATGTTTTGTTATATTCCAAACGATAAATTTTACCAGTAAATTAGTTTTGAATGAAAAACGACCATTTCTAAACTCTGGAAATATATAAAATGGAACAAGAAACTCACGGAACTTACATACACCAATTTGACCAATATACTAAATGGACTATTCGGAAAATGAAAAAAAAAAAGAAACGTCTTATCAAGCAAAAACATTATTTAATAATGTTTGCCTAAATGAAAATATACTGCCTAAACACACACACATATATATATATATATATATATAGTCAGGTTCATTTTATATTCCAATAACCATGTTTCAGAATTTTTTAGATGAGGGTTGACAATTTTTAGAATTTGGTATATTCGGACTACTGTTCTCATCTTGGGTGTTTTTATCACAACGTTTCGGCCGGTGTAACCTCCAACCTTCTTCAGGTGTACTTTGTCGAGCTTGGGAATCTTTCTGTCGAACTCAGGAAGAAGGTTGAAGGTTACCTCGGCCGAAACGTTGTGATAAAAACACCCAAGATTAGAACAGTAGTCCGAATATACCAAATTCTCCAATAACCATGTTTTTATTTTATTTTTTCACATTTCCAAAAAACATAACATTTCTGTGCAATGTATTTTTTTACGGTCCGTTTCATTTGCTGTGAGCCAAACAACATTTGTATGTCAATATCGTCTCTGCAACACTACAAAATCATCAGAAAAATTTACAATAATATATATATATATATACAATAATATTTTTATAAATAAATATTAAATATTTAAATACCTAGAGAAATCGATGTTTCATGCTAACGCAATCTTCAGTCTAGGAACTAATTCTCAACGGTCGGTAGGCGCGAACCCTGAACACAAATCGCCACTGATTCGCAGTCGGGGATCTTACCCATAGGCCATTGCCAACTAGTTAGTAAATAAAGAGGAACTTTAACTGTAAATAGCGGAATTCGGCGACTACTCACCAAGCAGCTAGAGTGATCTACGAAACGTCGGATCATGCATATAGCTATTTGTACTGCTTGTTATTAAAGCTCCTCGAAAGTGCCCATATATATATATATATATATATATATATATTGATATTAATGCAACTTTGATTGAATAGAAGTGAGAGCTTCTGTCTATTCCTTTTCTGATCCCTTTTTCCCTTTGGCGGACCAGTGACCTGGTTCTATGTTTCAGTGTGTACAGGAACTCACCATATTTGCAAGCACTTTTTACTTGCAAGAGTCGTCCTCAGCCACATGATAATGTTGGTACAACGAATTATAAAAAAATAGTGAATTCATTATATATATATATATATATATATATATATATATATATAT
Organism: Sepiola atlantica; assembly: GCA_963556195.1. NCBI lineage: Eukaryota > Metazoa > Mollusca > Cephalopoda > Sepiida > Sepiolidae > Sepiola > Sepiola atlantica. Next base: position 5,168,291 of record OY744528.1, on the reverse strand, counting down.
ATTGATTTTATCACTGAAATCTTTCTTTTTTGTGTATGACATTTCCTTGTCAATATTTTCTTAGTTAAGAAAACTTCTTTTTTTGATAATGTCAACATGATTTATAATTTCTTTGCTTGACAAGCATTGATTGTTTTCTTATCTCCCTTTGCAACGTTTCATCAAAAGGGAAGAAAGATGACATCTTGTCAGCATCCGGTTCAATGTAATCTGATCTGTCACTTGCATCCTTTTTTTGAGAGACCAAAGTAGAAATCAGAAGTGGGGAGTCAGCTGAAAGAGAAAAAAAATAAAAGAACAAGTTTGACTCCTAAAAAAATTATTGACCCATCTACCTTCAGAGGTGAGGAGTTCGCTGATCCCTCCCCTAAAACACACACACAAACTAGACGGCCATTGCTGCATTAATTGTTTGTGACAGCAGCAGTAGCAGTTCTCATCCTCTGAGAAAAACAATGTTTTTGAAGATTCACTCATTCATTTCGCATGCATCGGATAATTGGCATTGGTTTCCCCCGATATCTTTCGAGTTAGAATTCTTTCTAGAAAGACATTGAGTACTTACGGGAGAGACCACATGAAGGTTGCCAACATCCTACGTGAAAGTGTTTCTGTGGAACAAATTTGATTCAAACTTGGCACACCCAGGTTGTCAGTTTGTGTCGTTAGCCATTTAGCCACCGTCACCTCCCTTTTTAAAGATGAAAAATAAGAAACAATTGAAGCACAATTTAACTCTGAACTCGACAAAATCTAAATGAATAAATGAAAAAAGACTTTTTTCATTTAACATCCTTATATTACTATCAAAACGGCCCACTGTTTAAATCAATACAGCCTAGTCTTTTGAAATATTCTATGTATAGTCGATAGTAAAGGTCCGAACACAGCTATTTGTATGTCTCGTTGGCATCACTATTTTTAAACAGTTTATTATAAACTAGCAAGATCTGTGTCCCGGTGTTGCCCCGGGAGGAAATCAAATAATTTTTAAAAGTAAATTCCCAATTCCCACTTTCAGTTTTTTGTACTCTGCCTCTAGCAAATTGCATTTATCTTAGAAGAACACCACCCATTCTTCAAACGGTATCCCCCATTCTCTTTTTCTCCCACTAAGATACCACTCCCAGTTAGAGATTGATTTGCTTGTTTTCGGTTGTGAACAAACCAGAAAACAGTGGGCGATCTATTATTTAGATGGGGTTGGGGGAGAGAGACAGAAAAACAGAAAACAGAAAAGGGATGGTGTAAAAATCGTTTTAATCGCTGGCAGATATTTTTTCTTTATTTGATTCAATAAATTTTAATAAAAGTCATTAAAAATCGGGTGGTGAGGGGCTGTGTTCGATTAACAAAAACAAATAAAATTACCTGATAATTACATGAAAATCGAATTGTTTTAATTGACGGTGGGCATTGTGTTGTTTAATTTTTATTTCTGAAATAAATTTTTGAGACTAAGTAATAAAAATTTAAATAAGCTTATAAATCGTTTCCAAATTTTATACTTATTCGTGTTAAGAAGAAATCCTTCATGACAAAGGCAATGTTTAATTTGTTTTGATTGCGGGATATTCAACAATTAATATAGTTAAGTAAAGAAAAGCAAACAGCTATTTATATTCGAAAATGTAGTATTTTATTCTCTGACAAATAATGCAAGCAAACATTTATGTTTAGTTGCAACAATTAATTGTATTTATTAGAATGATTGTTTTTTAATTGTGTAGGATTCATTAAATAATATTTCAGAAGAAATTATTTCTATTCTGTCTACAAAGAAATTCCACTGTTTATTTTGTTTGAGAGCATAAATTTCGAGTTGTTATCAAGAGCAATGAATATAAAGCTGTTTGTTGTTTTAATAATGTTTAGTTTTTGGTACTTCTGCAGTTTATGAACCATGGCAGTTTTTAGATAAGATTTTCAAGTTGAATGCAAACAAGCATTTATGCTTAGTCGTAATAATTAATTTATTGTATTTATTAGAATGATTGTTTTATTTTTTAAAACAAAACCAGTCTCTTCAACTTGATAAGCGTTTTAAGATGTTTTTGTAAAATGAAACTTAGTTATCAGTGTTCTCTTTTGTTTTATATTAAAAAACAAAACGATCTTAATACCTGATTTAAAAATAAGTTACTTACAATGAGGCTAGGTGTCAAGCTAAGACGCCATTTTGAATAAGATGTTAGTTATTCGTTGATGTATTCTAGCATTCTAAAGAATGATTAAATATATGATGAATAGCCAGACAGCAATTCTGAAATAAAAACATTTCGATCATGACGTCAGGTAGAATGTAAGTGAAAGTTTGGGAGCGTTTGGTATTTATTTTTAAAATCTAGTGTAGTGTGTTGGAAATAGTATGAGTAAAAAACTGAAATAATAAAGGGTGGCTTAATAGTAATTATACCTCTGAAAGAAATAACCCGGTGTATGTGAGTGACCTGGAAGGGCTTAATTGTAGAAGAGTGAAACTATTTGTTACCTTTTTTGCGGAAGTATGTACTTGTGAGAAGCAGTTTATTCAGAATAAATGTAATAATTTGGAAACGGGGTCGAAATGTAAGAATGTTATTCTGAAACACGCTTTAGAAAGTGCTATAAGTGGTGAGTATTGAAAATTTGCACTGGAAGTGCTCGGTTATTTTTCTATTGAGGCTGTAGTTGCAGGGGAAAAATCGAGATTACTCTATATTATAGATTAATGGTTGGTGTTATTCATTTGTAATTTTATTGCCCTATTTCTTATATATATATGCAATAGTTTTGTCAATATTAACAGTAATGAAAGTGATTTAATAAAAAAAGCATAAATTACCAAAATCTTAAAATATTATGTTCATTAAATTTCAATTGAGGTAATTTAAATAAAAACTATTAGTTTAAAAAATTACGATAGATTTATATTAAATATATTTAATGTAAGTTATACGTTTGAAAAGAATACTTAACTGCTGGATAGTTGGTTAGGTTAGATTTTTCTTCTAAAAACTAAAATAAAATGTCAGTCTTGCAAAGTAAAAGGAAAAACTTCATTGTTTCCGACTCCTTAACAGTATTAACAATATTAATTATCGAAAAATAAAAAATTTGATAACCACTGATAATTAAACTATTATGTGGAATAACATCATTGTTGGATCCCAAGTGATATAAGAATCGGAGGAAATAATAAGGCTGACAAAGATTTAAAGTTCCATACACAGACGTCAAGATAAACGTCCATGCATATATCGACAAGAAATGGCAGTCTAGATAGAGCAGTAACACATCCAATAAATTGTTGGAGACGGAGCTGTTAGAAGTCGTGGAGGGAGTAGGTTGTCCTCACAAACGCCGCACATTCATTCCTGCTTGAGCAGATGGAGCCACACTGATGTGCGACTTGTCAAGTCCTATACACAGTGAAACACTTTGTTAGAATGTGTTGAATTTGCCCTCATGCGACAAAGATACTACAAATAGCAATGAAGGAATTATTTAATGTCATCAGAGTAGAAATTATAATGTTCTTTTTGAAGACGATGGGTTTATATCACAAAATCTAACATCTATAAGTCCAATAAAAAAATAAAAAAATTTTTTTTTAAGAATCAATTGCAGACTGTTTATTCACAAAATAGACACATAAGACAAATTGATCCACAGATGCACAAATTGATCTACAGATGCACAAATTGATCCCACAGATGCACAAATTGATCTACAGATGCACAAATTGATCTACAGATGCACAAATTGATCCACAGATGCACAAATTGATCCACAGATGCACAAATTGATCTACAGATGCACAAATTGATCCCACAGATGCACAAATTGATCTACAGATGCACAAATTGATCCCACAGATGCACAAATTGATCCCACAGATGCACAAATTGCTCCCACAGATGCACAAATTGATCTACAGATGCACAAATTGATCTACAGATGCACAAATTGATCTACAGATGCACAAATTGATCCACAGATGATCTATATACAAGATTGAATCTGTTAAATGTTTTAAAATATTATGAACCACAAACATGAAATAATTTTACCCAAATAATTAAATAATCCAAAAGAGTTGATATGCCACAAAACAAACAAACCAAAAGTCCGTCTTTTGTGCCTGGCTGTCGGTCTCTTCTAACTTGTGTAAATATATCTGTGACGCAGCACCCGTAGATGCAAACACATCGATCTTCAGTTGAACACAGATAAACGTGACAAAATTAATTTTTGCGAAAAATATCAAAAGACACAAACCTACTTGACTTTTAAGGAATTCTATTCATATGAAAACCATTCCGGTACGAGTCTCTCCTTTAGAAATTTTGTATCAGTGAAGTGGTCAGTTTTTCTATTACAATTGAAGATGTCACGGCGTCAACTGAAATAGACATTGATGTTCCAGAACTCTGGTACCAGGCTGTCTTTGTTATTGCAGGTTTTTATGGATAGATAATTTTAGACCCAGCTCTAAGAAGGCGAGTCAGAGTCAGTCAGTCCTAGATACCTCTGGCAACATTACAAGTTGGGAGGGGTATAGTCTACAGAGCGAGTTGTTAATTTTTGCATTCACGCGAGTATGTTATGACACCTTATCACTCACTTTAAATAATACCTTGTGATGTACCCTGCAGTGAAGAAGTAAGTAGAAAATATACCAAAATAGATAATGACAAAATAAATAAATGATCCTATTAGGTAGAGCCATTTCTAGCTAGGAAAATGAGACATTCAGAATGGCCATATTAAAGGGGGATAACTTGTCAGAGTTGCTTGCGAAATTGTGACAGTTATGCCCCCCTTGGCTTCCAACAAGAGACAAACATTTTGTTAGACATATGTCGTTATCAGCTCCTACTATAAATGTCAATTAGTAAATCCTCTTTCGATTGTAAAAAGTAAATAAATAATTCATTGTTGACCATGCTAGTTTTCTTCAGTCAAATTCTTTCTCATATTTTTGTTTGTTAACATTTACATATTCAAAGTTACACACGCTTAGTAAACCGAACATGGTCACTTCAGCTCCAATAAATCTGCTGACATGATACTGGATTTTACAGATGCTCCACGTTGGAATTGGTAAGAAAATATAAAACATCTTGTGGTTTGTATTGTATCGGTTTCTCGCAAATACTCAGAAAAGATTGCAGTGATTCACACATTTGGTTTAATGTGTGTGTAACAGGTTACAATATACAAGGAACAACCAACATGATAATAGAATGAAGAAAGAAAGCTTTATTGCAATGAAGAGTACAATGAATGGATGGACAGAGATTAGTAAGACGTTACTAACTTCCGAAGCAAGATAGCAGTGAATGCAGTGCTCACTTTATATAGTTCTCGGTATTAGGAAGTCCACGTAGGACAGAGGTAGGTGTAGGATATTCTATTATAACAATAGGAAAAATGTGACCTGTTGGGTCACCCATTCAGCTGTGCTTAGATTATTTGATTCAGGATAAAAAAAAGTAAGTTTGCAAAGCCAGTTTAATCTTAAAAATAAAGACAAAAGCCAAAATTAGTTTTTCTGTTCACTATCTCTTTCTCTTCAGCTATGGATTAAATAGTATACATACTTGTGGTGATATTCCTTATTGTTTATAATGGGTTATTCCAATCTTCTGTTATTACCTTTGGTTTTTAATAAAGAGAGACAGACAGACCGAGACTATGAAATAAAAGTGTGTGTGTGTGTGTGGGGGGTCAAACAACTTGCAGTGAGAGTAATCGAAACTTAGTAAGTCATGGGTGACTTGGTGAGTTAATTGCAAATTACGATTAACTAGAACAATTAAAATGGAATTTTATTTCCAAACATAACCCAATCCCCAAACCAAGGAATATTTTTAACATATATTTTGTGTGCTCCAAATATATAGGAAAGAAGCGTTGATTAACTCAGCTTCAGTAAAATACTATTTCTTAGCTGTTAAATCGTATAACTACTTATGGTGGTATTTCCTTCTGTTTATAATGGACTATTCCAATCTTTCTTTTCTTTATTACCTTTGACTGTTAATAGACAAAGAGAGAAGGAGAGAGAGAGAGAGTTATTGAAGCAAGAGTGATAGAAACGGTATAAAATAAAAAGGGAGGTCAGACAATATACAATAAGAGATAGACAGTCACTTAGTAAGAGATGGGTCACTTGGTGAGTTAATTGCAAATTACGGCTTATAAGCATAATTAAAGTGGATGTTTTTAAACATAACTCAATCCCTAAACTAAAGAATATTTTAACATGTATTTTGTCTTATGTAAGAAAAAAGCTTTATGGAAACAAACGTTGATTAACTCAGCTTTAGTATAATAATAATAATAATGATAAGACCGAGGAAGTACAGCACACACTAGACTTCCACTGGAAGAGTGCAGAGAATGCTGGGACCTTGGGGAGGCTTATTGCCACCCAAATCCCAGAGAAGACCAATGGTCCTTACCAGCGAGAAATCAATGGTAAGCGGCTGTTGCGATACCGCAAGGTTATTTGCGGTGGTTATCGAAAAGAGGTGATGAATACTGGAAATCTGGGGAGGCTTGTCGTCACTCAGACTACAGGGAACACCACTGGTTGTTGTCGGTGAGCAATCACTGACGATGACCTGTGTGAGAACTCCTGGTGAGTACAAATAATAATAATAATAATAATAATAGATAATAATGGAAAAAAAAGTTATCATTATGAAAAACTTCACGTTTTCAATTTTCTCAAAAAATCTGGTTTTCCAAGTTGAAAAGAAATAACTTTAACTGATGAATTCTTTCAAGTCATTAAAGATGTCTGCGACTGTTGGCAGATTTGACATGAAAGAATTTCCTCTGAGGAGACCAATGGTGCGTTTGCCTTTTGGAAAGAAACACGGATATAATTTGTCGTGATTAGAAAGAGAAATATTTAAAATAAAAAAAGATATATAATAAACGATTGTACGTCGTTAATGAAACGACGACGGCGGCGGCGGCTCATGTGATTTACATTACCACGAGGTTAATTAAAAAATACAAATCAAGAATATATTTTTCAATGTGGACATCGGGTTTTTGGAATGTTTAGTCACTTCAGCAGGTGAGTAATCATGACCATCTGTATTTATGTGTTAACAAATCTATTTAATAATTACTAGCAGGGCTACCCAGCATTGCCCGGGAGCATGGATAGCAAAATAGAAGAGTTAAATAAACGTATGTGTAGAATTTTTCTTTTAAAACTTCTCTCTTCCTCGTCCCGGCAACTGATTCAATATAATACTAAGAAAGAAAGTTGACTGACTGACTGACTGACATAATTTCAGTGTTTCTTTTGAAAACAATTATGAATAAAAGAAAAAAAAGTAATTTTTTTTATCCACCAAAACACCTGCACTAATTTGGTCCCTGTTGACTCAAGGGGAATGCGTATTACAGTATTTCTTTTTTTTCTTTTCTTTTTTTGTTTTTTTTACCCTAACCAGGTCACACTGAATATGATGATGTGAGGTTTGTGAGTGTATCTTGTGTAGTTTCTGATTTTTAATAGGTATCCCAAACCAACATTTTATTTTCATTATATCTAAAAACTTTTACTGTGGCAACATAGATCTTTGTAAAACTAACAATGATACCAAATTTCTTTTGGTGGCACAATTAGTCACTGAATTATGACTGTTCAAAGTTTGTTGGAAATTAGAAAAATCGCCATCTTGTGTGCTATTCGTCCAGAAGCCAAATTTCAGTGTATCACTAAAAATACAGGCTTCACAAACGTGAACAATCCTTACAAATGTAATGTCATCTTGTGGAAAATGAAAATGAATCATAATTTAAACAATAATTATTAGATCAAGCCAGCCTAAACTTTGCCCAAAATTCCATTACCTCTTGGAGGGGGGGGGGATGTACACAAATGTCATGGACGTGTAACTTTGACTTTTCATATAAGATTTATTTTAACAGCTAACACATTGAATCTTCGTAATATGATTCATAGCACAGTAGAGATCAAGTTTGATTTTTCTTTAAATAATTACACCAACAAAAAAACTCAGATTTGAACCATGTAAAAACAGATGGAAACAATTTGATAATGGGGAAAAAATGAATTCATTAAAATTTTCAACTTCGATTATTTTGTGAAACAACTTAAAACTCTATATAAAGCCGACCGTATTGACGAGTGGCCCTTTTACTTTAAGATGGGACTATTTTTATATGCATAAAGACACACAACATTGTGCGCATTAACTTGAAAAACACCAACATTAAAAAATAAATTGTTCGTCATTGAAAAATGGTGACTTTGAAATAACCTGCAAAAAAGAATTATTGCTGACACAAGAAAAAAAGAACTGTACATTTACAAAGAGAAAAGATGAAATTTTGTTTACATCAAAATTTCATCAAAATAATCCCCCAAATAAATGAGTTATCACAAATTAAAATTAAAAAAAATTTCACTCTATTTACCCTAACCCACTTTCACACACAAAACTCTAAGCTGGTTTGTGATACCTACCTTTAATAGAACACACACACACACACACACACACGACTTTCATTTATATAATCGAAGATTAGAGACATGGAGTTGATGCTGGAATCAGCTTTTATTTAAAACTGACTTCATGGGCGTTTTTTTTTTTCCCCCCTTTCCAGTCAAATCCAACCTCTGAAGTAGGGAGTTAGTCAGAAATTTTTATGGGAAACCTAACGCGAGAATCTTCTTTTTTTCTTCCTTTTTTTCAACTCTGCTAATTATACTGTGGGATGCCACACTTTAATAGTGCCAGAAGCAATGCAGAAAACCTTCAAAGTGTGAAAGAAAGTTTAGAATCACTTGTGACGTGGTTGAAATTAATTTGTGTTCAGATCCATTCAATTTTCACTGACAATTTGTTGTCTGCTGTGGATAGCAGAAGAACCATCTACTATGGTATTGGATTGATTTTTCCTATGGTCATTGGAATGCAGCTATAACGTATATATGCTCTGAAGTTTGTAATACAACCTCCATTGAGCTTGCAATTTGAACCATTTTCGGATATTATAAGGAGTATATACTTACATATATATTTTTTATAAGAACTCACAAATATATATCCTGTTTATAATTGAACTGAAAGTTAAAAAAAAAATTGTACATGCAGAAGGGGAACATTTGAGAAACGTGGCACAGAGAGTTACTTCAACTAGTTTGTATTTCACTTTCTGGCTGGGATCTCGCCGATAATTGGGCAGGGTTCTTATTGTCTAAGGATGATCTCTTTCGCTCTCTACGGCCTCTTTCTTACGGAAGAGGCATCGCTAGTCTTTCTCTACTCTATCATTAATTCCATGGAAGGTGCTCGATTGAGCTCCAGTTTAAGATTTCTCCTTTTAAGACATTCTCAGCAAGAACTTCTTATCACAACTGAAAAGAACGTCTCGTTTTTCTTCTGTGTGTTTAGAGTCAGGCAGAACTGCCATGAAACTAGTTTCTTTCCAAGAACTTTCCGTCTGCTTCCCTGCAGGCTACAACATGGTCGTCTTTGTCTTCAAATCTGTCAACAAATGCTTGTCATAAACTGTTCTCATAAGTAATCAAATTCTTTTCATGACATTCATTATTTTCAATCGTTTTATAATATTCTTCATCATTCAACTGACAATCTATGAATCTCATTAACCTTATCCTCGAGTGGCTTTCAGCCTTGATAAGTGGCGACTCATTAGTATAAAAAATCCTCTCATAATATTCTTCATCATTCAACTGACAATCCATCCATTTCATTAACCCTTATCCTCGAGTGGCTTTCAGCCTTGATAAGTGGTGACTCATTAGTATAAAAAATCCTCTCATAATATTCTTCATCATTCAACTGACAATCCATCCATTTCATTAACCTTTATCCTCGAGTGGCTTTCAGCCTTGATAAGTGCTGAATCATTAGTTTAAAAAATCCTCTCATAATATTCTTCATCATTCAACTGACAATCCATCCATCTCATTAACCTTTATCCTCGAGTGGCTTTCAGCCTTGATAAGTGCTGAATCATTAGTATAAAAAAATCCTCTCATAACATTATTCATCATTCAACTGACAATCCATCCATCTCATTAACCTTTATCCTCGAGTGGCTTTTAGCCTTGATAACTGCTGAATCATTAGTACAAAAAATCCTCTCGTAATATTCTTCATCATTCAACTGATAATCCATCCATCTCATTAACCCTTATGTTCGAGTGGCTTTTGCCTTTTTGTCTTGTAAGAAGTGTTTACCCTGAACTGCTGCCTAATATTAGACATTTCCGCGTATTATAAACAGATTTGTTTTGTTATTGATTTCTTACCAGAATTATTGGGGGCAGCGTTAAATGAATTTGGGCAGAACAATTGATTCTTTAATAATGTTTCGAGGATTGAATTACCCGATGATATTGAAAGTAAAAATAGAATTTTATTGAAACAAGAGAAGAAGAAAAAAGAAAAAAACACCCCATTATCATGATCTCTGAATGACCCTAAAATATATAAGTGTTAAATTTCGGACTATATTTATCAAATAAGTAATTTTCTTAAAATAAGTCTGCATCACTTTCATCAAATTGCTAAATTTAGTAGATCCGAATTTACCATTTTTTTTTTATTATTAGTTCTCAGATTTAAAAAAAAAACATCCTAGAAAGTATAATGTATGATTTATGGTGGCAATATGTTTTTGAGTGTAAAATTAGAAAATAAAGACAAGTTTTTAGTGTTTTGTTCGGGTTTTAAAAACTAAAAAAATTTTATTTGTGAAGAGAAAGTTAAATCCCATCTTTATTGGGTGTTAATGGATTTTATCCATTTTTATTTCTCAGACTTCACAGAAATTGTTTTGTTTTTTGTATAAGGATAATCATGAATACAGAATAGGTAAGTTTTATTTATTTATTTATTTCAAAAAAGAAAATCTCAAAATAATGAAATAAGATGTTTTTTTTAGTTTAAGGACGGGGCGAATTTATTTGTTTTCATTTCAGAAGAGCTACATTAGTGTCAACGGCAGACAACTCTATTTTCTTTTTTTACTTAACGGTGAGAATCTTTTTTTTTTTCAAAATTAACTTGGGAATAATTAAATTAGAACTAATGCAAATTCAAAAATAAAAATTAATTGAACATTTATTTGTGAAAATCAAAAGTATTTTTTTATTTTTTTTCAAAATTTAATTAAAACAATCATCTTGTTTGGGGTAACACGAACAGTTTTTAAATTAAAGTTTGTGAAAATCAACAGTGTTTTTAATTTTTATTTTTTATTACAAATCGAACAGTTTAAAATTATTGGTGCACTTAAATACATGTTCTATTAATTGTTTTTAATTTCTGAATTTGCATTAGTTCTTATTTAATTATTCTCAAGCTAATTTTGAAAGGAAAAAATCCTTACCATTAAGTGAAAAAATAGAGTTGTCTGCCACTGACACTAAAGTAGCTCTTCTGAACTGAAACCAAATAAATTCGCCCTAAACTGCAGAAGTGGCAAAAACTTTCTCTCTCTCTCTTTCTCTCTCTCTCTTTCTCTCTCTCTCTCTCTCTTTCTCTTTCTTTCTCTCTCTCTTTCTCTCTCTCTTTCTCTTTCTCTCTCTTTCTCTCTCTCTCTCTCTCTTTCTCTCTCTCTCTCTTTCTCTTTCTCTCTTTCTCTTTCTCTCTCTTTCTCTCTCTTTCTCTCTCTTTCTCTCTCTTTCTCTCTCTCTCTCTTTCTCTCTCTCTCTCTCTTTCTCTCTTTCTCTCTTTCTCTCTCTCTCTCTTTCTCTCTCTCTCTCTATCTCCCTCCCTCCCACATTATCAGTCTTTTTTTCCTGAAGCTTTCGATCCGTACATTGATTTTTAGGATAAAGGCCGGAAGATAAATTTCCGTTTTCGCCTCGCATCAAAGGCGCCGACCAATCTTTTATTTCAGCCGCGTGATTCTAAATGTTTTGATATGATTTCCGTCACCGGTCGACAACGATGCACTAGGATTGGGGGGGGGGGGGGGTGTAAGTGGACAACAAAGAAAGAAAGTTTGTCATAAATGTCCGATGATGCATTTCCATCGTTAAAACCAACAATTTGTTTAATAGATGAATGAGTCTCTCTCTCTCTTCCGCATCTCTTTCATTCTTAGCTAATTAACTCTATAAAATATTTGCTAAAAAAAAAAATCCCTTGCTAGACCCCGTAGATGTTGCAGGGTTGCACACGGATCGATCTTAATCATCACTCAACTCTAAATCGATACATTAAATAGGATGGAATCGGCTATCTCTGTCTTTGAGTATGTTTATATGTTCGTATATTTGGATGTACGGAATTCACGGTGATTCTGTATTTATTATCGCAGGTGAAATTTGTATTTTTAATTTAGAAGAGTCAGTTGAAAGGGGAGATAATTCAAACTTTTTTGTTGTTGTTTTGTTAACCCATAAGGAAAATTCAGAGAATTAGTAAGAAAATAAGAAAAAAGAAGAAAAAAGGTACTTATGCAGTTTACGGACCGGACTGAAATAACCTTATAATTTAGGAAGCCATTCGTAACATGATGAGGTGGGGGGGGGGAGTTGATTAACTATTCTGTTTATTAAATTGTTAGGTGAAAGTACAGAATAGTTAATCAACCACCACTTCCCCATGTTAAAAGAATGGCTTTCTAAATTACAGCGTTATTATTTCAGCCCAGTCCGTAAACTGCATAAGTACCCTTTTTAAAAATTTGTTTTCTTACTAATTCTCTGGATTTTCCTTATGGGTTATGGTTATAACAACAACAAAAGTTTGAATTATCTCCCCTTTCAACTGACTCTTCTAAAATGAAAATGAAAATTTCATCTGCCCCAATAATACAGAAGCACCGAATTCACTCCTAAACTAATTAACTGATCAGTATTAACTTTTTAACAGCTGTGAGATGTAAGGGGTCCAAATGTGGGCTATATTTAGTTTAATTTAGTTTCATACAAAGAGAGTAAAAAGGAAAAAATTCGGATCGCATCGATTTTTTTTTGTGTGAAATTTTAACCATAATTATTAGACATGAATTAATAGATATTTCCCAAACTTCAATTTCTTTGGAATATATTTTAAATGGTTTTTAAAGGGAATAATATGGGTGCAACCTCCGATTTTAAAATTCAAATATTTCAGATTTGCATTGAATTTAATCCATAGTTATTAGACTCCAATTAAGCAAGATTCCCTGAATTTCCATTTCTTTTAAAGATCCCTTTCTAGAATCAAAATCATGTAATGGATTTTGATCGAAATTAGAATAAGAATTTGGGCATTTTTAACAAGAGCCAACAAAACGATAAAAGGGTGAAAAAAAAAACAACAAAACAAATAGGCAACGAATAAATGTTACCAAAGGCAAGATAAGTTACTCTTCTACCTACATGGATAAGTTTATTTGTGTTTTAACTTATTTTAAAGCGTTTTTTTTTTGTTGTTCAAAACAAACCCGGTGTCCACCTGTTCAGTTAAAACGGAAAAAAATGGCTGAAATTAGTCTCGATAATCGCTCAAAAAACAAAAATCAAACAAAATACTGGTAGAACATTACATTTTCTCACGATTGGCGACATTTATTGGATGTGTTTTGCTTATTTTTCGATTTTTTACCGATTTTCAAGGGTTCTCATATTTATCTTGCTTTTAGTAACATTTATTTTTTGTCTATTTGTTTTTTTGTTTTTTTTTCATCACTTTTTTGTTTTGTTGGCTCTTGTTAAAAATGCTTAAGAATTCTAAACATTCAGTTTAATATCATTATGTCTTGATTTTAATCTCCGTAAGGGGGAGGGACATAAAAACGGTGCAAAACTCTATTTGGGGGAATTTATACAAACACACACACACACCCCACACATATATAATTTATATATATATATATATAAATTATTATTAGGTTTTTATAAGAAAAATGTTTTCACTTTTATATTCCTTACAGTATCCGAACATTTCCAAATACAAGCTCAATGAAGATTTATTACAAAATTCAGAGCACATATATTATATTAATTCAATTCCAAAGTCCATATAAAAAACAATCGAAAGACATAATTTCGATCAGTTCCTTCAATTATTTATTTCCGCACTTCAGTGGAGAATCATTTACATTTTCGTCTTACATACAAAAACCATCAGTTATTCTATGTTAATAATATATATATATATATATATATATATATATATAAATAGAATAAATTTATATAAATTTAGTTCTAGGAGTATTATACCCTTGAAATACCCTTAAATAAAATAAATATGTATTTAGATATTTATACTTTATATATGTATATGTGTGTGTGTATTTTTATCCCTTAATCCCCCCTCCCCATTCCAACGTTTCTTCTTATTCCCCCCCCCCGTTCCAACGTTTCCTTCCTACCCTCATGACATTAATTCATTCCACAATTGTTTTAAATTTCTTCTCAAATTTCAAATCTCATTTCTAAACATATTTTTTTAAAAGTTATCCCCCTTTGTTTGCACATATAATAATAACGGCCCACACGTAAATTTAAATTTAGAATTGAATAAATAAAGAAAAATTAATAAATCATATAAAATAAAAAATAATAAAATTATAATAATTAGTATATAAATAAACAAATGTTAATAAGATGTTGACTTTAGCTGAATAATTATTTAATTAAATTTTGACATTTTCTGCGTTCCTACTCCCAATACCCTGCTACATTGTTTCAATGGTTTGACACTGGTTTTTCCCGTTTTTTTCGACCCTCTCGGTCTTTTATTGTTGTCTTTTGATAATGAAAGTTGTTCTTTCGAAAATTTAAGATTACCTTTTGCCGAACTTTTTATTTACCTGACAGTATTTACTATTCTGGTACTTAATCAGTTTTTACGTGAAATATTAATAAATCATTTTGAGATTCGTTTTCTCTCATCGTTTATTTCTGTTCACTCTTTCCACCTTCCGGCAACTATATCGCATTGCTACAGTGTCGGACTACTAACCTGCACTTATATATAATCTTTATAAAGTTAGGTATGTTTATATATTTATGTCTACAAGATTCACTTCTAAACTAATTAACCGATCATCATGAATTTCTGAACACAGCTGCTAGGTGTAAGTAGTTCAAATGTGGGCTATATTTTGATGTAAAGTGGGTGAAAAGGGTGAGGTCCTTTGTGAAAATTCAGATGACTTCGATTTTATTGAAATGTTAATAAATATTAGACATCAATTAACGAATATTTCCCAAATTTCTGTTTCTTTGAAGCGTATTAATATGGAAACAACCTTCCATTTGAAAATTCTAATATTTCAGATTTGCATTAAATTTGATCCATATTCATTAGGCACCAATTAAGTAAAATTCCGTAAAATTTCAATTTCTTGATTCTTAATTTTTCTTACATTTTAGACATTTTCTCAAATCAAAATCATGTAATGGATTTTGATCAAAATTTGAATAAGGATTCTAAACATAAGGTTTAGTTTCATTATATCTTGATTTTAATCTTCGTAAGGGGTCATCATAAGAGTAGGACATAACTGTTCTGTTCGGGGAATTAATTTTACTCGTCTTGGGACAGTTATTCTTAGATTCAGTTAGATATAGATATATATATATCTAATATTAAATTATTTTTTTTTTATGTTTTACCTACGTATCATGTCGTTTCATATCTCATCAGCGCAGAGAAGTAACAATCTCAGACAGTCATAGGGTGCGAACCCGGTTCACAGATACGCCTTGAATCTGTAAGCATTCACCTAGTTCATTAGGTCATGAGAGATTGTCACGTGATAACGGAGAAATTAAGTGATAGTTACACTGGAAGCGGCGAGCATAAATATCTAAACATTCGATAGTACTCAACGACAGTCGGGGCATTGCACTGAGGCTTTTAGGTGAATGTTTTTTAAAAATCTTTCCGACAGTGCTCGACTTTCAATTTTACTTGAAAGAGGCTTATAATAATGTGTTGTATATATATATATATATATATATATATATATATATATATCTATATATATATATATATATATATACAGATACTGCAAGTGAAAAGTGTTGACTAATAACATGGCCGAGTGGACTGGGGGGGAGTGTTACTACAACTTGGGCAAAAAAGGAGAAGGTAATCCATAATCATTAGAGGTGGAGACAGCGGGTAAAATACTTAACACTACAGCACCCCTACGCCCCTGTCAGGTTTCGGAACTACTACTACTACTATATACACTGCGGATGTTGGTTAACTTGTTCAAGACCTTTAATGTTAATGTTTACTGTTTTGATTTCGGATGTTTTCTTTAGACTTAAATAATATGAAAATGGCCTCCAGCTGAGAGGTCTCTTCTATGCAATTTTCCCCCTAAAACTGCAAAATATCGAGCATCAAAGTTTGTATTTTTATGGCAAACGCGATCGCATCTCTTCTATTCGAGTGCATTTCGTTGTTGCTATTAAAGAAATCATTTCAATATGTATTTTATGGTTTTGTTTTTTTAACTAAATCTATACTGAAACCACATTTTATAGAATCGTGGTGTGTAGACATTTATTTTTATTCCGCAATTCTCTCTTCTGTGGATTCGCCTCATAAAAGTGCCACATAAAACCGACGGATGCGCGTGTGTATGTTTAGCCTACATTGATGAAGAGAAATCTTTTTTTGATCCAATGTTTTTTGTTCAATATTTTGAAGACGTCAGCTAACCTTTTTCTTTCTCTTGTTTTTACGTTTGCAAAAATGAAGTGTTTTGCAATATTCCTTAATGCACGAGAAAATATTTTTCATACCCTTTTTGCTCTTTATACGTATGTTGTGTACAAATGTGGGGGAGTCGGCTGCAAAAAAACAAAACAAAAAAAACAACTGAATCTTGCAAAAATTCCTGACATCATCTCAGAGTTGGCTGAAAAATTGCTGACCTCAAAGTCGTTTTTAAAAAAAAGAAAAAAGATTCTTTGCAAATATTGCTTAGTCTCGAATCGGTTTTAAAGAACCCAATTCTTGCAAATAACGACAACTCCCTAATCACTTTAAGAAAACACAAATCCATCAAAAATTGCTGACTTTCAACTCTTTCATGTTCAGAAGTGAAGATCTACATTTGAAACAGTGAGTTAAAAATAAAAAATGAAAGAAGCAAAAACGAGGTAGAAAAAGAAAACTGTTTTTTCAATATTAAGTGTAACGTAATAATGATTAACATATTTAATGTTCTAACTTTTACAGTTTTTAGCGAACACATTTTTGGTATCTTTCTCACATGGGTAGTTGCCATTTTTGTGTGTTCTTATTATGGGAAACACATACCCTAGTGTTGGAAGAAAGAGGAAAGGACGAGTGAAGTAACAGTTGGGTTTACATACGTACATATTTATTCACAAATGACAAACGTAAAAGGAATTACGAAACATCACAAACAATATATTATACAAGAGTAGAAAAGCAGATACATGTACTAAGGAAAGAATACAATAAGGTTCCAAATACAATAAGAAAGAACATATGTTGACGGAGGCATAGATAGAGGAATATGTGTGAGCAATTAATTAGTAAATGTTATTTGTGTTGTATGTTTCTGAGAGTCTATGTGACTGCTATCAGAAGTTGTAACCTAGAGGCAAATTCTGCTAGGGTTTTGAAAGCATGCTCTTATCAGGAGGTTCATGAAACGTCTGTTCACCTTGAAGGACACACCAGAAAGTGGGTAAGATCTTGTCCTAAATTCCACATTCAGACGTTCGTGTAGGAGAACACTTTCTCTCCCGTTGCTGAGAAATAAATCCGATGATTCTGGGCCAAAATAAGTATTAATAGAGAACGTGTTTTGTGTTTTTTTTTTTTATTTCTGCTACACCATTTACGTAATATAAAAAAATATGACCTAAGATATAGTTTTGGATTTTTTTTTATTTCTTGGCCTTTTGGCTAAGATCAAAGTGTAGTATCTGTTCCGATGGATACTGCACCCCATAGACTGGTATTGTCTTGGTCTTCGGGGCTTGATTTACGCCGGTCTATTGGGGGTTGCCGGTCCTGTGCAGTTCTAGGAGGGCCACCCTCCCAGGCTTCGCCTCCCCTCTTTGGGGAGGAGTAAGTTTATTGCTTACTGCCTGAGGCACCCTACCGGGGAATGCTGACGGGGCTGTCCAGGCAATTTTTAAATTCCACTTTCCCGACCCGACCTTGGGTCACATCTTACTTGTGGGAGTAAGATAAAAACTGGCCTTGTGCCTAACTCCTGGAGAGGAGTAAATCAATACAACATTTACATAATATAAAAAAAATATGACCTAAGATATACTGTTTTGGATTTTTTTAAATTTCTGCTACAACATTTACATAATATAAAAAATATGACCTAAGATATACTTTTTTGGATTTAAAAAAAAAAACTCTGGTTAACTAAAGTTTTAATTCTAAAGCTTTGATATACATTCAAGAAATTTTTTTTATATGGGGGGGGGTGGGGGTCAAAAGTATATATATTTTTTAAACGAATTTTATTTTTAAACATTTATTAAGAATGAACAATTTTGATAAATTTTTCATAAACAAGGGAGATAATTCTTGGTAATTGTAAGGTCAACAAAGCAGAATGAATCTGCTACATTCATAAAAAATCAAATCCAGGTGTTTTTTTTTTCTTCTGCTTTTCTGAGGATGAAAATGAAAACAAAGTCCTATACCAAGACAATACAAGTTTTATGAGAAATGTTTTTTTTATTTTTAAATTTTAAATTTTTGCAATATTGTGAGGTTCGTGTTCAGGTTAAATAGCAGACAGGATTTTTTTTCTTTAGAAATTAAAAACAATAAAAAAATAAAAATGGTAATTTGGGATTCAGGATGAGGAGCAAAGGTACACAAGGATTCTCATTCATTCCTGGGCAACACCGAGGTTGACAACTAGTATGTTATATTTGACTGTTGTATTTTATATTAGTTGTGTTCAATTCTCAAATTATTCACAAAAGCACAGAATACGTCTCATCTGATTCGCGTTGTGTGTCTTTACCGCATCAGATGTGGGTTGCACATTGGCGGCCATGACAGCACAAAGTGAACTTCTCCACGAAATTGTGTCATTTTAAAAATGTTTTTATGGCAGTCGCTCCAGACAAGGCATGAAGCCACTTGATGTAAGGAGCTAAAAATATACTACTTCACGGTCAAAAACTAGCCAACGATAAGTGTTATATGGATAGATTGCAACCTAGAAAACAGCAATTCTTCCCCCTTTGTCAGAAACAAAGGACAAAATAAGGGATTTACGACGCTTCAACTGAGTTTCCAGTCTTGTTATCATGGAAGAATTTATTTACATTGTGTGTGTGCGTGTGTGGTTAGGGTTAGATTCCCTTATGTCCCACAACTGATATAGATGGGTCCCTTTTGGTATTTAAACATTTTTTTCCAGCTGTGAAATCGACTTATACAAGTCTACGACATGTGGATTTAGTTAATATTTCAAAGATTTAAGCCCTTTGGAAGCCGTATATTAATGTTAGGATAGTACTGCTGTCATTAGGAATACAGAAAAAAAAGGAAAGCTTCTGTATTGTTAGCAGCGGGGCATGCATCTGTGGATGACCTATATAAATTTAGGGGGGGGGGCTTGCATTATATTATTAATCTTAAATATATATATATTGTTTGTTTCTTTGTTTGTTTTTTTCCATGTACATGTGACTAAACGTTTATCTTGAATAAATATGTTTCCAAGTTCATAGGAATTGGATAAACCCTAATCCGGTTCATCCTTCCTGAATTTATATGAAAGTTCTCAACAAGCAGAGCCGTATATTTATTTAGTATAATTTTGTTATTAATACAAACATTACTCTGGTGAAATAATGTTCATACAGGTTTCAGCTACAACCGTAGGCTAAGCTTCCTCAGGCCAAGTTGTTAAAATGAAATTTAATTTTCACAACTTGGCCTGAGGAGACTTAGCTTAATAATGCTGTCACCAGTAATGTTTGTATTGATGAACATTTATACTAAATAAAAATGTGGATGTTTAAGTATGTGTTTATAAACGGGGGTTTTAGGGGGCATAATATGGGCACAACCTCCCATTTTTAGAATTCAAATATTTCAGATTTGCATTGAATTTGAGCCATAGTGAATCGAGACCAATGAAGCAAGATTCATTGAATTTCTTAAGATCCCTTAAATTTGAGACATTTTCTCGAATTAAAATACTGTAATGGATTTGAATCAAACTTAAAATAAGGATTCTAGACATAAGGTTTAGTATTATAATATCTTGATTTTAATCTTCGTAAAGGACATAAGTGGTGCAAAACTTCTGTTCAGGGAATTAATGTTACCCGTCCTGGGACGGGTATTCTTTTCGTGTAATATATATATATATATATTTATAGCTTTGGTTGTAAAACAATTTTGTCGGGCGAGACTATAGTTTTTTTTGTTTTTTTTCTTCATTTCAATGGTATTAACCCCGAGGGGGGCAGGATCCTGGTAGAGTCAGAAAAACATGTCAAGTTATCCGGTCGATGTTTAGCGTTGGTTGGCACTTTTTTTGGAGAAGGAATTCTGACTCTACCTTGATTCGACCCCTCGGGGTTAATACCATCGAAATGAAGAAAAAAAAAACTATAGTCTCACCTGACAGTTGTTTTAGAAGGAAAGCTTGCAAAAAAAAAAAAAAATAAAATAAATGATTTATCATTTAAATTGCACCATGTGTTTGGTTTTTCAAAATTTCACTTGAATATATTTTCATGTGTGCTGCAAAGATGTTGTCAATTGCCATATATATATATATATATATATATATATATATATATATATATGACACTGGTGTTTTAGCATGCTCCCAGCAACAGAATGATTTGTTGATACTTTTGTCCAAAGCTAACGCCTTACATTCTTGTAGAATTAATGCTCGGAAAAAAAATGTACAAAGATTTACAATATTGTTATTTTTTTTCATCAGAATTTATGTTCGTTTTAATGGTGCATCTTGTCAAACCTTATCAGTTGGTGAAAAAAGTTATGAAGCTAAATTCAAGCTATCACATTTTGTGTTTTTCTATGCATTTTCCTATTTCACTAGAATCCTAAATGTTTAAACACTTCCTAACTCGGATGCACCAAATCGCATTCTTTACACGGGTGGCAAATGATTCCAGTCAAAATAATTTGCAGACCGTACAATGGTGATTCTCAAACATCAAAATAAAATGGCATTATCTGTTCAAAGAACCAAGTTTTTGCTTTTTAAAATCTAAAAGAAGATTGGATATCATTATTTGTGGAGGTTTTCTCAAAAGTAAATTGTAACATGATCATCTGGCACAACGGATAAAGGTGTTCAAGTTAAAATCAGTTCTAAGTGACAGTCTTCCGGCGATTGAAGGTTCAATCCTTATTGCAAGTGATACGCAGAGTCAAATAAAGGTTATTTTACAAGATCAGGACGCCTTAAAAGACTGGCTTTCTGACCAAAAATGCACCAAACATTGATGTTATTGTTTTTTTCTTTTCCCTTTGCAAAACTCAATGATGTTTTGCAAAGCCAAAGACAAAACGTTTTTCTTCTACAAAACAACCAAACGAAACACCATGAATAAATATTTGAAGATATATAGAACTTGAAGCATAAAATCTTAAATGACCGTATTCGGCATTAAATAATCCAAAAAGGGTTGATATGTCATAAAACAAACCAACCAAAGATTATTTAAAACCTCTAGATCGTCATGGTTGATGGAATGAGAACAATTTACCCTGTGAATTAAATAAAGGATTCAGTACAAAATTTCTGAATAGATTATGAAGTTTGACAAGATGCATCGGAATTTCCATCAGCCAAAATGATATAAGTACAGTCGTCTAATCGAAATAATCCATCCAAGCAAATTGTGATTTTTAAAATTGCTAAATCCGATGTAAACTTAACATTTCACAAATGGTTTTCCATTGATCCAGTCGGAGATGATCAATGTTTGTTTTTTCAGTTCACATTCTTCAAAGATTAGTTTTTTTCAGTTCAAATTCTTCAAAGATTAGTTTTTTTTTTCAGTTCAAATTCTTCAAAGATTAGTTTTTTTTCAGTTCAAATTCTTCAAAGATTAGTTTTTTTTCAGTTCAAATTCTTCAAAGATTAGTTTTTTTTCAGTTCAAATTCTTCAAAGATTAGTTTTTTTTCAGTTCAAATTCTTCAAAGATTAGTTTTTTTTCAGTTCAAATTCTTCAAAGATTAGTTTTTTTTCAGTTCAAATTCTTCAAAGATTAGTTTGTTTTTTTCAGTTCAAATTCTTCAAAGATTAGTTTTTTTTCAGTTCAAATTCTTCAAAGATTAGTTTGTTTTTTTCAGTTCAAATTCTTCAAAGATTAGTTTTTTTTCAGTTCAAATTCTTCAAAGATTAATTTTTTTCAGTTCAAATTCTTCAAAAATTAGTTTGTTTTTCAGTTCAAATTCTTCAAAGATTAGTTTTTTTCAGTTCAAATTCTTCAAAGATTAGTTTTTTTCAGTTCAAATTCTTCAAAGATTAGTTTTTTTCAGTTCAAATTCTTCAAAAATTAATTTTTTTCAGTTCAAATTCTTTAAATTTAAAATTTGTTTTTACAGTTCAAATTTTAATTTTTTGTATTTTTGGTTCAAATTTAATTTTTTGTTTTTTCGGTTCAAATTGTAAATTTTTGTTTTTTCGGTTCAAATTGTAAATTTTTGTGTTTTTTCGGTTCAAATTGTAAATTTTTGTGTTTTTTCGGTTCAAATTGTAAATTTTTTTGCGTTTTTTCGGTTCACGTTCTTTAAAAAATTTGTTTTTTTTCGGTTCAAGTTCTTTTTCTAGCTTGTCACACAGAGTGCAATTCAAAACTTTTTTCTGAAATTAGTTACTGGGAAACAACTTTGAACTGGAACAATTTACTGCACAAAATATTAAAAGCGTACAAGAAATTTATCTCGTATTCATTTAAAAAAAATTTTTTTTTATTCTTGATTAAAATTTGGTACAGTAGAACAAATCATTCTATAACGTGCCATCAGCGTAGAATTCTCAATAAATCGACATCTGTCATCAAACGCGATCTAATGAAAGACGATCAGTTCATGATATAACATGGTTTTGTGAAAGGGAGGACGCAGAGCAGAATCAATCTACCATTGCATCACACTTTTGTCTCCTTTGTTTTTTTCTGTGAATGAAGAAGATCATAAAAATCTGACGGTCGAATTTCCAATATTTTGCAGATTCATGTCTGCAAAATAGAGCTGTTCTGCAACCTCTTCTTCAAGCTGCACTCACATTTGACAGTTAATTTATTATTTTGCCAAATCCATGTCTGGTAGAAGTCGTGCCACACCCAGTAAAAGTCTAAGCAAACGGATGTATCAGTGTCATTGAGATTTCTCATGGTTGACCAGAAAATACTTTTACTCTCACCACGAAAGTAGACGTGACGAAGGAGAAGTCATTGGATGTCAGTATCATTGGATGCCAGTATTGAGACTTGTATATCAACATTTAATGCCGCCGTCTTGATGGTTTTGTCTGCATCACTTGGACAATAATCTGGAACCAATTTTCTTCGCATTTCTTATCCAAACAATCTACCAAACTTTGCTTGTTAAGGAATCTGTTCTATCAGACAACGAACGATTATCGCCATGGATCCCCACAACTTGATAGACTTTGGCTCGTTTTGATCCGTGAGCCTAAACTGAATCTTTTTGTTGATCAAGCATGCGCGTGTCAACTACTATAACGTTGATTAGTTGATATCAACTGTTGTCTGCAAGTTTTGGAAGTATTTTGCTGCACTTTTAATTCCTCGTTCCAACACCAAAGCTCTTTCAGCAGACCCAATTTTACCAGCAGGAACTTCCGTCAGTGCAACTTGTCCCGATGATCTCTCCGCAGTTTTACTAAAACTGCCTACAAACAAATATGTGACGTATCGGGTCAGATTGTAGTAAAAGTTGTTCTCTCTCTGTGTTTCTGGAATTAGATGCTCTAGAAAAATTTCTGGTTCGGAAATTTTCAGATGAGGATTGATAATTTTGATTTTTTTCAGACTACTGTTCTCATCTTGGATGTTATTCTTACAACGTTTCGGCCGATGTAACCTCTGACCTTCTCCAGGTGTGTCTTGTTGAATTCGGGAATCTTTATATCGAACCAGGGAACATAATTTCTAACGGAACTCTTTATTTAATACATTGGGATAGCTTGCTCTCGTTCCGTCAGCCATGACCGGGTAGAAGTCTTAAGTAATTCGTAATTGTATTCTTAGTATCGCCCGCACTAAGGATTGAACCTTCAACCCCCAAAAGACTGTCACTTAGAATTGATTATTACTTAGAACTTTTATCCATTGCACTACAGGCCTCTGCAGACAATATAGGAATCATAGAGCAATTCATTAAGAAGTTCGGAGGTTACATCGGCCAAAACGTTGAGAATAATACCCAAATGAGAACAAGTAGTCTGAATAATCCAAATAATACATATAGAACCCCCCCCCCAAAAAAAAACCAAAAAAACCTTTGTTCTAGAGAGAGATCAGAGAAATCCGTCCCAAGAACTTTTCCGTGCACTTCTTGTGATTTCCGAAAATTACATATTCAAACTAAGTTGTCTTTCGCAAAAAAAATGATCAAAGTTGAAAACTTTAGTGAATGAAATACTAAAAAATTATTTGCCCTATTATCAAAACGGTTTCTGTCTATTTTTAGATATGAGTTTTTAAAAGATTTTATTGATTCACCGTTAAATCCAACTTGATCTCTAATGTGCTATGAATTAAGAAGATCCAATGTTTTAGCTGTTGAAATGGATCTTATATGAACAGTTGGTCTTCATGTCATTTTTTGGACATATTTTGAAGGGTAATGGGATTTTGCTGCCCAATGTTTAGGCTGGTTGGATGTAACAAATATTTCTTCCCTTATGATTTGTAAGGAGTTTTCACTTGTTTGAAGCAGACGTTTTTAGTTATACACGGTGAAATTTGGCTTCTAGGTCGATAGCAGACAACACAATACATTTTCTAATTTCCAACAAGATTTAAACGTTCATAAATCGATGACTAATTGAGTTGCCAAAATAAATTTGCTACCATTGTTTGTTTTTCCCAGATTCCGAGAAAAGTGAATTCAATGCTGTTAAACAAGTAACAAACAAGTGGATTGACAATATGGCGACGAAAGATTTAACTAGGAGCTGATCGGCAGTGACCGTGCTTATGTAGCCAGACTAGCTTGGACGTTTCTTTGTAGATATTTCTTCTTCTTTGTCCGATTTATTTTTGAACAGGCCTTTGATTAGTCCTCTATAAGAGGGTGGGGCCTGCCTGTCAGTCTTGATCGAAGTCTTCCACTTCAGGCTCGGCGGTCGCGAGGATCTAAGTTTGTAATCCCCAGGACTGTACAGTCGCGTTTACGCAGCTCATCCTAAGACAGCTTCCGTCTTCCAGTCTGCCGACTTGATGCAATGGACATGTTTCTGACCCGAGAGATCCAGCTGGAGCTTCACTCGACATGGCTAAACCATCTCATCCTGCCCAGCTTAAAGACATCAATTATTTCCTGTATACCAAGCCTAGAGAGAAGAGTCTCGAAGAGTGTTGTCTTCCAGCCTGAC
Source organism: Sepiola atlantica (assembly GCA_963556195.1). Lineage (NCBI taxonomy): Eukaryota > Metazoa > Mollusca > Cephalopoda > Sepiida > Sepiolidae > Sepiola > Sepiola atlantica. The sequence continues at coordinate 5,142,691 of OY744528.1, read as the reverse complement.
AACTTAACCCTAAACTAAACCCTAACCCTAACCCTAAATTTAACCTTAAACCCTAACTCTAACCCTAAACCCTGACCCTAAACTTAACCTTAACCTTAAACCCTGACCCTAAACTTAACCTTAAAACTTAACCCTAATCCTAATTTTAAACTTAACCCTAATCCTTACCCTAACCCTATAACCGTAACCATGCTGCAAAAATGCGGCTTCCCCATTAGCAAATCTATTAGATTTTTTTTTTTTACTAATGCGCCATGAATTATCAAGACTAAAAGCCACTCGAAGATAAGGGTTAATGAAATAGATGAATTATCAGTTGAATGATGAATACTATTATGAGAGGATTGAAAATGATAAATGGAATGAACAAAGTTTGATTCTCGATAAGGACAGGTTATGACAAGTATTTGTTTATATTAGATTTGAAGACGACCATCTTGTAGTCTGCAGGGGGAAAATCTCGTGGTAATGTGTTTCACAGATGAGAACTTCTTGGAAGGAAATTCCACCCGATACTAGTCACACAGAGAAAGGAAAGAAACTTCTTTTCATTTGTGGTAGGAAGATGAGTTCTTGCTCTAAATGTCTTACAAGGAGGAAGAAGAGATGGGAGCTCAGTCAAGCCCCTTCGATGGAAATAAAAATAGAGTTGATGTAGACTAGCAAGTGAAAAATGTTTTTTAACCTTTAACTTTAAATGTTTTTTGTTTTTAGTAACACGTCATCGCTTATCAAGACTAAAAGCCACTCGAAGATAAGGGTTGGATAGATTGTCAATTGAATGATGAAGAATATTATGAGAGGATTGAAAATGATGAACGGAATGAAAAAAAATTTGATTACTTATGAGGATGGTTTATGATAAGTGTTTGTTGACATTGGATTTTAAGATAACCATGTTGTAGCCCGCAGGGAAGCAGTCTCATGATAATGTGTTTCACAGATCGGAAGTTCCTAGAAAGAAAGCCTGTTCATGGAAATTCTGTTTGATCTTAAGCACATGGAGGAAGAAAGGAAATTTCTTTGCAGTTGTGGCAATAAGACGAGTTCTTGGTGTGAATGTCGTACAAGGAGAAACCAGAGATTTAGGTTTAATGTTTTAAAGTTTTTTTTCCGCAAACGTCGTGTATACAAAACCACAATGTCTCCCTGGGTTAGGGTCATCACATATTGAAAGCGGTGTAAACGGATGTCTCACAAGAAAGTATGATGCAGGATTATATTTCTTTGGAATGAGTCTATCGAGCATAGTGTGATGATTTATGATCAGTGAGGGTTGAGGACATGCGTTGCATGAAGAAAAATATTATAAAAGTGATATGATGGATGTGTACTGTAAGTTTTAAAGACGGTTAGATCTGATGACCTCAGAGGAAGATTGAATCTGCATAGTATGGGGAGATATGTGCAGAACAGGAGACTTCGTTGGTATGGCCACGTTGAAAGAATGGATGACAGTGATTAGGTTAGTAGATGTAGAACAGTTGAGGTAGCAGGATTAGGCTAAGAAAAACATGGGAAAGAAGTGATAACGTTGGATTTTGAAAGAAAGATGGATAAATAAAGACCTGGCCAGAGATAGGTTGGTTTGGAAGTCAATTTCTAAAAGCTGTCCAACACATGTCAGCGTGTAAAACAGACGTTAAAGCAAATATGATGATGTGCTGACAAGTAAATCGGGACTTTATGTAAATACTTATATTTTAAAAATAACCAATGGTTAAAATAACCAATGGTTGTTAATAATTGAATTGTCCAATAACGAATAAAGTTAATGTCGCTACTAATTCGATACTTTCCATTCATTAACTTGGTGTACAATAATCAAATATTCAAATATTTAATTCAATAATAATTAAAAACTAATAAACGCATCATAGCACGTGGCATAAACGCCGCCGAGTTTATTAATTTAATATCGTTCTATGATGAAGATGATTAATAATATGATCACATATTTCATTGCAAATTGTATTTCATCGTAAATGCCCCCCCCACACACACACACACATACAATGCTTATCCAATTCAGAAATAATTACTAACAATTGTAGCACTAATGGTGAGATTTTTTGCATGGAAATCAGTTTGAAAATCGTCATTTTTATAAAAATCTCAATCTTCATAACATTTTTCTCCAAAAAAAAAAACAATTGACTAAATGTACTTTAGAAATTGATGCAATTTATTAAATAATATTTTCCTAAATAATTGTATTAAAAACGTGTTATATTGACCCAGCGTTACCTGGGTAGAGGTCTTAGTAAAATGTTTTCAATCCCTGAAAATTTTCGCTTCTCCGATTGGCTGAAAGAAAATGCTGATTGGAGATTTCGTCCAATGAAGAGTCGATCTGTAAATACTACATTCACTGTGCTACTACTCTTGATAAGATCAAAGTGTAGTATCTGTTCCGATGGATACTGCACCCCATAGACTGGTATTGTCTTGGCCTTCGGGGCTTGATTTACGCCTGTCTATGGGTCTGTCCTGTGCAGTTCTAGGAGGTCCACCCTCCCAGGCTTCGCCTTCCCTCTTTGGGGAGGAGTAAGTTTATTGCTTACTGCCTGAGGCGCCCCTACCGGGGAATGCCGACGGGGCTGCCCAGGCAATTTTTAATGGCCGGAGTGCTCACCTTCTCGGGCGCTGGCTTTCCAAACCCCACTTTCCCGACCCGACTTTCCCGACCCGACCTTGGGTCACATCTTACTTGTGGGAGTAAGATAAAACTGGCCTTGTGCCTAACTCCTGGAGAGGAGTAAATAAATAGTCTAGGCCATGATGCCCCCCCCCCCCGTCTCTCAACACACGCATACACACAGCCACGCACACACACACAGCCACACACACCCACACACACCCACACCTTCTTTTGGCTATGCCATCTGCTCTTTCCCCCTATGGCCACCATGCTATCTGAAGTGAGCAAACAAAAAAGGCCTACTTTCATTGCCAACAGACATAAACCTATTAACCTATGGTCCATAAATACACATTCTCCTTTATTTAAGAGAGACGATTACTCTTTTTGTATTGCATCTCAATCACTCAATCTAGAACCGTCTTCAGAAAGTAAATATCTCTGACGACGACTCAATTAAAATGTGTGTTATCAATCTGACAGAATTTATTGCTTTATATTTCCGTCCTCTTTATGGACTTTCGAAATCTCAATCTCGTAAATGAAAATCCAATAACAACAAAGTTAATTGTCTGACTTTTTCGAATTGAGCAAAATCCAATATTTGGATTCATCTCACCGACCGACCGAGTCCGTTTCTGTTGTGATGGCCTTTATCAGGCGACGGCAATGGCGGCGGCGGCAATGGTGGCGGCGGCGGCGGCAGCGACATAATTTTCATTTGTTGACTGATCTCTTTTTATACTCGGATCATTACAGATGATTGTATTGAATAAGAATTGAAAGACAAGGCCAATCTATTAGTTTTCTCTTCGTCATTAATGTCATTCTCATACAATCAATGTTTAAATTGGATGTAAACTTTGGATGTATTTTTTTAATATTCATTTTTGACTAATTTTTTTTTTGATCTTTATTGGAATATACAGAATTATGTTGGCCGCATTTTCAAGGTTGGACCTAGATAGCATTTAAGCTGACTAATCAAACTTTGATTCTGACTAGCCAATTTTCATTTGTTATTGTTGTACCGTGGCCATATAATAATGTACGTTGCCACAGTTTATTTAAAGAATTGCTTAGTCCAGCTATATAATGAAACGGTTTTAGTTAATTAACGGAAAAATGAAAGTCAAAATGAGCAAGGGCAATAACTCATCTTTTAGGTGAAGAGTTGTCTCTCTTACTAAAATTAATTTTTTTCTTCAGCCTGAAGAAAACGAAAGTTTTCAAAATAAAATGGCTTCTTTGCCTTCAGTGCAACGGCAGGCAGGTACAGCTAGTATATATATATATATATATATATATATTACTATTTCATGTATCCACATATAATTTTATAAGGAGATATAATTTTTTATGTATCAATTTTCATTATTTACTTCAACAGTGCTCGATACGAACGAAACCGGTCAAATCTCTCGTTTTTTGATGATTTTTTTTCCTGTATTTAAATTTTTTTTTTTCAGTTTGTCTTTTTCACACATCCTATCTTACACTGTATTTCATTTTATAATATATATTGTGCATTTTATCCTCATATATAGTAATAAAGCAAGATTAGGTTTACATCTCCGAAAGTTCATACTAGAATTGTCGATGTTGACCTGTGGCATAGTGGATAAAGGTGTGTCCCTTTTCTTCCTGAGATTCTCATAGATGGCTCTGCTCTTGAGGAGAAATCGACTCTGAAACTTCTTGGTCTTTCTCTCTCATCAAATCTTTCTTGGAGTTCATACATTAGATCCATTGCTCTTTCTGCTTCTCGTAAAGTCGATTGCTTCTATCGCTTCAAACACTTTCTCACACCTGAGGCTATTCTCTATCTCTACAATCAGACCATGTATGGAGTACTGTTGCCATATTTGGGCTGGTGAATCTCTGTTCCATTTGAGGATTCTTGATAAGGTGCAGAAACGCATCTGCAATTTGATTGGCCACACCCTTTCTTTTCTGCATCTTCTCTCACAGACGTCATGTTGCTAGTCTCAGTCTTTTCTATAAATATTATTATGGCATGTGTTCTTCAGTATTATGTGATCTATTCCCCGCTTCTTTTGTTCCAGCTCATTTGACTCGTTGGTCTAGTGGTCTCCATCAATTCACTGTTTTGATACCTCATTGTAATACAGCTTCATATTCCAGTAGCTTCTTTCCAAGAACTGCAAGCTTGTGGAACTCTCTTCCTGCTGACTGTTTTCCTCCTATCTATAGCAGAAACATCACTCATGAAATGTGAGGACTAACGGACAAAATAAGGGAAACGAGAGTTACGAGGCTGGCGGAAGTTCACTTTCTACTTAAATTTAGGTTACTGTAGGCGATTTATTTTTTAATGTTTGTTTTTTAATTTTATTGTGTGTCTTTATGGATATAAAAACAGTTCCATTTCAAAGAAAAATGTTCACTCGTCAACATGGTGGGCTAAATATAAGGTTGTAAGTCGTCTTTCTAAACAAAATATCCAAGTTAAAAAATTTTGTGGATTAAATTTTTACCCTATTATCAGATTGTTTCCACCTGTTTTTACATTGTCAAAATCTGTTTTTTTTAAATTTTTATTTTTTTTATTATCGATTTACTATTTAAAGAAAAAAATCTAGCTTGATCTCTGTTATGAATCATATTACGAAGATCCAATATGTCACCTGTTGAAATGAATCTTATATGAATAGTCAGTTTCACTTCAATGTCATTTTTGTATGTTTAACAAGTAATAGGATTTTGTCCAATGTTTAGGTTGGCTTGATTCGATTATGATAAATTTTAATTTTCCACAAGATGACATTACATTTTTAACGATTTTTAACTTGCTCGCAGGCTGCATTTTTAGTTATACATTGTGTGAGAAATTTACTTCTGGACCGTGAGTACACAATACAGCAATTTTTTCTAATTTCCTACAAACTTTGAACAGTCATTATTTGCTGACTAATTGTGCCACCAAAAGAAATTTGATAGCCTTGTTTGTTTTGCAAAGATGTATACGCCCACATTAAAATTTTTTTTTTTTAAATTTTTTTTTTTTTTTTTTAGATATAATGAAAATAAAATTTTGGTTTGGGATACCTATTTGTACAATATTTTTCAATCGGTGCCAATTGGGCTGTCTGACAATTTTAGTTCCGGTCGCCCGTCTCCTCTCATACCTAAGTATTTTGTGTCCGAGCTCGGCACTTTCTGATGCACCATTGTTTTATTTGATTTTGATGAAATTGTTTACGTTCAAGAAGATGAGTTGATCTTTATCTTTTCAGCATTTAATCTTGTGATATGCAGAGATCCAACTATCGGAATATGTTGTTCTCAGGGTGGGTGGGTGAGTGTGTTGGGGTGGCGAGGTGCACTGACTGGAATATCAGACATGGAATAAACTGCTGAATACCGATGGTGAATATTTAGCCATGTTTCTTGCTCTTCTTTCGTCTTCATGATTTATTGAAAACGATAGAAATCTATCCGACCTGTTTCAGGAACATCCGAGAAAGGATCAATGAATCTGTATCTCAGCTTCTTCTTCTTCTTCTTCTCAAAGAAGAAGATGAGAAGACCTGTTAGCGGCGGACCTGCCTCTCCATCTTTGCATCAGTGTTTGTATGCAGCCATCTTGTTGCTGCATGACTTACAAATCGATGAATATTCACCATTCGATGAGTCGGCTGATGTATTCTGCTTTGGCACGCTATTGATATCCACGTAGATCACAATGTGTTCAGTCGGTTCAACTGCTAATTAACTCGCTTGTCCGTATTAGAAATCAACTTCAAACTATCTCAGCTCATATCTTAGCAATGATGTAGAAGAGAAGTTGTATCGCGTTCAAACATCGGTTCATTCTCGATCACCCAAGTTAAGCAACATTGAACCTGTTCAGTATTTAAGCGAGTAAACATTTGTAAATACTAGGTGCTATGTATGGAACTGCCCGTCAAGTCGCTTTCTGTAATAACCGTGGGCAATGATGACCCACCCACCTCTAGCTATAGTTGAAATAGTAGAGTAGACTGGACTACAAAGCGATAGTGTAACTAGTCTAGGAAAATTCCGAAATAACACGTCTGTCTCTTATTCTAGATTTGGTTGTGATCGTCTTGTATTTCTTCTTATTGGACTTAAGAAGCAGTGATCAGTCAGGAGAAAAGCGGTTTGAGATTGTGCAACCCTTGCTTTCTTATAAGCTCTTTAGTATGCAGGTACCCTTTCAAAGACTATTCAGTAGAATGTCCATCATCATCATCATCGGTTTAACGTCTGTTTTACACGCGGGCATGTGTTGGATGTCTTTTAGAAATTGACTTCCAAACTAACCTATCTCTGACCAGGTCTTTATTTAGCCCACTTTGTTTTCAAGTCCATCCTTATCGCTTCCTCTCATGTTTTCCTTGGCCTACCCCTTCCAAGTGACCCTGGTACCTCAACTGTTCTACGTCTTCTAACCCAACAATTCTCATCCATTCTTTCAATGTGGTCATGCCAACGAAGTTTGCCTGTTCTGCACACATTTTCCTATATTTTCCAGATTTAATCTTCCTCTGAGGTCATCAGATCTAAGTATGTCTTTGAAACTCATATTACACATCCATGGTATAATTCTATTCTCTCCATGCAAGGCATGTCTTCAACCCTCACTGACCATGTTTCACTTAATACATCATCACACTTTGTATAAATGCCCTTGGTTGATAGTAGTAACGTTCTTTTGGTTATTAATTTCAGAAGTTCCCTGCTCTTGCAATCACACTAGCACCAGCTCCTCCCTGTGCTCCAATGGTATCATCAAGCTAACAAAACTTCTGAACAACCTCAATAGCCTCACCATCGAAATATACTTTCTCCACATCTGAGTTCTCATCCATCTCCATTGCACATAAACTGGTTATCCTCTCGTCACCCTAACATTCGCTCTCCCCCAACCTTTACTTTCCCAAGCATTCCTCCTCCAAGTCTTAACATAAGTAGACGTTCCATTGTTTCACAATCACTAAATCATCAGCATAAACGTTAAATATTAAATTTCATGTCCTGCAATAAATCCATATCAATGTAATTTTCAATGTAATTTTCAATGTAATTTTCAATGTAATTTTCAATGTAATTTTCAAGTGCGTAAATCAAATGCCTTTCATGTTCTGTTGCTTTTCTTCTTGAATTCTAATTCAGTTAAAATTGTTTCGTAGACACCAAAATTGTTTCACGCTTTTGTGGAGTTGTACAGTTTTTCAGTTTTAAAAGTCAACGTTTATTTTACTTTTAACAAATATAGTTTACCAGTTTTAATGCTTTAAAAGTCAACATTTATTTTACTTTTAACAAATATAGTTTACCAGTTTTAATGCTTTAAAAGTCAACATTTATTTTACTTTTAACAAATATAGTTTACCAGTTTTAATGCTTTAAAAGTCAACATTTATTTTACTTTTAACAAATATAGTTTACCAGTTTTAATGCTTTAAAAGTCAACATTTATTTTACTTTTAACAAATATTGTTTACCAGTTTTAATGCTTTAAAAGTCAACATTTATTTTACTTTTAACAAATATTGTTTACCAGTTATAATGCTTTAAAAGTCAACATTTATTTTATTTTTAACAAATATTGTTTACCAGTTATAATGCTTTAAAAGTCAACATTTATTTTACTTTTAACAAATATAGTTTACCAGTTTTAATGCTTTAAAAGTCAACATTTATTTTACTTTTAACAAATATAGTTTACCAGTTTTAATGCTTTAAAAGTCAACATTTATTTTACTTTTAACAAATATAGTTTACCAGTTTTAATGCTTTAAAAGTCAACATTTATTTTACTTTTAACAAATATTGTTTACCAGTTTTAATGCTTTAAAAGTCAACATTTATTTTACTTTTAACAAATATTGTTTACCAGTTATAATGCTTTAAAAGTCAACATTTATTTTATTTTTAACAAATATTGTTTACCAGTTATAATGCTTTAAAAGTCAACATTTATTTTACTTTTAACAAATATAGTTTACCAGTTTTAATGCTTTAAAAGTCAACATTTATTTTACTTTTAACAAATATTGTTTACCAGTTATAATGCTTTAAAAGTCAACATTTATTTTACTTTTAACAAATAATGCTGTGTCTGCACTTGGTCTGTCAAACCAGCAGGACATCCAACCAAACTTCCTGATGTTTTGTATATATCCACAAAACTTTGTTAAACTATTTACATGAATTCTTTAACGTGTAGAAAATTTTAAGTTTTATGCCAACTTTTAAAATGAAGTTTATTTGTTTAAAAAAAAAGTAAAACAAATAATGGATAAAAAACGAATAATCACATACATCCAGGAAGGAGGGTGGGATTGTATTTGCAAATTTAAAGTTATCTCATTTAGTTTAACGTCCATTTTACATGCTGGCATGTGTTGGACCGCTTTTATAGACTTTTGAACGAACCTATCTCTGTTCAAGTCTTTATTTATCCCTCTTTCTCTAAAATCCATCCTTATCACTTCCTCCCATGTTTTCCTTGGCTTTCTCCTGTGAACTGACCCTGCTACCTCAACTGTTCTACATCTACTAATCCAAGAACTCTCATCCGTTCTTTCAACCTGGCCATACCATCAAAGTCTCCTGTTCTGCACACATCTGTATTGATTTACTCTTCCTCTGAAGTCTTCAGATCTAAGCCTGTCTTCAAGACTCACATTGCACATCCATCGTATCATTCTTATATCACTTCTGTCCATGCAACGCATGTTCTCAGCCCTCGCTGGCAGGTTTCACTTCCATACATCATCACACTGCGTATAGACTCTTCCCTTCGACGACAATGGTAATTATCTGCTGGTTAGTAATAGCAGAAGTTCTTTGAAATTATTCCATCCGCCTCTAATTCTTGCAATCACACTAGCACCTGCTCCTTCTTGTGCTCCAACGGTATCACCAACGTAACAAAACTTCTGAACAACCTCAATAGCCTTGCCGTTCAAATATATTTTCTCCACATCTGAGTTCTCATCCATCTCCATTGTCTTCGCCAATTTTTGTGCAAGAAGTCTATCCGCTATCAACCTACCAGCAATTCCACTGAACTTTTAACCCTAACCCTAACCATAACCTTAACCCTAACCTTAACCTTAACCTTAACCCTAACCCTAACCCTAACCCTAACCTTAACCCTAACCCTAACCCTAACCCTAACCCAATATTTGTAAGTAACACAAAAAATTGAGTTGTACGCGATTCTCATTTCTCTCCATTCAAAGAATTTCCTTAATCCTCACTGGCCAAGTTTCACTTCCATACATCATCACACTGCATACACATGCATGATAGATTCTTCCCTTGGTTAACAGTGGTAACTCTCTGCTAGTTAGTAATGGCAGAAGTTCCCTGAACTTCATCATAACCTAATTCTTGCACTCGACTCCCTTTTCGGAAGAATATTTTTTTGTTCAGTAATAAAAAAACGAAATTTAAAAAATAAAAAATAAAATAAAAAATTAAGAAAAAAATTGTAGAACACCCATTTTAAAAATTTATTTCCGAGTTTCTTGGGTTAATTATTACTGACTTTTTTGTAATTAACTTTGTTATACATCTTGTCTCTTTCTTAATAACTACGTTACGTAACTACGCCATCTTTAGAATCTCGGTGAGCGTTGACTCGGTGAACGGTTAAAAACTGTTTTCTGAAAAGTGATTTTTAAATAAGACAATTAAGGAAAGTGAAACCTTTTATTTCCATAAAGTTTGAAGGAAAAGAAGAAAAAAAAAAAGCCGCCGGGCAAATGGAAGTGAAAACCTGGCGTAGACTTTTCATCGTACCCAATTTTCTTGCATTCGGTTATTTAATGTGCTTTAAAAAAAAAAAAAACTTTTACTTACATAGTTTATTGAGGTTGTTCCAATATTTTTCTTTGACAAGAAAATTGGAAAGTTTTTTTTTGTTTTTATTTTTGTGCATGTGTTCGACAGCCAAAATTGAAAAAAGTTGGAAATCATAAATATTCTCGCGTTTTCTATTTTTGCTTATAAATGTCGCTTTTGATCGTGTTCATGTTGGCAAGAAACATTTATTTCTGTTATCGAAAAGTACAAATCATAAAATTATTCGGACCTTTTTGTTGCAGAATATTGGACGCGTGTCTGCGTGCGTGCGAGGTCAACAAGAACTTTGGTGCATTTGAATGAGACAATGCAGATGACTGCGTTTTGATAGATTTTATTCCTGTACATTTAGTTCAATGCAAGTGTAAACAAATAGATTTCGGAGATTTATTATAAACTATACTAATAAAACGAGTTCACACCCTTCGTCGTAAAATAACGATAAAAAAAAAGTCACGCTTCACTCGTGTTCGTATGAAATAACATCTGCTGAGTCAGTGAACTTGATACAGAAATCTCAAACTAGAAAGTTTAAAAGAAAAAAAATATCAATCAGTTTAAAGAGAAGAATCGAAAATAAAAATGTCTCATTATGGAAATAGAGTGAGGTTTTCTTTTCCAAATTAATTTAAGAGAGAGCGGTTGTCGGACTTGCTATTTGCTGTCTTCACTCCCCTAAACACTAAAAAATGGATTAAGATATACCACTTGCCAAATATAATACTGTATTGTAATTTTATTGCCCCTGGCCAACATCGAGTTCCTTGTCCTGTATACAACACTATAATAAAACACAGTAGAATTTCTTATCCCAAGCAACGTGGAGTTTAAATGCACCTGCTCTATCTAGGATACTGAGTACTTTTGGATTAATATATACCACTTACCAAATGTAATACTGTATTATTATTACTATTATGGCTCCCGGGCAACACCAACTTTCTTTTCTAGTATATAACACTATAACAAAAAAAAGAAACTTTCTTCCTCCTTGGCAACATAGTGTTTAAATGCACCTGCTCTATCTAGGATATTGAGTACTTTTGAATTAACATGTACCACTTACCAAATGTAATACTGTATTATTATTACTATTATGGCTCCCGGGCAACACCAACTTTCTTTTCTAGTATATAACACTATAACAAAAAAAAGAAACTTTCTTCCTCCTTGGCAACATAGTGTTTAAATGCACCTGCTCTATCTAGGATATTGAGTACTTTTGAATTAACATGTACCACTTACCAAATGTAATACTGTATTATTATTACTATTATGGCTCCCGGGCAACACCAAATTTCTTTTCTAGTATATAACACTATAACAAAAAAAAGAAACTTTCTTCCTCCTTGGCAACATAGTGTTTAAATGCACCTGCTCTATCTAGGATATTGAGTACTTTTGAATTAACATGTACCACTTACCAAATGTAATACTGTATTATTATTACTATTATGGCTCCAGTGAAACATCGAGTTTCTTGTCTCGTATGCAAAAAAGCACATGGAAGTTCTTGAATAATAATCCAAAAAATACAAATTTGAATCCTCATCTAAAAAATTCCCAAACATAAAAGAAATAATTTTTTTTGGTTTTAATGCTATTTCCATGTGTCGTCGCTTAAAGATCAGATGTATTTGAATATAGAATGCATATATATATATACATTGCTGACAAAATGTTGCATCAAAACCATAATTTCTATTTCTTTGTTTCGGTCAAAATGTTGGAAATCATAAATTATCATTGTCTTCGCATTATTTACTTATCGATTAGATAACACAATTGACTTTTCTCTTTTTCTTTACATTTTTTTTTTATTGAAGGAAACGCCCGAATCTGTATCGCTCTAAGCATCAATCTTCTGACCCCACTGAACCTTCTGTCATCATCAATGCTCGACAGCTGCAGAAATTTTTCTCTTTATAATTCCGATCTCTCTCTTTTTTGATTTGCTTTTGTTATTCTCCAAAGCGATTTGGTTTTATGGTTTCAACATTTGCAGCAAGTTTTATTTGATAGTCGAAATTTGGTTTTAGCAATTGCAGGAAATTTGGGTTTAGCGATTGTGTGGTCCTATGCTACGATGACCACATGAATTCTGAATATTTTGTCAATCATTTTGCGGCCACGTCATGTTGAAAAGATCCACAAAACTTTGCAGTTGACGGAACTTAGTAGGAGAGTTTGTTAATTGATTTGTTTGCTCGACGACCCAGAAAACAATAAAAACTTGCCGTGAACAATATCAAATATTTATTGGAACACGGTTATGTAGCAATAATATATGCAAAACAAAAACGTTATGCTCATCTTGTTTGGGGAGCAAAGGCAAGTTGTTTGGGGAGCAAAGGCAAGATGAGGAATATGACTGGTGTTATTTCTGGATTGAGGAACATTGGAGTTTTCTTGGAACTTTTGTTCGTTAGAAGCGATTGATTTGGAGAGATACTTTCGTCTTAGTATTTTTACTTTCCTGTTTTCGGTTGCTGATTTCTCTTTGAGAGACGTTGTTGGAGTTGCCTTGGTTTATGGCAAACTGTTTCGTTGTCTGACATGGTTTGTGGATAAGCAAGCTGGAATAAATGTTTGCATGCAAAAAGACACAAATATTATTGTCTTACAAAAAATATATACTTAAGTAACATGGGAGATCGATTCCCTAACTAAAATCCTTCTTCGTTCCATTCCATTCAGCTACTCTCTTTTACTTTAGAACTCTCATCCCCAAAATACTTTTCTGTCACATGATTAATCTAAGCCAATCAGATTCTTCTAAGCTAGGAGTGAACTTGGAAGATGGACAAAAGCTCCACCTCTTTTTCTTTGATTGGTTAACCAACAAATTATAATGTGTGGCACATTTCAACTGACTGTCGTTCCTAAAGTTTCTGCACCCAGTGACCAATAGGTCACTAGGTGCACTCATCCTTGACCTTTTAAAGTTCCTAAGTAAAAATGTCTTATTCAAGATTATTGCTTTGATAATTCACCTCAAGTTATCCGGAATTTTACAGATGTCACCGTTACCTGTAAATCTGTGAGCAATCTGACTTTTCAAAGTTTTATCAACTAAACTGACACTCAAAAAATTAATTAATAATTAATAATTAAAGTTAATTTTATTTAACCAAACTAATATTGATCGTCAACGTATGATACTAATTGTGGTGTCATAATTGCAAGGAATTTGCTTTTAGTAATTGCAGAGTACATTTAGTCGACACTTTTACAAAACGCAGAGATCGCATCATATGCAAGAAGTTGGTTGGTCTCACTGTAAAGGCTCTAGAGTGTGTCCCAAATGGAATTAGATGACCTAAGGCCGTTGAAGGGGATCAGTTGATAATAGCTCGTTTTAGCGGCCGGCACAAGTGAAATGACAGCAGACAAGAGAAGTTAGAAGTCATTGGCGAAACGTGTAACCCCAGCACAAGACATAAAGATGATAAATGAAGATGATAATAATACTAATTTAGAAATGCGGTTTAGTATTTTGAGCAAGCTTCCAAAAAATTATAATTGACTGCATTCTCTCAAAGGATAGTAAAGCACATATTTATTTTGTTTTAATAAACGATAGATTTTAGTTTGTATTATCTTAAATTCTTTTATTTAATTTATTTTTTCAGTTTGTGTCTAAAAAACTATTTTTATTGTTGACAAATGACATTATTTACGGACACTTTTAAAATCGTATCTTCATCCATGATATCTTTGGCCGTCATCCATGGGTACCTGCCCTCGTCAGCGGTAACTTTATAAAACTTTTAAGGCGAGCCCTTTATTCAATCCATTCTGCTGTTCATGGTTTTGAAAATCTCACATCACCATTAAATGGATCAATCCTATTTAAGGGTGATCCGAAGGCTCCCTTTTCCGAAGCGTCTCTCCTTGTTTACTAAATTCACTTCATTCATGGCAAGTATACCCCTAACCCTAACCCATACAAAACTTTTTCAGTCGAATGAAGAATTAAAAAGGTAAATTAATTGGCATAAAATAACCAAAGTTGATTGGCAAAAAGGAATAAAATTATTTCGACAGAAATTCATATTTGAATTTCGTTGACACCGAAGAATAAGTCAGTGTCTCGTATCGTCTGTGCATTTAGTCTGTCATTTTTCTACTTGTTAATCTGTTGTTATTGATAGCTGATATCAATTATCTGCATTGGTAAAAGCCAAGTGAAGACAAATGACTTCAGGTCAAAGGTGATTTAATTAGGTCAATTGCTGTTTGACCTGCCACCGGTAAGCGATGTTTATCTACTAAGTAGTTATTTGCCGATCGTTTCTTGATGTTGCTAAATAAAGAAAATCGCATTTAGGTAACGCCTTTTCTGGATTTAATTTAGAAATTCCATTGTCAGCAATTTAACTGGTCCATTTAGCATAATGGTGCAATCCTACCAAAGAATTTAAAAAAATGGCACTTGATGCATCCTTGCTGAACACTCACTATTATAAGGTAAAAATCAAGGATAAGTGGAGCAATTGATGGAAAGGGGTGGCACCCTCCCCTACATCTCATAGTAGCCAATCAAAAGAGAGCCTTCTATAAGAGTACCCGTTCCAGGATGTGTAAAAATCAATTTACCAAACTGAACAGTTTTGCACCATTTTTTTTTTTAATCCTCTTACGAAGGTTATAAACCTTATGTCTAGAATCCTTATTCCAATTTTGATTAAAATCAATTACATTATTTTATTTCTAGAAAATGTCTCAAATTTAAGGCTTAAGCTTAAGGGGTTTTAAGAACAAATTGAAATTCATGGAATCTTTCTTAATTGGTGCCGCATGACTATGGATCAAAGTTAATGCAAATCTGAAATATTTTGATTTTCAAATGGGAGGTTGTGCCCATATTATGCCCCTTAAAAACACTTTAAAATACTCCAAAGAAACTGAAATTTCGGGGATATTTATTAATTGATGTCTAATAATATCTATTGTTAAAATTTCACAAAAATCGGAGGTATCCGAATTTTCATGATCCCCCCCCCCCTACATAAATTAAATATAACCAACATTACGCCTAGCAGCTGTATTCCAAATTTCATAATGATCGGTTAATTAGTTTAGGAATTAATCCTATACATAAAACTATAAAAACATATACGCATACATAACTTTAGGGATAGATGTGTACTTCGCTTTTTCTGCCGTAAGATTATTTTCAAAAAAGTCTTTCACTTTACAAATCTATTGAGTTCTTTGTTTCCTTTGGATATACATTGAAGTACATTTTGTATCTCATCCCCATTATTCCGAGTGTATCAATCGATTGTCTAGTGTGACTATTTGTTCGTTTCGTTTCTATCTACTTTTATTAGTAGGGTGGAGTTGGGGGTCGGGGGTCAGATAAATATAAAGGTTATTTTTGTTGGCCACTTGTACATTTATTGTACACTTACAGATCTCTTCTATAATGAACTGAATGTAGAACGGATCTTTTTTATGGTCTTTCATTTTTTATTTTTTTATTTTTTAAATTATTTATTTTTATTTTTTTAATATTTTTTTTTTTTAACTTGTCTATCACTCGAGGGACTAAAAGTCTTCAGTAATTTCGTGTATGTTTTTAACGGCTTTGCTTCTATCATCTGTTGACAAAACTGCCCAGGAAAAATGGACATCCTCTCTTTCTTGTCCCACACGCATATCTAGTAAAACATTTTCTTGGAGTGCTTTTGGACAGGAATAAGTTTTTATTCTCTATTTATGTCAGATTGTAGGCACCATTTTCTATGAAATATATGGCAGTGTGAAACAATCAGGCTTAGAAATTGACAGCTTTCACACCTTTTTTTTTTCCTCCCCAAAAATTTGTTATTTGTGCTTTAGGCAGATGTCGGCTGAAAAAAGTCGCACTCCTGACTTGGTTTGAAAAAGGTAAAAATAAAAACATCAAACTTCTACAAAAAGTTATGCCTACCCCAGGTTAGAATCGGTAGTTGTTTAAAAAAATAAAAATAAAAATAAAAAATAAAAAAAATAAAAAAATAAAAAATAAAATTGGCTCCAGATTTTTGCAAAAGTTGTCGACTCCTGACCACAGATTTTAGGATAAAATTTAACTTTGAGTTTTGTCAGGTTCCCTAATTGCATCGATCTAAGGGTATTTAAAATTATCCAGCATTTTCTTTTGTTTAATATCTTAACCACCTGTCTCAGATTTTCTTTAAATTTTCCCCATAGTGAAACCTATTTATCAGAAGTTCAAATTAAAAAGCTTCAACACTTATCAAAGCCGAAAGGACACTCGAGGATAATGGCTAATGAGAAGATTGATTATTAGTTTAATTAAATTTTTTTTTGTTGCTCTTATTCACCCCAAACAAGGGGCCACATTGCCACTGAGATATAAGGGGCTTCTGTGAATTAAGGACCATATCTACAGGGATAATCTGAGTAGGAAGTTGAGCAGCGAGAGGTTTGTTCGCATTACATTTAAATTTCTGCATGTTAGTACAGTCAGGGAAGCCGGACATGGGGAGCAAATTCTAAAGTCTATCAGTTCAAGGGAAGAAACTATTAGAGTAGAAAGCTTTCCGGCATCTGGGGACTTCTACAGTGAAGAGGTGGGATTTTGCTGCTTGTCGAGTTAGTCAGGGGTATTTACGTTGAGGGGGGACAAGTGCTATGAATTCGTTGGAGCACATTCCATTAAAGTACTTGTAAAACAAGCACAGGGATGCAATATTGCGGTGATGGGACAGGGGTTGGAGCTTGGTTGACAGTGCGGTAGCTATTAGATTGGAAACTCTTTTTTGGACCCTGTCTAATAGGGAGAGACTAGTGGTAGATGCTAACCCGGATGTGACAACAATACTTCATGCATGGGCGGATGGTGGCTTTGTAGAGATGTAGAATACTGACAGGTGTGAGTGGTTTTCTAGCGCAGTAAAGGGAGCCCATCTTCTTTGCAGCAGCCTTGCCAATGTCTTCTATGTATTTGTTCTAATTTATGTTACCTGTGAATGTTAGGCCGAGGAGTTTGAATGATGAACTCTCAGGTAGGGTGTTAGCTATCAGCCATTGCAATCGGTGGTTGAGAAAGTTTTTGTAATTTTTAAACGAAAGGAGATTTGTCTTAGTAGCATTAAATGTTACCATCCATTTGCGTCCCCATCCCACTACGGACTAGAGGTCATTATCTTAACTTTCAGATATTGCCTTGGATATGTGTGCATTCGTTTTTCCCACATGTCTGTAATAGTGTGGTGTCATCAGCAAATATACCCATCTCAGACACAATTTCATCAGAAAGCAAGCAGTTCAGCCTTCTTGGTTGCCGTGCCAGCGACATCATGGTTGTTGAATAATGTGGAAATTGTTGATTGCCCATTATTCATCACACTAATATAAATTTTCCAGAAATCGCGAGTTCCTAATTTCTGCGACTCAACGCGTTTTCTGGTCATTTCGGTAAACATTCTCTCGGCTGCGGCTATTTCACTCTTACAATGATTTTTAGATGCTACAAATGTTTGCCTGTTTGTGTCTGACTTATGATGGTTGAATCGGTGAAACGCTTCCTGCTTCTTTGCATGGTGAAGAAAATGATGAATCGAATGAAAATGAAGTTTGATGACTTATCGGACGGTTTATAACAAATATTTGTTGAGATTGGATTTGACAACGGCTTTCCCATTGGCTGCTGCATCATTATCAATTTAATTTTCCATTTTTTTTCTTCAATGGAAGATTGCAACGTCTCAAATAAAATTCTTCACATCGATACACCATGTATTCAAAACTGTTAACCTGGTGTTGCCCGGGAGTCTTTTTACTTTATTTTCTGTTTCTCTTTCTGACCCCATATCCATGCATAAAATGACCCCATATCCATGCATAAAATGACCCCATATCCATGCATAAAATGACCCCATATCCATGCATAAAATGACCCCATATCCATGCTTTAAATCCATGGGTAAAATAGTAGAGTAGACTGGCCTCTAAAGCCGTGGTTTGACAACTCGTCTCGAAGAATAATTCCGAAAAAACACGCGCCCTTGTCGGCTGATCTCAGCATTGGCTTTCTTCTTTCTATTGAGGATTATGCAACCCTCACTTTACTATAAACTCATCATCGTGCAAGAACTCTTTCAGTGCATGTCCATTGTCTCTCAAGACAAAAAGATGCCATTTAGTCGGTCTAGTGTCGTGTTGTATATTTTACAGGCTATTATCTTTGCACACCTGCTGCTTTCTTCAATTCTTTCCATTTCTGCAGAGGTCGGCCAATGAATTACGTCAACGTCAAATAAAGTTAATCGTATTGAATGTTTAGTAGCGCCACCTGGTGGATGATTAGCGACACTTTGCTTTGCCTATTATCTTTGGATCACGTCTTGATGTGAAATGCTCAACATGTGCCGATCTGCAGTTTTAGGACATACACACAACGTTTATATATTGACTGGTATGGTTACCTGGTGTTGCCCGGGTCACGGACATTGGACCACAAAATAGAAGAGTTAAAAAATGTGTGTAACATCTTTCTTTTAAAATTTCACTCACTCTCCCTCCCTCTCTCTCTCTCTATCGCTTTCCCCCCTCTCTCTATCGCTTTCCCCCCTCTCTCTATCGCTTTCCCCCCTCTCTCTATCGCTTTCCCCCCTCTCTCTATCGCTTTCCCCCCTATCTCTATCGCTTTCCCCCCTCTCTCTATCGCTTTCCCCCCTATCTCTATCGCTTTCCCCCCTCTCTCTATCGCTTTCCCCCCTATCTCTATCGCTTTCCCCCCTATCTCTATCGCTTTCCCCCCTCTCTCTATCGCTTTCCCCCCTATCTCTCTCTCACTCCCCCTATCTCTCTCTCACTCCCCCTATCTCTCTCTCACTCCCCCTATCTCTCTCTCACTCCCCCTATCTCTCTCTCACTCCCCCTATCTCTCTCTCACTCCCCCTATCTCTCTCTCACTCCCCCTATCTCTCTCTCACTCCCCCTATCTCTCTCTCACTCCCCCTATCTCTCTCTCTCACTCCCCCTATCTCTCTCTCTCACTCCCCCTATCTCTCTCTCTCACTCCCCCCATCTCTCTCTCTCACTCCCCCCATCTCTCTCTCTCACTCCCCCCATCTCTCTCTCTCACTCCCCCCATCTCTCTCTCTCACTCCCCCCATCTCTCTCTCTCACTCCCCCCATCTCTCTCTCTCACTCCCCCCATCTCTCTCTCTCTCACTCCCCCCATCTCTCTCTCTCTCACTCCCCCCATCTCTCTCTCTCTCACTCCCCCCATCTCTCTCTCTCTCACTCCCCCCATCTCTCTCTCTCACTCCCCCCATCTCTCTCTCTCACTCCCCCTATCTCTCTCTCACTCCCCCTATCTCTCTCTCACTCCCCCTATCTCTCTCTCACTCCCCCTATCTCTCTCTCACTCCCCCTATCTCTCTCTCACTCCCCCTATCTCTCTCTCACTCCCCCTATCTCTCTCTCACTCCCCCTATCTCTCTCTCACTCCCCCCCTACCCCCTATCTCTCTCTCACTCCCCCCCTACCCCCTATCTCTCTTCCCCCCATCTCTCTCTCTCCCCCCCATCTCTCTCCCCCCATCTCCCCCCCCCCTATCTCTCTCTCACTCCCCCTATCTCTCTCTCACTCCCCCTATCTCTCTCTCACTCCCCCTATCTCTCTCTCACTCCCCCTATCTCTCTCTCACTCCCCCTATCTCTCTCTCACTCCCCCTATCTCTCTCTCACTCCCCCTATCTCTCTCTCACTCCCCCTATCTCTCTCACTCCCCCTCATCTCTCTCTCACTCCCCCCCCATCTCTCTCTCACTCCCCCCCCATCTCTCTCTCACTCCCCCCATCTCTCTCTCACTCCCCCCCATCTCTCTCTCACTCCCCCCCATCTCTCTCTCACTCCCCCCCATCTCTCTCTCACTCCCCCCCATCTCTCTCTCACTCCCCCCCATCTCTCTCTCACTCCCCCCCATCTCTCTCTCACTCCCCCTTGCTCTCTCTCACCCCCCCTCTATATCACTCCCTACTCTCGCTTTCTTTGGCAATTGGAAAAAAAATTGTCAACGAATTACTACATAATAACAGTAAAAAATTGCTTTAAATGTCGACCCTCTTGACTAATTCTGTTCCTGTTGATCTCCAAAAGTGATTATTTAAAAAAAACAAAAAACGTGCCCATATTTTGCCTGAGGCAATGGTGAAAAAGAATATATCAGTTTTGTAGTCGTGTCTTGTGTAGTATTTGCTTTTTAGCTGGACACACACACATAACTATCCTTTTTATAATAGAAGATTATCTTGGACTCGTTTTACTTTCATGATAACTAGACAGTTTTTTTCTTTCTTTTTTTCTTTACCAAATTATTATTTTTTAAATAGGATTTTCAAAGGTAAATGTAATTATTACTGTATGTTCATTAAATATTTAATTAACCAAATTGTTAAAAAAAACCCTAACTCTGTTACGGTAATTTTATTTTCATCCTAATATTCGTTGTAACGTCTGTTTTACACATTGGAAAGTGTTGGACGGCTTTTAGAAATTGACTTTCAAATTAGCTTATCTCTGGCCAGGTCTTTATTTATCCCTCTTTCTCTCAAATCCATCCTTATCACTTCCTCCCATGTTTTCATTGACTTCAACTGCTACTTCAGCTCTTCTACATCGACTAAGAAGTCTCATCCATTCGTTCAATGTGACCAAGCCAACAAAGTCTCCTGTTCTGCACACATCTCCCTATACTGTCCACATTTGACGGCTATTTATAAATTATTTTCTGTAAATAGCTTCCAAAACTTTTACTCACAATTTTAACACACAATTTGATAAGAATTTTAAAACCAGTTTCAATGATTTTCGGGTTGACAGTTTAAATGCTTTCAATTTTCGTTAAAAAATCTGAAAAGTCACAAAGTAATGCATCCTTTTTTTTTTTTCAACTATTACCGACAGATTAAAATGGCTGAAATGCATTATGGTGGAATTAATTTTGTAATTTTTTAAATAGGGATTACAAAAGGTTTGTTTACACAATTGCATTTTTGAGTTAATTATTTTTAATTGATTATTTTTAATTGATTATTTACTCATGTGTCAGTCACACAAAACGAGAAACACATGCACACACAGACGTAAGAAGTGATGGCAACATTTTATTCATATGTATCATTAATAAGTCGTATTATTTATACGGAAAGTATGCAAATTGTAACTAATATGCACACATCTCTATAAATATATATAAAGTTAGGTATGTGTGTATGTTTATATATTTCTATGTAATTCCTTGTATAAAAGCCTTTTCTTCAAAACCTTTTCTTCAAGTTTGTAATTATTTCAGATTGTGTTGGTGGTGATATTTGAATGTATTCCAGTTGTGAATTTTAATCCGAAACTGAGATGCACTTCTAAAC
This sequence comes from Sepiola atlantica, assembly GCA_963556195.1. Taxonomy (NCBI): domain Eukaryota; kingdom Metazoa; phylum Mollusca; class Cephalopoda; order Sepiida; family Sepiolidae; genus Sepiola; species Sepiola atlantica. The sequence goes on along the minus strand of OY744528.1, from coordinate 5,120,798 downwards.
TTATTAACGGATCATTATGGCATTTGGAAAACGACGGTTAGGCGTAAGAGTGGATAATGTAGGCTATATTTAGTTTAATTTTGTTTTATGCAAGGGGATAAAAATTCAGACACTTCCGATTTTTATGAAATTCTAACAATAGGTATTAGACATCAATTAATATTCCCGAAATTAGTTTTTTATTTGAGTATTTTAAAGGGTTTTTAAGGGGCATATGGGCATAATCTCCCATTTGAAAGTTAAAGGAGGGTGACGCTGGATAATGATACGGACTAACGACCTGTGTTTTCCAAGTTCGAATCCAGTCGGTTCCATAGAATCATTTTCACTTAGGGATGTTGGCAACCATTGCGTGGTCCCTCCTGTGAAAATGCTAACAACAGAATTAGGCCGGTAAACAAAGTTTTGTTTCATTCGAAATTACTGTATTTTTTATCATATACATATGCCTAACTTATATTTATATATATATATATATATATATAAGCTATAAATATTTTAATTAAATATTAGTGTTTTTTACCTACGATATTGTTTCGCGCTTTTGCCCTCATCAGTGCAGGAATGATGGTTGCAGGCAGTCGCATGGGATCGAACGCAGTTCGTACATTCAGGCTGGAATTACGAGACAAACACTCGGGACCACACAGCTACCGGCAATCAGCACATACATTAATTGAAATTAAGATACACTTACTCGGGGAGGCAGCGGGAAGCGTTATTGCTGTCCAGTGTTTAATGCTCACGCAGAACTTACTTTGTCAGAGAGAGAAAGAGAAGTTGATATGTCTATTTCCTTTAGTTAAAACCTGTTTTTCTTATTTGTTCTAAGAAATCTTGTCTCTCGTAGAACTGGAATATAATTTTAGCTTTTTTTTCTCTCACGTTTTGTCATGACTCGATCATGTAAAACAATAAGGCAACAAATGTCGGCTAACGAGAATGTCGGCCATCTTAAGAAGCAACGGCGGCGTCTTCTGCTTTTATCCGATTGGTGAGAATTTCCTCCACTAATTAGTCATCAACGTTTTTTTTTTGTTTTTTTTTTGGTTTTTAAATTCAAGTCTACGTTCCGTGACAACTTTGAACAAAAAAGAAGGAAGTTCCATTTGTTAGAAATATCGAATATATGCAGTGTGAGAATGGTTATAAGGATGCCCATCTACAACCGGCTGAAGGATGATTCTGTGAATTTTATGATAAGCTTTGTAAATCAATCGAAAGGACGAATAAAAAAAACTGATTCACAGAAACAAAGTCACGTTCAATTCTGAGATTATTTTGCTGCCATGTTGAAACGAATTAGACGTCAAGAGTTATGGGCTCGTGGCCAAAGGAGACAATATTCTGCGGTCAAGAGATGGCAATCATAAATATAAATAAAGTATTAAATTGAGGTAATATTATTCTGTTGTTTAATGACAATTTCGGAACAAAACTTTTACACATGTTTCTAGAGGAGTCTGAGGCAATCCCGGATAATCCAGGCTACTATAACCAACGCACCGTTCATCAGAAAGACTTTTTTGTTGCTGGATTTGTCCTTGTCTTTGATTTTCTTTCTAAAGATCTATGATCCCTATTCGCCATTTTTCTCTGGATTATTGCCGGATTTGTTATCTCTTTGTCTTTCTGATGAAGGAGAAGCCTGGATTACCTAATTAGAACAATCAAAATGTCATTTTTTTTTCAAACTTAATATCAAAACTGAGGAATATTTTAGAAGGTATTTTGAGTAATTAAGATCTATAGGAAAAAAGTTGTAGTGAATAATAATGATAATACTATATATATATATATATATATATATATATATAGGTATATTTCGGCAACAAGTCATTATTCATGCAAGTCCGTTGGAATACCACAGAAATATCGTGTTTTTTAATTTTCTTAATGTTCTCGATGCGTCGAGCAAACTGTCGGGTTTCTGGTAGTAGTTGGCTCCGAGGGTTCGTAATAAAATAATGTCAAGCGTTGCATTTCATTTTTATAAATGAAGACCCCCCCCCCCCCCCTCCCACGGCAATGTGGTACCCTGTTTGATCAAAATGAAATACTTATTCAAGTACCCTGTGTAATGTACTTTCAGAATAGAAACTAATAAACCGATCATTCTGAATTTTGGAACACTGCTGCTATGCATAAAGGGTGGTAATGTGGATTATATTTAGTCTTATGCAGAAGAGATAAATAGTGATTGGGAGCCCTTCGTGAAAATTCAAATATCTCTGATTTGTGAGAAATTTTAACAATAGGTATTAGACATCAATAAATATTCCTCAAATTTCACTTTCTTTGGAATATTTTAAGAGTTTTAGGGGACATAATATTGGCATAACTTCTCATTTGAAAATTCAAATATATCACATTTAGCCTTAAATTTTAGACATTTTCTAGAATAAAAATCATGTAATAGATTTTGATAAAAATTGAAGTAAGGTTTCTAGACATAAGGTTTAGTATCATATCTTGACTTTACTCTTTGTAAGGCGACGGTGCAAAACTGTTCTGCTTAGGGAATTTTACCCATCCTGGGACGGGTATTCCCCCCCCCCCCCCGTCTCTCTCTCTCTCTCATATATAAAAATAAATGAAGGAAGAGAGATAAAGAGGGGCAAATGACAAATCTATTTCATCTTCGATCGTTCAATGCAAGGTGTACTCGATAAAAACATGTTTATTTTTCTTTCTTTTAGCCAGGCTTTTCGAAAGATTAAAATCTTATTAGAGGAATTACATAGATGAATAAGTTAGCTAGGGAATAGCCAAAATTTATCAAGTACACCTTGTATTGAACAATCGAAGATGAAATAGATTTGTCACCCGCACATCTTTATAATTGATCTATCTCGTATATTATTTCACTATAGGTCTAATTCTCTAAAAGTATACTTTTAGTCTCATATTTTATTTTATATATATATATATATATATATATATATTAGTACTTCATGTATCCACATAAAATATTATAAGGAGATATAATTTTTTATGTATCAGCTTTCAGTATTTACTTCAACAGTGCTCGATACGCAAGTAGAGCTAGGTAGTAAGCAATGAAAATATATATGGCAATCAAGCTACACAGAGGCTCCCGTGTTTCATCCCCGGGGGGAATCGTCAGGCTATATATATATAGTATTGTTCTTTGTTGACCCCATTTTTATATTCGTCTATCGTGACTTTACATAATTATAATCAAACATGTTACTCAAGTATAATTAAAATTGTATAATAAGAAGATAACCACATGGGCGACGTGCTCATTAAAATTACGCAGACATTTTGTACCGAAATATTACGCAGTCATTTATGATAATTATTCAGGAATTTCTTTCTGCAATTCAGAGAAAAGCGTGCGCTAAAGATTTGCAATGAATATTGTTTTGTATATAAAAAACAAAAGTTGTTAATAACAAAAAATGCAGACTAACATTCTTTGGCCATTTTTGCAATTTAATGTGTCGGTCAAGATATATTCTTCTCGGTTGAATTTTACCTGGAGGTTGTGAGTTCAAACCTTGAAGAAGGAACTTTGGGAAAAATTAACTGATACGAATTCTAAAGCAATGAGAGCAATCTTCCCTGGGTTCAGTTTGAACGTTATGGAAAGTTATGGACTCTAAAAAATGCCGCCTGGAACGAGCTGGAGACAGTATGACTGATGAAATGTTCAATTTTTAGGGTGGTGCCCAAGGATATACTCAGCATTGGTTGGGTGGAAAGAGTTTTAAGGGAAGGTACATTTCAGTAAACTTGGGTCTTCAAGCCCCTCGAAGCACACCTGACATGCGTCAAGATGAAGAAAAACATTCTGAAACCTGTAAATTACTAAATTAATAAAATTGTCTGTGTTTCTCGTGTCAGGGTTACTTTGATAATTACATATTAAACTACGCACTTATTGATTTATTTATTTTATTATTAATCGAATGTTTAGTGAAATCAAAACTGTCATCACGTAAAATAAAGGGAATTAACAAAAATCGTATTCCAAAAACTAATGCCATAATTAAATTCACCATTTTTTTTCGTAAAGAAGTTGACTATTTTAATTTAATTGTTAGTTGAAAAAAAAAAAAAAAAGAATCAATTATTTTGTGACCCTTCGAATAGAAACTCATTTTTTCTGGCCATAAGATTATTAGCAAATCTTCATGTATTAAAATATTGGAAGTTTTGGAAGCTATCCAATAATTTTAATAATAAAACAACATTAGCTTCACAATTAGTTATAGTTTTAAAACAGATTTTATGCTGAATATGTTGATGATGCTGATGATTGGGTCAATTAATAATTTCATGACTAAACAATACTGTAATAATTAAATTTTATTTTAAAAATCCTATTTGATAAAAATTATTTGATTAAAAAAAGAAAAAAAAAAAGCGGCATAGTTAAAAAGAAAAATGAAATCAAAGTAAGAGTAAAAAGACTCCCGGGCAACACCAGGGTACGACTAGTTATTCGTATTATCAATTGTTGAGTATTAAAAAAAATCAACTGATTTTTAAATGAAGTGTTTACAACCGGAACTATGAATACATTCATTTATAATAATCAAGTTCTAATATAAGTATAAAAAAAAATCATTTTCATTGAAAATCTTCGTTCGGGTTTGGTATTTCGAGTGCTACAAGTGTTTCCGACTCGGAACAGGTGGGAAACACCAGGCAACGTTTCACACCTGTTCGCTATGTGGTCTCATGAAATGGGTTGATGACATCAGTCAAATCACTTCGTACACACGCAAGCCAAGTCTTCTTCAGTTTACCATGCTCCATAATGCCCGAGATATCCAGGCGTGTTATGGCGTTGAGACAAGAGGTGGCATGCTGTGCATGGCTGAACTTATAACAATAAATTGGTTTTGATCATTCAGTTATGGAATCGGTTGCTGAGATTACATCCAATTGTATTTATTGTGGTTGATTAAGCATTGATGTTATTTACAGCCTTGGCTAAAATACCAGCTTGTATTCAATATACAATGAATCATTAAAATTGTTGCCGCAATAAATAATCACCAGATGTTTTGTGAGTTTTGCCATTAAACATTTCAAAAACTGGCTGTTTAATGGTGTAGTGAAAAAAATTTGTTTAATGGTGTAGTGAAAAAAATTTGTTTAATGGTTGAGTGAAGAAATTGTTTAATGATGTAGTGAAGAAATTGTTTAATGGTGTAGTGAAGAAATTGTTTAATGGTTGAGTTAAAAATTGTTTAATGGTGTAGTGAAAAAAATTTGTTTAATGGTTGAGTGAAGAAATTGTTTAATGATGTAGTGAAGAAATTGTTTAATGATGTAGTGAAGAAATTGTTTAATGGTGTAGTGAAAAAATTGTTTAATGGTGTAGTGAAAAAATTGTTTAATGGTTGAGTTAAAAATTGTTTAATGGTGTAGTGAAAAAAAATTGTTTAATGGTTGAGTGTTTGAATGAGAAATAACTGGGAACAAGTAATGCATTTTTTGTGGACATTTTTTCTTTTTTCACCAAAAATAAAAAAAATTGCATGCAACAACATTGCAATGTGCATAAGATTGCATGGGATCTGTTAGGGTCATGTACAAGGTTTGCGATATAATCAAGACATCTACAATCTAACACTTTATTAACAAACTAAAACTGTTTGTAACAGCCTACATTTTTTTTTTTAAATATACCGTTCATCTCCCAAATATTATTAACAAAAAATCTTGTTTTTAAAATGTTATATTTTCAGTAAAGTTCATAATTTCAGCTTTCAATTCTCAGCGGTCAAACAGATGTGGAATAACAACGCTGGCTCATCCATTCACTTCTGTTTCATTGTAAAATGTATATAATTCCACTATTTGAATAAAATATGTAATAAAAATAAATTTATTTAAAATTGCTGTTCCTTTAATCCACAAACTTATTTTAGATATGTATTAAAATGTAACGAAACCTACATTGAAGACGTTGTTCAAAGGCTCCATGTTAAAATTAGGGAATGTAATCATCGAAAAGTCATCGTAGAAGCAATGGAACGAAACATCAGAAATTTGAGGATGTAGGAGGCGATTCTGATTAACTGTTAGAATAAAAAAAAACAACCGGGATTAACAAAAGGATGGAGTTAGGCGGATGATTGGATGATTTAACTTGTTAACACATGATGTACGATGGGTCTTAAGATGTGCATTGCTAGATTTTTATTTTTTACTTAAAAACCAAAAAGAGATTGGTCAATTTCTGTTAATTTGAAAAAAAAAAAGAAGTTATTTTGAAAATAAAATCATTATCTTGAAACTAGAGAGACTTCATGGAAATTCCATGGTGCTTTTTACATAAATCTGTATAATTTAATAATAAAATTTCTTTTGTAAATAATGTCAGGGTCAATATTATATCTTTTAAAAATTACACTTCTCTAAAAATGATTATCATTGTCAGCAAAAATTCTTTAAATAAAACAAAAATTAATTGTCAGCTAAAAATTCTTTAAATAAAACAAATCTCTTCTAATATTTATTCAAAATTGCATCAATTTAATTCTTTTAAAACAATTTTCTGTCTTTTTAGCGTAAAAATAATTGTCAGCTAAATATTCTTCCAATCAATAAAACGAATGTCTCTTTTTGAAATGTTTTTATTTAAAATTGTTCTGTTTTAGTCGACAGGGCGACATAATTTGGCTTTTGAACAATTCATTTTAAAATAAGTAAAGTCAGAATTTTTAAAACCTTTTTTTTATCAGATTAATAAAATTGCTGATCGGACGATTTCATTTAGTCGATGGGGTGGCATAATTTGATTTTGGAACAGTTCATTTTAAAATGGGTAAAATCAGAATGTTTTACCTTAGCGACATCAGATTAATCACCAATCAACATCTTTGCTGATCGGATAATCTCATTTTTGAAAAATGTGTGTGAAAGGTGATAACGTACAAACATAAAATGCCTTAGTATATTAGTATATAGACCGTTGGGACCTGTGGAAATTCTGGTTGTATCCTTCATTTTTTTGTATATTTTTGCCGCGCTTAAAAGAAGTCTATAGCATATTTCCATTCTATGGACGCTCAGCACAAACGCAGACCCCACAAAATAATTGTACCCTCTTTTTTTCAAACTGAAAAATACTTATCTAACTACTCTGGTTAATCTATATCCAAAACCTTTGTAGGATTTTGTGCCAGATTTCCATTCAATGGACGTTCGGCGAAAACACAGACCCCACGATATTAATGTATCATCTCTTAACAAAACAGATACTACACTTTGATTTTTAGCTTGAAGGCCAAAAAAAAGTGTATTTTAGTTTCAGTTCCACGTTAGACCCAACAGCAACATCAGATGAAATATAAAAAAAATTATTTTTTTCGGCGATCGAACAATCCCATCTTTTTAAGAAAGGGGTGGAGGGTGATAATGTACATACAACCATGGAATTGCTTTAGCGATATATATATAGAAAGAGAGATTATTTAAAATATAAGCGGCATGAAGAATTACTTTGTTGTATTTTGTGTATTCTTCCCGTTATTTTCATGGTAGGTGCTCGACTGAGCCTAAATCTATGGTCCTCCCGTTTAAAACATTCACAATAAAAACCCGCCTAGCTACTACCACTGTAAATGATTTCCCTTTCTCCCTCTGCATGCCCGAGACGAAACTTCCATGGGCAGAGCTTCTTTCCTAGAACTGCCCTCTGTGAAACACAGTACCGCGAGTCTGCTTCCCTGCCGACTACAATATGGTCGTCTTAAAGTCCAATGTAAACAAGTTCTTGTTGAACCGTCCCTGTAAATAATCAATTTCTTCTCTGATACAACCATCGTATCGGTGAACGCGACGTTGTCTCACCATCCACCAGTTAAACTCTTTAACCTTTATCCTCGAGTCAAACTCTTTAATCCTTAAGCTTGAGTGACCTTTGGGTCTTGATAAGCGGTGACCTTTAAAACTGACGTCACTTGTATTTACTTCTCATTGTTCTGTATTGAAATTACAAAAAATTATATATCTCGGAAGGCTTCGTGTGAACAATATCTATGTCTGTTTTTCAGCGTGCACTTAAGAAAATTGTTTTTGGTCTTTATTTTAAAGTAACGACTAGTTATGACTTTAGTTATGACTTTAGTTATGACTTTGACGACAGAAATTTAACCTTTTGATTGATGAGATGTAACGTTCAAGCGAACACCAGAGAAGATGGCATGATATGAATTTCAGAGATGTCATCATCTTGCATGGTTGCGAAAGAGCATACAAAACGTCTGACACGGTCAATCTAAAGGCAGAGGCCCACAGATGACTGACAGTTTGCTGAGCAAGTGCCACAGAACGTGCGCGGGCACCAATACACGCAGCCGCCACACGGTCTTTCTTAAAGTGTGTCGTTATGAAACCTGTTTTATATATGAAGATTGAACCGATGCATTTTCAGAATGGATCTGTTCTCGTTAACGTCTTTGGCGGTTTATTCCAAGTTCCTATTCCTTACATTTTAAAGACCATTTCTCTGTTAAAATGCGGACGCAGAGGAGGTGTGTGCAGAAGTGCAGCTGTTTGCATCATTAATGCATGCACTGTGCATCGGTGAACATCCATCTGTTTCAGCGGAGAATTATTTGGTTCTAAATACTAATCATATCAGATAATCAATATTCATAGCAATTAGAGTTTCAGTTTCAAAAGAACACACAAACTTCAACATTAAATACAAAAAAAATTCTTTGTTTGCCTCCGAGATGAAGACCAAAAATGTCCATTTTGTTAAATTATAATTTAATTTTGTGAAATATTTTGAATTGATGTCAATAATTTTCCAACTGTAATTGGCTCGTACAAATATTATTACGCCTTTTAGGCTGATTTACATGTTTCGTTTTTGCGAGAAAGTAGTCGTAACCTGCTAACAAAAGATTTCGTTGTTTTTTTTTCCTCGTTCGTTTCCTTAAACTTTGGCCTATTTTCAATCTAACGCTTCCGTAGAATTATAAAACTCTAAGAAAAGTCAAGTGATTTGCTTGTTGTTTGCCGAACGTTGGAAAAATGGTGAAATAAAGCGGAGAGAAAAAGGAATGGTGATAAATGATAACGTGTTTTAAAATTATCATGCGAGAAATGTCTTTGCAAAACTGTGATTGCGACTTAAACGACAACTTATTGTGAAAAGTGGTCCCTTTAACATCGCAACTGGATGGCTCCCTGGATCCGTTCGATTCAAGGGAAGGCTAATCCATGTTGCCAGCTATGCAAATGAGTCGTTTTGCTGGCCAATTACTGACAGCATTAGCGTAAAATTTGTTCGGCTTTTTCGACCAGTCTTCTTCTGCCGTATCATGTTATCGTACTGGCGATTCTCTCTTCTGGCCTCCTGTTTGTGCTTTCAGTGATCCGTCATGTTGTTTTCATC